>VZTI01001727.1:1333148-1594277 GCA_013397865.1 Struthidea cinerea
GGATCACAGAATGTCTCACACCTTGGATGCTTCAGGGAACAATCTGGCAGAGCAGAAGTCATCCTTTAGTGTGATGATATGGCGACTCTGGTGGCAATACTAGCCTACAGACTTCCGTGTTGGTCTCCGTCCCTGCTTGATTCTTTCCATGCCATGGGGCACAATACTTGTGGCTGGATTAAAGCAATTCCCTACAAACAGCACTGAAGACCAGAACGCTCGTGGGGCTGGGTGGTGGTGTCCTTTAAAGCCCAGCACTGATTTGATTTACAGCACAACTCCACGAGCGCTTGCATGCGGGTGATGGCCTCTCCCATTGCTGGGTCGATAAGTGGTGCACTGTGCTGAATAAGGTCTTTGCCTTAAGCTTGTGGGTATGTTCTGGAAGGCTCTGCTCCAGCTTCAACTCCATCAAACCATGATCCTGGGAAATACAGCATCATAAAATATAGTGTCCCTGTGCTTCAGAGCAGCTGAGGAGGCATAGGGAAGGTTCAGATGTAGGAAAAATCTGCTGTCTGAGCTCCACCACAACTGCTCAGTACTGTCACCTCTTACTGAACAGCACTGTCACAACACTGCATTCAGTAACAGGACTTGGAGGAGAGTTTAAATTCAATAAAGATGGAAATACAATCTACTAAACAGCTATAACTTTTTCTTGTCATACTGGATAGGAGAGGAGACAGAAACCATTTCAGGTACTGCAAGATTAGGTGAGATAGAACTACCTCTAGTTTTGTAACACAAGTCTGGATTTCTAACAGCTTGCTAAAAAAAAGAAGAAAGTTAGGCCCTTTCTCTTACTCTAGTCAACTGTGAGTACAAGCAATTACCTAAAAGCTTATTTTACTATGACATTTATCATTACAAAGAAAATGAGAGAAACTGCATGCCAACATTTATTATAATTTTATTAGTATCCAAGTAGATCTAATTTATGTGGAGGTTCTGTTTCCAAGATGAGGATCAAATGAATCTCATCCGACAGACAATTAAGTTAAAAAGGTTTCACATGAGAACTGTTCTCCAACAGAATGTAAACAAGACATATTGATTAATAAGGTCAGACATACAATAGGGAGCTAAATTATGGCAGGACTCATCAGCCAGCAACACATGCTAGACCTTCTCAAGTGGTGCAAGTTAGCATGCAGTAAAGCACAAGTTTTAAATTAACCCTAGTGTTTTACCCTCTGGGCAGTAGAAGTTAGAGGAAATAAGTTTATAAACTGTAGAAGTAATATGACTCTGTGTGGCAAGTTGTAAAGACTTGAATTTCTCCCAAAGACTCACAGATTTTTAGTGTTAAATATCACTGTAATTATTAAATCTTGCATGAAAACCCCAAGGAAAAAAAACTGTAGCATAAATGTAACATCTGAAACTTAAAATTTATGTTCTGGGAACTGACTGAAGCCGCACAAGCAGAAGATTCATTTAGCAAAATGTTGAAAGGGCATCCCTGCTAAATGCCTTGTGGAACGTGCTAAGCAAACTGGAGTAGTTCCAAAATATGTAGGTGGGATTGCTCTTCACAATGCTGGGATTGACTCCATTATTGTCCAAGTGACTCAGCTGAAATTACCCACAATCTGCTAGACATATTTTATTGTCAATACATTTTGCCCTGGCCTTTCCTCTCTGTGGCTACATGGCCTTAATTCACCTAAATTTCTAAAATGGTGGTGCCAAGTAGTCCTGATAACAGCACTGCACTTTCCATATCCAAATATTATGTAGGCTCATCTGCATGTTCAGAAGGACAGTGTGTCATTGCCTTGTATCAACATTTTCTTTGTTAATCTACTGCCAAGAGAAAGACACTGCCTTCCCTGCTTTTGGACTGAGCTCCTTCTCGTCTGTGACATTGCCAGTTGCTGAATGGCCTTGAAACTGATTCCCAAACACAGAAAAGCACTTATTTGAAACCATGATGCTTAATTAAACAGTCAATCCATGAATCCTGTTTGCCCTTACTGTGACAGACCAAATAGGCCTTTTGTCATTCAAACATGGATTGGGTTAGATCAGCTTTGTGCAGATAAAACCACAAGGTTTCCACTTCTGTATCTCACATCTGTATCTAACAGGATGATATCCCCTGATGCTGTAGTCCACCACTCTTTTTGACACAAACCAGGCTGTTCTTCCTGCCTTTTTTTCTAGAATACTGTTTGATGTACATATTGGATCAGGATTTGGTCAGTCAATTCACAGCAGTTCGTGTAATCTCAAATGGAGATTAAAATCCAACCCAATGCATGGATTGCAGTATTTTGTTTTTAGGGCAGCCAGTGCCAGCTGCTTCAGCAGAAGGTTTAAGAAGCTCCTTAGAGGACAAATATCAAATAGTCTTGAATTCTACCTCTGAGCATTTGAGGAACTGGGCTCTGAAGCATTGTGGTTTGTACCTCTAGCAATTTTTCAATCCTGTCTAAAAAATGTCAAACATCCTCATTACCCTCCTAACCCTCCAGTGATGTTTTGGATCCTCTCAACAATACCTATTGACAGGGATTTTGTAGGTTGGCTTAAGGTGTCATCTTCCTCTGCTCTTCCAAATCCGCCATTTGTAATTGGCTTGCTTTCCATTTCACTGTGTTTCCCTTATTCACCTGTAGTACCAAGATACATACTGGAGCTCCTAAGCACTTTCCATCTTCTAGTTCTAGTATTTCACTCAGTAAATGAGATGCCTGTGCACTAAATGTTCCCCTCCATCTCTCCTGGCTCCCCAGGAAAGGAAGCCTTGGCATGTTGGCCACAAAGAGATGCTTTGGCCAGGTACCATGCAGGTCAGAACATCCAGTTCCCCTAAGTCTAGGCACAGCTCTGGTGCCCTTTCTCTATATTCTGTTTAAAGGAAGTTCTCTGTATAATCTTTTACTTTAACATAAAAGTCCCTATATTTTTCTCTGTTTTAATCAATTAATTCTGATATAAATACCCTACTATGCTCTTTAAGATGAAGCAAAACATACCATTGCTTTTTATTAAGTCTTAAGCACATTGGATATCCTATAATGCCAAAACAGCTGCTCTTTATGTTGGATGAGGGCCACAGATCCTAAAAACTGTGTAAGCACCTAATTACTTTAAAAAATTTAGGCACAAAAATAGATCCTAAGGTACTTGACCACTTCTATAAATGCAGGCCAAAGCTCTTCTTTCCAAACAAAGTGTGCTGAAACTTGGTTCTTTGGTTGCGAATTTGCGAGATGAAACAAGATAATCTCTGTGTCTCACAAGGACTCCTGTTCCTGGCCAGGATAAGGAACAGGCCTTTCGTGGAGCAAGCAGCCAGGAAGAGACAGGACCCAACAGCTAACAGGGAAAGAAACCTATAAACTGAACTCCACTAGTGCTAGCAAGCCAAATTGTAGGGACTGTGGAGGTGATGGGGGACTGCAGGAAGAAAACTAGTGGCTGAATTTTGAGGTATGTGAAGAAATTAAAAAAAAAGGTCTGTATTTTGTAGGATACTGAATGGCACAAAAGCGCTATTGGACCCCAGGCTAACACTTTTCAAACCACTCTACTGACAACATGTCATAACCAGACCAGAACACAACTACAAATAACAGTAGGAAATCTACCTACATCATGCCAAGAGAGTGAGTCAGTGTTAGTCATTTGGTGCTTTTTTTTAATAATTGGGGGTTTTACCCAAATACTACTGAAAATCACTCCTCTCCTCCTTCCTCTGTAGTACCAGAGGGTATTTGGTGTATATATACATGTATATATTTTTTTCCTCAGATTCCATGCCATCACTTTGCCTGCCCAAAACATTTACCAAACTTCTTAGCATCCTAATTAAACTTGTTTATTAAAATAAATTCCCTTAAAAGTTTTCCAGCAAAGTGTCTCAGCCCTATGCAAAGCACAATTAGCACATGGGACAGAAAGCTGTGTGGAGAAAAGGGAGAACTTGTGCTGTTTTGGTGGCATTAATTCCCTTTGTCTTTATACCTGTGTAATCACTAGTATACAGAAAGGATGTTTAATACTGATCTGGCAGCATCTTTTTAGTATTGAAATATACTGTGCACAGAACAGTGGAGACAGCCCTTCTTACATTCTTTGACTATTTTGTTTTTTATTTTCAGGCTTTTAAAGCACTTATTTTGAGATTTATAATAACTGATTGAATAACTATCCATATATTTAATAATGCAGCCCATTGTTACACTTAAGTATTTTAGTTTCTCAGCATTCAGTGCTTTGAAAGTATGTGCTACCATTTGAAACAAAATAGGAATAGCTCGTTTAGAGGATTTCGCTAGAAGATCCATTGACCAACACTTGTAACTTATCTGAAATTATTTATCATGCCTCAATTAAAAACAGCCTTTCCTAATGGGCAACAGCTTTCTGTGGGGTTGACACTCCCTCTTCTGCAAGCAAAGTCACATATGTGGGGAGCTGCCTACGGGATGGAGCAGAGCCCAGGGGAACACAGGGCACCATGGGCCATTCTCAGATCTGTTGTGGCAGGTCTGCACTCCCAGGGACTGGTTTCTGGAGAACCCAAACAAGGTGTTTGTAACATGCTTTATAGGTCAGCTGCAAGCCTCCTTTGTCCCAAATGTGGAGAGCACCAGGTGGGCTGTTTTATATGTAAAGCAGTATCTTATGAGGAAGGCAAGCTTGGTCACACTGATTAAATTTGATTTTTTAAGATCAAGGTTGATCTGAGAAATCCACAAAGAATATACATCCATAGAGATGCCTTCTCTTCATTAAGGACAGTGAACTGAGAGGGTCACTGAATTCAGTGTCAAACCTCATCTCTATAGGTGTCACAGTCCAGTAGGGAGGTAAATTTGGTTGAGAAAAATGTCCTGTGTCACACTAAGTACCATCAGGGAGCTTTTTTTTTTGTGGCATGGAGCTAAACCATCTATAGCAGTACAGTGATTCCTAGGCTGGTTTTGGCCTGAGGCAAAGATGGTCACCCAGATGAGGCTGAGCTAAGATTTGGGAATTAGCATGTGCCAGGCTCCCTTTCCAGTGGGCAACCTGGGTGAAGCCATGCTGCTTTAGAGGCTAAGACTTAAATAGTAAGGGTGTGGGCCATTCTCTGCCAGAGAATGGTTTCAGACAAGTTTAATTTACTTTAATAAGTTAATTTTCATTTATATACATGGAACTGTGGAGTGTGGGTGAAACCTTGGAGGGACAGGAATTGCAGCTGCCTTGGCTCTCCTCCTGCCCCAAGGGATTCAGATCGCCTTGGTGTTCATGGATGCTCTGCAGCTGTACAGCAGGAGGGTGTCTCCTGCTCCCATCTTCGAGTAAATTGGTAGCAAATGGAGGTGTGAGGAAGCAGGGTGGCCATTGCAGGAGTGGTATCAATACCCAGATGCACCCGTGTTACCCTGTGCTGTTGGTTTCCTGCCAGAGGCCCCAGCAACAGATCAGCTTCTGGGAGAGAAGGGAAACCTTTCCAAAAGGAGTAGGACCTCATGTAGAGACTTGCTGTCCTGTGTCTGTGCTGCTGGGGGCCAGCTGTGGACCACATGTCGATGACTGATGAAGGTCACTCATGAGGCATATTTTAGCTTCACTCTCTGTGATAATCCCATCACTACTGACCCACACAGGCTGGCAGGATGGGAAAGGTTGCAGTGCCTATGGCTTCATATGCGCACGTAAGCACATGACCTGTTTGCCAGGTACAAAACCCCATCTACCTCCCACTGCTGTACCTTTGCAGTGGCTGTTTTGAGTCAGGACGAAGAAATCTGCAGAGGACCAGCATCCCTTGTGTAAACAAACATGCTTGCAGTCGAGTACTGGGGCCCTATCAGAAAAGAAGATGATTGGAATGATAAAGTACCAGTATAGTCTTGAAGGAGCTGGGTTTGCTAAGAATGTGCAGCTTCATTAAGGAGTTTTTGTGGGTTAAAGCATGTTTGAGCTGGTAAAAGTAAATGAGGGGTAGGCCCTAATGCCCAGGCAAACACCCAAAATGGCTGCACTCCCAAGGCAAAATCTTGGAGCTGACAGAGTTCCTACAGGGTGAAACTGCTGGGCAGAAAATGCTAAAATGCTTTAATTAAACCACAGAGGGGAGCAGAAGGCAGATATTTCTCAGGAAGGAGAGCATCTTGTGGTGTTTCCTCATGGGACTTGACTGCAGTTGATCAGAGAGAAGCCATTGCTTCAGACAGGAGCTCTGGCCCAAATGTCAGCCCTTGGCATCTTCCTGCAAAGAAGAATAAAGATGCAAAGGTGTTACAAAAAAACCTTCCCAGAGAAATGGGGTTGGGGGACTGGTACTGACCCCTCGCCATGGCAGCCCTCACTCCTGCCATGGCAGGAGCCTGGGTGGAGGGGTGTCCCCAGCACTTCCAGACCCTGCTCTCTTGAATATTTTTTGCATGCTTAATTTCTTTGGAAGTGTTCAATTGATTTAAAGTGCACATCAAGGTGACACAAAGAGCAAACAGGTTCTCCACAGAAATCACAGTGAATTGTTGCTCAGCCATTCACTGTTGCAGGCAAAAGAGGCACGAGGAGATGCAAGAAGGAAATCTTTAAAGTTAATTATTTACTGGTTTATAGACTTTCAGCTTCTTCAGCCTGGCAGGTTTGATAAGGAGGCCTGGAGCTTCAGCAGAAGCAACTAGCGTGACTTCTCTGAGATATTAGTGAGTAATTATGGCATTGTTTATTTCCTGTAAAGCGACAGAGTACTAGAAAGGGCTTGTTTGCTGTTTGTAGATTACTTATGTCGGTGTGGATGCATTCACCAGGAGAATGACAAGTAGGAGTGAGAACACTACAAAGACTTTCCCCGTGACACTACAAGGACATGCACTTCTCCCCATCTTGTTCACTGTCTAATAAATTTTCTCTTGCTTTTATTCTGTGGTGTTAATAATGGCGATGATCCCCAGAGCCAGGTTTGTATTGGTATTAGCCCTGAGAAGACCCCAGGAAGGGAACAAGAGTGCCCTGAGTTAATGGATGCTGGGTAGGCAAAAGGACAAAGCACGGGGCAGATTTGTGGATCAGTCCTAGAAGACTAGCAAGAAGATGGAGGTGTCCTTGATAATCAATATGGAAGAAGACAGTGGAAGAAATAGCAAAGGTTGTTTTTCCCTCCACTTGCAAGTAGGTTTCCTTTCCCAGTCGCTTCCTGCCAGACATAAAATTGAACCCCTTTGTATGCAGGAATAATCCAGTTCACCTCAAACCAATTCCTGTCAGCTCTGAAAATGATACATGAGAACTACTAAAAATAAGCAGTAACAGGGCATGAAATAAGTAATATACCGCTTTGTCCAGGGAGAAATACTTTCTGACTTGGTCTTCAGCAAGTAATTATCCTTGCTGGAACTGGCTAAGAGGTTAACAAATCTAGAGTGCATAGCTGACCTTGTCTTGGGGAAGATGGTGGCCTGGGATATTTTTGAGGCCCTTTTCAGGTATGATTTTAAGAATAATGCTACAGAAGTTATATAGAAAGCCTCTCTTTTCAGCAAGGAGTGATTTATAATTTGCCTTTTTTTTCTGGAACTCCTGAGCACTTGGACACTTCAGAAGTTCTCAAGGCCAATAATCAATTGTTACAACTTTTGGAAACAATGTGAAAGATAAAGACCAATGAACTGAGGATGAATGGGAAATGTATTTTCTAAATTGCTTTAGTCTAAACAAATGCTTAAAATCTGTGAATACCAGTACAGCCAGAAAAGGAAGTAGAAAGGAAAATTTTGCACACAAAATACTGTTCAGCTTGATGTTGGGAAAAACTGATGTTGGGAATCAGCAAAGCCATCTGAAACAAACGGGTTATCCCTTTGTGAGAATACCTAAAGTCCTTTGTAATGAAAAAAAGACACAATAACTCTTAGGAGATCATGTAAGTTAATATGAACCACCAAAGACATCCCAAGGATGGGATGCAAGTCAAAAAAAAAAAAAAAAAATAGGGCCTCTCAAGGCACTTTTGAAGTAATGCAAATCTGCATCAGTGAAACCAAGATTGCCACAGGCAGCACTGACCTTACAGTCAATTTCAACACTTGTACTTAGGACTTTTAATTCCAAGGTTTCTTGAAGGTTGAGTGGACTGAATAGCAAAAAACAAGTCTTGTCTGCACTCCCTCCCTGTGTGCTGAACCTCAGCTGGGCTAATTCTTTGCAGCTGCCCAGGCAGAGAGCCAGACGCTTCAGGTAGTGGATTATGGACAGAACAAGAGAAGGAGTTCTGGCATCCTCACAAACAGTACACCCTTGGGCAGGGGAAAGCCCAGAAAATACCAAAGTGCCCAGTATTGCTCTCCCACATGGGTTTTTTAAGAGCCAAGATAAAGAGCATCCAGCAAAGCAGTATAATGTAGCAGTGGGACTCCAAAAGCTAGACCATGGAGAAGAGGAAGGGATGTAGGTCAACTCTGCTCTCTTCAATCAGGACACATGGTTTTGCATATCTTACATAGGGACCTTTAATGCATGTGCACAGTAAAATTTGTGTGGATGTTAAAAACCTCTTCTGCACTATAGTCCTGTCATTCTGTCATCCCTCCATCCTCCTTCCCTCATATTGACTAAACCTCTAATTCACTGTGATTTGAGTTCTCCTCTCAATATTTTTTTTTCTGTTTGAAAATAGTTGGTACCCTCCTGATTTAGTTGCTTTACTATTATATTTCTCTTCAAATAAATGCTCTTTATTGTAGTCAATCTTTGGCACAGCACCTTCCCTTCCCCTAACAGAAGCTGTCTCATAGAATCAAAGAATGGTTTGGGTTGGAAGGGATCTAAAAGGCCATCTATTTCCAACCTCCTTGCTATGGGTAGGGACACCTTCTACTTGATCTGGTTGCTTAGAGACCCATCCATCCTGGCCTTGAGCACTTCCAGGGATGGGGTATCCACAAGTTCTCTGGGCAACCTGTACCAGTGTTTCACCACCCTGATTGTAAAAAAATTCTTCCTTATATCTAGTCTAAATCTACTCTCTTTTAGTTTAAAACCATCACCCCTTGTCCTATCACTGCAGGCAATAGGAACACATACGTGAAATGTAGAGAATTTAGAAACAATTAAACAAAAAATCCTTATCTATCACATTTGCCACAGAGCTACTGCTCTGCTGCTGTTTACTGGGATTCACCTGGGATAATCTCTCTCCCAGTCTTTTACTTAGCTTCAATGGCAGCAGAACAGTGACAGTAGGTTGGACTAGATGACTTTTAGCAGTCCCTTCCAACCCAAACTATTGTATGATTCTGATTCAGACAGGGATGCTGGTCAGCACTGGCTGACACCCAAACCTAGCCCCAGGGCAGGCAAGCTCCCTGCGTGGACGGCTAGGGCTGTGTGGCAGGAAGGAGCTGTTGTTTCCTGCTTGCTTTGCTAGCTGTTGTTCCGCTTAAAATGTGAGGCCAAAAAGAGAGAGATTGGGAAAGCAGTCTGGTTGGAAAGTTTCAAGTGTTCTCCTTGCTTATGAAGGATTAACCTTGCCCTTGTCAAGCAAGTGACCTGGAGATTTATGTCAGCACCATCAAGACTGCTTGTCACCAGCCAAGGTCTAAGTGTTATTTCTTAAACGAAATCAAAAGCCTGTCCTGTAGGGAGGGTTGGCAGTCCCGGCTGTCTCCCTCAGCAGGCCGGAATCTGCCCATCGGTTGGGCCAGGCTGTGCTGGATTTGGAGAGGTAAGTACGGTATGCAGGCTCTGGCTGAGGACTGCAGGGTGAAAATGACCTCCCTGGGAACTAGCCTGCCAAAATCTGTCTCTGATAAAACAGCCCAACCCATCCTGTAAAGACTTCTACTGAAAAATCTTGAAATAATCACAGAGGAAGTGACAGGAACTCAGCCCTCCCTTCCCGCCCTGGCCAGACACTCCCTGGCTTTTCCCTCCCGGCAGCCTCACACGCCGTGTCCCTGGGGAAGGGCCAGGGCTCCAGCTGCAGCACGGCCAGACAGGCTGAGGCGGCAGGGAGGAGGGATTGCTGCGACGTGCTTCGTGCTGCACTCCTTGCAGGAGCATGGAAATGTGGGGTCAAGTTCAGGGATTGCAGCGGCAGGAGAGGGAGGAACAGAGCAATTCCTCTGGCCTTAGTGACATTTTGCTTATTTATGCCAGCTGCAGATCTTATCTGAAATTTTGAGAGACTTTAATGTGGCTTTCCTTATTTGCGTTTAAGAGGGCATTCAATTAACACAAGTGCCACATACTGAAATACCTGCTTTATGAGGGGGCAGGGCTGAACACCTTAAAAATACATAGGACTTTGGATTATATTACTTCCTATGGAACAGTTTCCAGCTCTGCTGTCCCAGACCATGTATCTCTTTCCTTAAGGGTGGATGAGATACAAAGAAACCACTCCCATATTTTTATCAAAAAGGTGAGGCCATTGTGTTTGATTTTTTACCTTGTGGTTTGTAACGTGTCAGATCCTGGTGAGACAGTCTGAATTGGTTTGGTACCTTCGTAAATTGCTAAACATCACAAGAGGCTAATAAGGAATATGCTGTACATGCTCTACCTGCCCTCCATCCTGTCTGTCTTCCGTGGATGACCTCAAACCTTATTTTAAGTGCGATATCCCTCTGTTGCACAACTTTCGTTCAATGCTGGGTTTTTTTCTGGTGTGCACTAATGCATTCCTGTCCCAAAGCAGCTACAGAGGATCAATGTGTCAGCAGGCTGCAATGTTCATGCATGTGCGTGCATAGTGGTCATCAGTTCGCAGGTACAGTTCTGGGCTGAGGTAATTATGCTCCTGGGAGCTATGTTCCTAATCCCCCAAGATTCACCTGAAAAAAACACCAACTTGTAATTTGTGGAATTGCACAGACTGGTGACACAAGCAGGAAACATGAGAAAACTGAGAAAAAAACCACAGAGATACTGCAAGGTTTGGTAGTAAGCAGGTTCCCCCTTCCCCAGGCTTCCTTCTGGAGGTTGCCACCACCACCTCCACTTGGTTGGCTTCACAGACTATCACCTCACATCCTGGATGGTGGCAGCAGCCAGCAGGACATCTCCTGTACCTTTGCACAGCTCCAAGGTTTGTAAAGCTGCTCCAGACTCCAGAGAAAGTGTGTGAAGCCTGTTCAGCCTGTATGGAGAAGCTGATGTTGCCTCAAGGCAGGGAAGGGACATAGAAACCACCAAGTGATCCAGCCAGCCATGGGAAAAGTCACAGAAAGGAAGCAGTGAGCAAGCTTCACCCTGGTCTTTGGGCATCTGCAGTCGCTCTGAGGCTGCAAACCACTTGTGGCAGCAACTGTCATCTCCTGCAAGGCAGAGCGGGTTGTGTAGGCCACATAAAATGCATATGAGTCCCAGTCCAGTCCAGACTGTAAAACTGGTTTAAATGAAAACAGACTCGGGCACTTCTTGGACTGTGAGCAGACATCATCTCTGGGATGTCACAGCTCCCTCTGGGTCTCTGTCAGTGGGTTGTCCTTTTGCTGCCTTGATGGAGCTTTGGCTTTCCTCCCATCCCATGACACAATTCCCCATTTTTGTTTGTTCGGTGGACAGCCGGAGAAGTGAGTGGCAGCAGCGTGGTGACCTCAGGCAGGGCAGTGACAGCTGGGGTGGGAAAGAAAGCCTCCAGCTGGCACCACTCCCTGTGGAGTGCTGTCCTGTCTGCCACGATTTTGGTTGGTGCCTGACAAAGACGTGAGCCCTCCTCAGCTGTTTGCTGCAGCTGCAATGCCAGGGATGCCCTCAGATCTGCGTTCAGGTCAGGACAGGCACTGCAGGCACTCGCTAATCCCCTCCAGGAAAGTTCCTGCGGCTTATTCCAAATACGCAGTTTGAACTGGTTAATCCAGCGGGTGGGCCGGTCTGACGGGCGCTGACACATGTGCTGCTGTGGGTGAAGGTCGTCTGCTGCCCCAGGGCAGTGACAAAGCGGCTGGTTCTGCCGTCCCCAGTCCCCAGCCCTGAAAGCCTTTCGTCCAAATCCTCTGCAGTTTTGGGCCATTTCCCATGCAGCTTTTAGTGCTTTTTGTCCTTCCTTAGTTTAAAACGAGTTCTGTTGCTTCTCTGGTGAGACTAGTAAAGGCTAGAAGGATATTCATCTTATATTTTCTCTGTACATCTTATTATACACCCAGGTCACGAAGTAATTTATTGTAAAGAAGCAGATGATGTGAAAATATGACTGTTCCCAAATTCCACAGCATCCTAGCAGATGACATTTTAACCTTGACCTGTGTTTTGCTGTAGCCTGGTTTATCTGGCTCAGGAGAAATTTCAGGAAGTCGTGCAGAGCAAAAGGGTGCAGCTTGGTTTTTCATTGTTTTCACTGCTCCTGCTTGTATATGGCACAGGAAAACAAGGGGAAAATATCCTTTTGCTGGGACTCACTCCCCTGTTTCTTGTGAACCTTGAGTTCAATCAAGCTTTGATAAAATGGAAACTGAGGGAATGCAGAACACATTGAGGGAAGCATGGTGCTCAGTGCAGTGCATGCACTTCACATTTGGCCAAAGGTTGTTTGCTTCTCCTGCCTCCTTCAAGTAATTTCACTAGCATCTACACATAAGTAACTTGCCATGGCAAACATCAACTCTGAATCCACAACTTTATCTTTGCTCAGGAATATTCATCTAAAATTGGGGGTTTTTTTCCCTATAAGCCTAATGAAACTTGGAAATACTTATTTTCCAGTCAAATAATGTTAATTATACTACATTCACTTAACATATATTATGTCAGCTGAAAGCCAGGCTGCTTTGTGAGCTGTCTGGAGGACTTTGGTAAATTAAATCAAGTGCCCTTCATTCAGTTTAAGTTGCTTTTCCCAAGTCATGATTCCTCTCCTCCCTAACTCTTTTGTGACTCTTCCCCTCCTTCCCAACTTCTCTGCTGATGTTAATGCTCTCAGAGGAGTCACTAGATGACTCTGTATACTCATCCTAATTGCCAGTTTCTAACAATCACGACTTTTTGTATCTAAGTGGCAAACTCCCTTCTGTGAGCCCCATGATAGGCTCAGCAAACCCTGGCAGGGAGGCACAGGGAAGAGCTAGGGGCAAGTCCTCCTTGAACAACAGCAGGAAGATTTCCTAAAGCCTGTCTGTCAGGGCTGTCTGGGTTTTCCATGCAGTGATACCCACTCTCTGTACAGATACCACTGCACTCAGAAATGCCTCGATCAAGGCCAAATACTGCTTTGCTGAAAATCTTGATTCAAAACTTGAAATGGAGGCAGCTTGCTATGTACTAACAATGAATGGCCCTCCTACTTACACATTTTTGTCATATTTATCTGAGTAGCTTCAACTTCCAAATATATGGAAGGCTTTGTTGTCAGATTAAAAACCTCTGTAGTCAAAGTCATCTCTCTTCCCTGTCTTGGGTAGCATTTACAGCTGACTCATCTGTGTCTGACTCACCTGATGCCACAGCAATTGCTTTCAGGACAGTCCTGAGAATGGACAGTCAGCTACAGGTGGGAAATTTGGGAATCTGCAGGCAGAATCATGGGTGGAGGTGGTGGTGTCCTAGGAGGAGCTGCCCTTCCCTTAGATAAATGAGACATCCTGCTGTGTCTAGGGAGCAGTGGGCACATCCAGCACATCCTGCTGAGTGGTCAGACTTGTCCAGGACAGTTTGTGCATATTCAGAGGTCTTAGTGGTCGCACAGAGATGGACTTCACAGCAAGTGTCCTTTATGTCTGACACATGTGAGGTGTTTTGGACCACCTGTGTTGTGTGGGTTGTCCAGTATATGCACAGTGTCACCAATGGGATCAGGATGCACCAGACTTACTCTGCACACACAGTCATTGTGTAGGGTGCTTGAACAAGATATGTCAATCCACTACAGGCTTCCCTTTCAGTCCCCAAGCTGGTGCTCCTCAATGCATTTTGGCACTGATAATCATGTGGCCATAGAGTGGGTTGAACCAGCTCAGTGGCGCAGCTGACCGTGCACATAGATGAGCACCAGTATTGACACTGGAGAGGTGATGGGAGCATGCGGGGGGGGGCAGGGCTGCTCCTCTTGACAGCAGCTCATGCTTAGATTGACATAAACCAGCCATGGCACCACATTCTTAGTGATTCATCTCCGATTTTAACATGTTGGGTAGCCCAGGTAAAAATATGGCTGAGGCTCATGCTTTGATGAAGCTGATAAGTCTTGAGACCAGCAGACAAACTTCTGCTTCTGTCTCGTAAAGGGGACATAACTGGGATACCTGGGACAACTGGTAGTTCTGATGGAGCTGGCCTGGACACAGGCCACAAGAAAGAACCAGGATCACCAAGCCACATGGCTGGACATATGTGGAGACAGGAATTGCACCTGGTTTAAGTAATGCATCTGCTGATCTCCTGGTTAAGCTTTCTGACCAGTCCCAGGAAAAGGATCCTACTGATCTCTCACAGCTGTAGCATACAAGTACATAGTTTTTTCTAGTAACATGTCTGGTCCTTAAGTCAGGTAGTGAAGTCCTGGGTCATGGTGCTCAAGTCCTTCTGATTCTCTGTCTCTTCCTTCTGTGATGCCCCAAAACCTTTACAAAACGGCAGCATATCAATGTCTTTGACTGGATCTTCACTTGACACTGGAGGGATTTGGGGGGCTTGGAGGTGTCCCTGGGCTTCTCATCTAACAACATGGTGTGCAAAATATTAATCTTGGTCTGGGCTGTACAGGGGCTCTGGAATACTCTGTCTTCATAAACATTTCTCCTCCCTTGTTCTTTTCGAAAGTCATTTCCCTTTACTTCCTGTTGTATTCAATAAATCCCTTTGCTTAAAAAGGTCTCTTGTTGATACTAACCAGCTGGCATCTGGGAGAGAGGAGAAGATGAAGGAAAGACAACAAGTTGAGTGCTGGACTGTGGGTCAAAAGCTTCATCTGTAAAATCCTAACATAGAAGCATGCTGAAAAAAGGAGGAAACAGGAGTGAGAACTGGGAAAACTGCTTCAGACTGTTTTCTGGCACAATGCCCAGCAGGCACTGCACCAGGCAGCTCAGACCTGGAGCCTGTTTTCCCTGCTGTGCTGCTTCATTTTCTGGCCTGGGACGACATCTGGCTGGCATATTCTTTTCCACACCCCTGGATGAGTGCTCTTTTTAGCCGGTTACTGCAGTACTTGGCATTAAAATACAGTGAATTAGACTACAAAGTAGTATGAGATCGGCTTAAAAATAATGAGGTTTAAGTGCAGTTGAGCTTTGAATACTTTTTGTTTGCCCTCTGGGTTAGAAAACTTTACGATATGTGATGTCCATATTTTCCTGCATTTCATCATGATTGTGAGTGCTCAGAAGTCACTTTAAGAATAGGAAAAAACTCCCAAACAAGCCAAAACCACAACAAAACCAACAAAATAAAACAAACATAATACATCCATACTTCTTTATTGAGAAGTCCAGGATAAATTATTTGGGCTTTCAGAATAACACTAGTTAAACACTAGTAAACTCTCAAAAAAAAAAAAAAAATAGGATAATTAGCAATAGAAAGGAAAAGGGAGATGATGGGAAGAGAAAAATCACAGAAATGGGAAAGAAGACTAATTTCCTTCAAGATATGGTTCAAGTCCAGGAAGAAACAGGGGCTGTGCTGATCTAACAGCACACAGTTGTCTCCAGATTTTGAGTATTTTCCCGGTGTCTGGAAAGACTTCCCCCACTAGCAGAGAAGGGTCCTAGATGAACAGAATTCATGGTCTGGAAACAGACGCCGCTGAGTGTAACACTGGTCTCGTACACCACCAGGCCAGCCGTGCGCTCCTACATCCACCAAGTTGTACAAGCACAAGGAACTTGTGCTTGGCTTCTTTCACTTCGTTCTGGGTTTCAGCAGCGCCTTTGCATAACAAGGTGTTTCAGTTTTCACTGACAACGTGTTGCAGATTTTCTGATCTACCCCAGCAATGCAAAACAGTTTTCACAAAACCTGGTGTTTTTACAGAGGTACTGCATGCTGGCAGAGTTGTTTAATGTACTGTCCAGGCTGCAGGCATGGGTCTGGGAGCCACATGTTGGCTCAACCTGATTTTTTCTGGCTGGGGTGGGGAATTCTGGAGAAAACACAGCTACAATGTGAGGGTTACACACCAATAATTTCTCTGTTGGTCTATATACCTTTATTACTTCTCAACACAGTAATAGAGCTTTCTGACTTTAGCTCTTGCAGGTAGAATGGACAAGCTTAGGTGAAATACATCCCTTCCAACTACATCAAGAATATAATTCAGTACCAATGACAAGTTAGCACTATTAATACATATGAGTTAAAAGCATACTGTAAGAAGACTGGAATGGTTCCCCTTAAGAGTGTAGCCACACACATAGCAGCTGCTCTGATATCATGTGTCAGCATGTCCCCGTTGATACTTACTTAATTATTGACTCATTTGTGAGATTAATTAAGCATTGGAGCAGTCTGCCCAGAAACACCATGTACTTTTCACCACTGATGTTTACGGGACCAGAATGGAGAGTGTCCTGACCCCATGGAGCAGGAAGTTGCACTAGATGCCTCCCAAAGCCCCTCCAATACGAATGTTCCTGCAGTACTGTGACTCCATGCCTCTCCACGTATCTCAGGTCCTGAGATTCTTGCCTGCACTTTCCAGTCTATAAAAGTTTAGCTGAGCCCCTTCCTCCTCTGTAATTATTGTAAAAAGGAAAAAAATAAATACATGCTACTTAAAAACAGTAAAACGTGATGTGTTTGTGAGTTTTTTATGGGTTCTGAATACAGATATGTATGTATTTTGCTTTTCTACTTTGGAGAAGCCTGTAAGGGTAGAGAAGCAGCAAAAATGAGAAGCAATATATAACTATATATATATATATATATATATATATATATATATATATGTTTTATTTGGTGACAGCTGGAGGTATGATCTCCCTGTGAGAACAGAAGCACAGTCCAGAGATGACTGACAAACCTGAGTATCACCTGCTCTGGTGGTTCCTCAGAGCTCGACACCAGGCAGTGACTCCTATCATGCAAAAGCAGCAGGCAGAGTTATTATTTAAGTTGGCTCACATACATGCATACATAACATACCTACATGTTATTTAACAAACTCATTTTGGAGGCCCGTTGTCTAAGGCCTCTGAGAAGACTACCAGGTGCCTCAGTATGAAATACATGAAATATACATGTGATAATTTCTTAATGCTTTTGGAACTTCACTGCCAAAAATCCTGTCTCAGCACCAGTGTTGGCTTTGGACTTTTCTCAGTTTACTTCTCTGGGCTTTTCTATATCCTCAGCCTTTTCCTTCCTTAGGCAGTGCCTCTGTAGGATGGCTCTGCCTCTGGTTCCTGTTCTCCAGACTCCTTTGGGAGTGCTAGGGGCCTGGGGACATCACTTTGGGAGGCTGCATAGCCTCACCAGGCAGGAAGAGTTCATTGTTACTGGTATGCTGCCATAGCCTGAATCTCACAGCAAGCTTTTTCTGGTGGTCAATGTATTAATGGCTTCTAGAGTCCCTGCATTGTTCCTCTGGGATTAGGGGCTTTAGCTGCTCCCAGCCCTCATCCTGGTAATCCATAATCAGATTTCACCACTTTAGCATTTCTCAGAGCAAATGCTATCTAGGATGGCCTAAATCTGATGTTCTGTTCCTTTAGGGACCATCAATTTTCTGTGTTCTGTCACCTTTGAAGATGCTCATTAGTCTCCTGTTGCATGACCATAGCTCATCAATGCCATATTTAGTATTATCTCAGAGTCATTATTTCAGTAGCCTCATTAACCTCTGCTTTTTCAACAAGAGCAATTTGGAGGAATGCTGTCCAGTTATGGTTGTCTCCTGGTACAGGGGTTTGTTTGACTTAAACTGCCTAACTTTTCCATTCATTCTGATGCCTCCTACTTCTGCTGTTCTCTCCCTCCATTCTATGCTCCCAAACACCACTTGGAACTTTGATAACTTGCAGCTTGCCTGGCTTATGCTGGAGCTGAGAGTGGGTCTGCAGACAACACCAAGCTGAGTGGCACGCGTGAGGGATGGGATGTCATGGGCAGGGACACGGACAAGCTCCAGAAGTGGGCCCATGGGAGCCTCCTGAGTTTCAACAAGGCCAAGTGCAGGGTCCTAGTGACAGGACAAGGGATAATGATTTAAAACTGGAAGAGAGTAGGTTAGATTAGGTATTAGGAAGAAATTCTTTACTGTGAGGGTGGTTAGGCACTGGAACAGGTTGCCCAGAGAAGCTGCAAATGTCCCATCCCTGGAAGTGTTCAAGGCCGGGTTGGATGGGCTTTGAGCAGCCTGGTCTGGTGGAAGGTGTCCCTGCCCATTGCAGGAGGTTGGAACTGGATGATCTTTAAGGTCGCTTTGAACCCAAACCATTCTATGATTCTATAGTTCTTTGAGAGGGTAAATAGAAATTAGTGTCTGTCCTATCTGGGAAATGCAGAAGCCTTTCCCTAGGACGTGTTGGGCTCCATAGGTCTGGAAGATGCTTTTAAAATGTTAAGCAAAGTTCTCATCAGCATTTACAGCGATACAGCTTATTCTCTTCAGTCTTGAGAAATTCAAACAAAATCACAGAAGTTCTCAAACTTTGTCTCAAACTTTATGCAGTCTGAGTTAATATGGTGATGGTTTCACCTCTTGGATTTTGCCCTGTTTCTGGGAGGCACGGGAGGTAACGCGTGCACTGGTTTTGTTACCTTGATCTCTATGAATGCAAATGCAAAGCTGCCTTTAAGTAACTCCCGAGAACGACGCCCGCAGAGGCTGCTGAGCCATTAGATGGCAGCACAGATAAGGACAACATCCATCGTTCCTGGGGCTGCTCCAGGAAAGCCCCTCCACTGCTTTCAGCATCCCCAAGGTATCTTGTGGGTGAAGAATTTTCACATTACTTAAAGCAAAAGAAATTAAAACCTGTAAATGAGGACTTTCTTATTATATTAAAGCACATAAAATAAAAATTACCCCCTTCCCCCAAACAGTGATGGCATGTATTAAGCCTGAAGTTCTTTCAGAATTTCTGAATTATTTTATTCCTTATCCTTCTCAAGCATACATGAATTCAGCTATATTGAATAAACCAGCTCCTTTCTTGATGACATGTATAGTAGCTTATCACCTAAAAGCTCTTTTAGAAAACTCCCCCACCAACCATGTCACCTCATGGCCTGAGGACCATAATACTTCACATTACTTTCATTGCCATTTGAGATGCAAATACGAATACAATACAAATAGAGCAGGCACTTAGTAGACCCTCAGAATATTCCAGTGACACTTCAACTAGTTTCATTTTTTTAAATGGAAAAAACATCGAAGCCAATAGAGAGGAGGCCTAATTTTCTTTTTCATACTGAATATCTGCCACCTAGCTTAGTCCTAGTTTTGCACTGTGTTGTCTTAAAGTTAGATAAAGGAGAATCAAGGTACTAATTGCATACCTGTAAGCCTGACATTTTTGCTGACATCCCAGACTCTTGCCTGGTATCTTTGGAGAAAGCCATGCTTGAGAGCTGTCAGAGTGATGAAGTGCCTGGTTTTTGCTACGGCAGAGCAAAACTCCTTCCTTCCTGTGCTGAGATCTGACAGGGAAATCCTGAGTCTGTGTAACTGGTAATGTAGCTGATGATCTAGAGCTTCTTCTGGTCTTAAACTGTGGAAATACTTTTAAAAATATGTGGTAATCATATCAAAGAGACTTCTGGCATATAGGACTTTGACAATCTTTATTTCATATTTTCCCCTAAGAAATTATTAATATATAACTTTGCTTATTAATGATTCTAACAGCTATATTAGGCTACTATAAAGCTAATTTGCACTTGACAAAATCAGGAGTCATAATCCATATTGTTATCCTAATTTAAAACTGGTTTGTGGAGGTAAATTCAGCCCCAGCTCCAAACATTTTAGAGCATCTTCACTCCCAGGCTGTTTTCCCAGGTGACTGAGCTGATGTTCAAACTTGGAGGCTGGTCTCACATTGGTGATCTCCGGAAATACTTTGCAGCAACTTTTGGAGCTTTTTCAAAAGGAGAAGAGCTTTGTAGTGTCTTGTAGGCAATTAGAGGCCACATCTCCTCTTGGGAGTTGATGAGCATGATGTGTCTGCTTATACTTTTTCCCTGGAGATTTGTCTCTTGCAGAGGCAATACTTCTCTCGTCACTTTGTGAAGTGGAAAAGCTGTGTAACTGCCCCCCGTGGGGTTATGAGACTATCTGGAAGAAAGGAAGGATATATCACTTTACTTTTTAAAATGCAAAAGACATTTCAGACGGAAGCATAAAGTAACACTAAGCAAAAATTTAAGAGAGACAGATGGGTAATAGAAAGCATCACAGCAGTATCTGATCACTGCAAGCCTTGGCTTTGTTTTCAGCACCATGACACGTTATTTGATCTAAAGGGAAGAGAATGGATTTTTAAACTTTGTATTCTACCTTCTGCAGAATTCCGGGCCTTCTAAGAAAGCCTCTTCTCAAATTATTAATGTAAGCCAAGGAGGATCACAGACCAAGGTGGAATGGCTGCAACATGGCTAATGTGTGCAGGTACTGCCAACTACTCCAACAGCAGGCAAAGCCGTTCCCTTGGGAAGGAGAAATGTATAAACCTCTTGACTTTAGCACAAGGGGAAAAAAAGTGTTGCTTTCTGGCACTACCTCAGAACCTATTCAGCATATGGCTGGCTTTTCAATGTGTGAACTAGTCAGGACAAATCTGGGGTGGGTTTTTTATTTATTTTAAACTGTCTAGATCTTATTCCATTTCAAATTCTCAGAGAATCAGATGAAACTACTAAAACTTTTAAATGTTTGAAGGACATCAGACTAGCAGAGTGAAAACAGGCAGAAAACTGCTGGGGCCAGCATTACGTTTTCCTCCCTAGAACAGGGAAAGATGGATGGTGTGAGGGAAGCTGATCAGTTACTCCGATCGAAATGTGTCAGAGCCTGGGAATTTGGGCATAATTAGACCCCAGTCACAACAATTTCTAGATCATCTCCAAATGCAGATACTGCTGCATCAGCAGCATGGAGGCAAATCCAGCATCTCTTTGATAAGGAAGTACTTACCTCCTGTTGGTGCAAACTCTGCAATGATGTGACAGCCCCTGATGGCTCTGGTATACCTTCATGTAGTGAAATTAGGAGGTGATCAACTTCTGAGCTTTACCGTGTCATCGAAATCACTTGTTTGGGATTTCCAATCTTATTTAGAATTAACTGAAATGCATTGCTTTTAAAAAGGAACAGGACTTCAGCATCCTAGAAACCTGGAAGTTCTCTATTTAACCATAATTAACTTATAAATAATTTACACTCTTCTTTCTCTTACTGTAAACCAAGTTTTATACCAAACAGAGTAATCAGGAACTTTGTATTTTTGCCCATTTATAGATATGTAGCCAGGTACCAGAGGGTGGAGATACTTATCAACAAGGTTCTTATACTACGAATTCAACCCACGCATACAAATCCCTGCCCTCATTAAGGGATCAGATTTTACTTGGCCTTTACATACCTGAGGGATCTCTGTAGGTACAGATGGGAAGGAGGTGTCCGGGCTTGTGTTTAGGAGGGCTGTAATCCCAACAACAGCAGCCCTTACCACAGATGAGCTGGAGAAAAGCACTATCACGCTTTATTTTAGTATGCTACAAAAGTCATTGTTGGTCTTTATTAGGTACTTTAATACCAAGCATACTTTGAAGTAACAAAAATTATTGTTGTTATTACTTTTTACAGAAAATCAGGTATTTCAACAGTTTTCTTTACAGTTTGTTGACTTAAAAAGAAATTAGAATTGACGAGTTACAATGGAGTGGGATGGGAAAGTGGTAACATTTAAAAAGATAAAACATACTATTCTTACTGAGTCGACATTTAATGATGTACATCCTGGTGCATCTCTCCTTCTGACTGCGTACAAATGGTTCATACTCACTGAGCTGCCCTGACAGGGTTGCGATGTCTTGTGATGAAAGGTTTTTTTTCTGTATTTAGAAGGGGCTTTTACATTACACCATCACCATGATGCTAAACAAAATAATACAGAGAAACCCTGTTTTGGTGATTTCTCTCACAGCAAAAGTGCCATGACTGCAATAATATGGGATAGAGGTAAACTCAAGGAGCAAATGAAGATGGTGATACGAGAGCACATCCAGGTAACGAACCCTATCACAGGCTTTGAGGTGCGAGTGTGGTTGTGAGCCAACAAGAGCAGAGAATGAGCGTGGGCTTCACTGAGACACCACTTCACAGGGACTCCTGAATGCATCCGGCCCCTGAGGATGTGCATTTTCCAGCTGACACTGGTTGGACTAACCACAGATTTAAAAACCTGCCTGAAGTGGGCCCTTAAATGAGTTTATGCTGCTTCATGTGTGAACTACTTGATTTTTACCTTCCATCCCCTTCAGGTCAATTGCAGGTACTGGGAAAATGCTTATGGTGGTTGACTGATTTGGGTGGTGTTTTTGACCAGCTAGTGCTGGTCCGTTAGAAGTCAGGAGAATTTCCTGCATACAGTTGCAAGAGCAGTATCAGATTAAAAAACCGTGTTGTTTATGTTTTTTAAATGCTGCCCAGATTCACACATCAATTTACTTGGTTGACATCCACATCAGTGTTCAGTCTCTAAGACAAGCAATGCCACAGTGGTACCTTGGTAGTTAGATAGAAAAGTTATCTAATTCCCTGTATTTGTTTACTGGCAGTTTGCTTAATTTTTCATTCAAAAGTAAAATAAATTTTTTGAGATTCATGCACTAAATTCTGAAATAATTTGTGTTGTAGAGTCAATAGTTAAAAAGCAGTTTTAACTCATGTTTACCTCATGTCTTCAGCATTTTGCATTATTTGGGATCAACACTATTGATTATTATTTTAGCCATTTCCCCTGAAAGCCAAAGAATAAAGCAACAGGCTTAAAAAGCCCTGAAGAAATCAGCATTGCAGTGTTCATTCTGGGCTGGATTAATCTGTGATACACAGGAGAACCTAGAGACATGTAGGCAGCAACGTGCTGATGGCCAGTCCTGAGCCAGGACAGACATGTGCCTTGGTGGGAGTGTTAGAGAGGAGCAGAGAGGGGGTCCCTGCCTCCCTCTGTTGCTCTGTGCCTGGTGCTTGGCATCCAGGCCTTTCACTAAGAGTCTTTCTTCATACTCTGTGCCTACTCCTCTTTTACTTCTCAGTGGCTTCTGGAACAGAGAGTGCCCTTTGGGACCTGAGGAGGGAATCACTTTCCCACCAGCACCCCAGGGCTATTTGCATCCAGCCCTCACATGGCTATTTGCAATATGCATTTGCTTACTAGTCTCTTAATTTTTGTATCGAGTTAAAACTCAAGGGTTCATTGAGTTGTATTGAGGTTAAACTTAAGGCCAGAAGATGTCATTTTGTCTGACTGGCATTAGCATGGGCCAGAGAGTGTCACTCAGCAGTTGTATGGAAGAACAGGGAAAAGGAATGCCCTTGAAGTGAGCAGCTGTGTGTTACATTTAAGGGGTAAATTACTTTCTCCTATTAAAAAAGAAATCAAGGGCTTTTATTTTGTCACTTCAAATACAAACAATTCTATGCATCTTGGGAAATTATAGCATTATGATATTCAGTCAGACATACCTTAGAGTATATATGCTTCATAGAACTAGAATATAGGTCAGAAATAATTTTTGAGTCTTAAGTTTGTTACAGACATATTAATTGGAACACATATGCAGTAAAAATTGAGAAGCTTTACAGTTTTAGTCAACTTATTATACAGTGAAGAAAATTAAGTGCAGCAATGTAGCAGTAAAAGTTATGCTTTTTTCACTAGGTGATGGAAACATTCAGAGTCTATAAATGCTAATTTAAGAGAGATGTCCTAACAGCTTCTTGGCTACTGGGATAGGAATAGTCTGAAGCTAACTGCCTCTCTACTGTGAAAGGTTTTAAAGCTTTTTGCTTTCCGTCCGAATAAAAAAAATGACATTTACAAACCTCTTCAACGCATATATATTACATATGTTTATCTAGCAACAACTACACCCCTTTTAATTTATTCCCCAAATGTGACTTTTCATGCATGTCTTCTGGATGCTGTATTCAGCAACAGTTTCTAATGAGCTGGTGTGTAATCCATGATTGCATTTCTCTTCTGAAATCACTTCCATGTCTGGCTGATCTATGTTTAGAAGGTGGTGCTTATCCATCAGGCATTTTTGCACTTGTCAGCATTCTTCTCTGTTGAAGGCCCTTTCCCAAGCTTCTTCCCATTTTAATGTTGATGTACAAAAGCTGTTATTCATTTGTTTTGTGCTCATTCTAGTGAGGATTGGCTTAGTAGGACTGTGCAAAACAGAGAAAAGAGAGAAGCTGGTTTACTGCCAGCAAACATAAAGATGTTCACACTGTGCTTAGCTCAGAGCAAGCCTCTGACCAATATTCTAATGCACTTCATTATACGCAATTCCATTTATCACGAAAAGTGAAAAATTTAATCTGCAGATAGGATTTGTAATCTGAAATTCTCAAAAATAATTTTTCATTAGCTAATTGACAAAGGAAGTCAAAATAATGATATTATTTCATTTAAAGTTTGAGCAATATGGAAATTAAGATACAATACATATGGGGCAAGAACGCCATTTGCTAGATGAATACCATTAATTGTGTTAAAATCTTGACATTTCTGTTCCGTATCAATAACTTCCTTCCCTCCCCTGAGGACACAATCCACATTTGTAAACATGATAAAATAATACCTCGTGTTAAATTTCAAATGAGGACAGAGGTGTGGAGGTGTTTTCAAATCAAACTCTCCCTTAAAAACTAATTGTCACTGCCCAGCTTCTGTGTACTTAAGCAGAGCTGCATACGGGGCGAGGGGACAGGGGCTGCAGGGTGACAAAGGCTCCACCTCCTCGCTGGAGGTGACAGCCCCCGAGCTGCTGCTGCAGGAGGCAGCCACTGGAACGGGGGCTCAGTGAGGAAATCCATTCGCAAAGGTAAAAACCTGGGTGCCCCAGCGTTTGGCAGTGAACAGAAGGTTCTTGCACCCAATGGACTCTGCCAATTCACCATTAGCTAAACTCCCCCAGACCCTCGAGACCAAACCATGAAGTTGTTTATCAGGCAGCGTCCCCACTGCCTCCTGTGACAGGGTCACTGCTCAGGGGGTCCTACAAGGCCACAGCCTGGCGGAGAGGATGGCCATCGTCATCACAACCCCACTTCCTTTATCATAAGGCAGGGGCCTCTGCAGGAGACTGCTGGAACGCAGAACTAGGGGGAAAACACTATTTTTGTGGCAACAAAAGAAAAAGAATGAATTTCATTGTGAAATGAAAGCAAAGAATTTCAGAACTAGAAACATTTAAAAATGGTACTGGAAGGAAACCAAAATATTTCATTTCCCCCCCATATTACATAGAGCAGTCACCTTCTCCCATTCCCTCAAATTCCCTGCACCCCTTGACTCTTGTGGTCACCTTGGCCTGCAGCTAATTCACCCACAGACCCAGAGAGTGTGGTGCCCCAGGGCAGGAGACCCGGACCCCAGAGCTTGGGGCGGTGGTACCACAAACAAGTGAGCCTGGTGGTGACAAACTCTTCTGCCATGGACCTTGGATGCCTGCTTCCCCATCAACTTCCAATAATCTGACACTTTTCAAGCAAAGTTTATTTTGGAGGAAAATTTCTGACTTGTTCAGCATGTATCTATAGTCCAGTTTTATTTTACAAGACACTTTTAATTGATGTTGCCGAGACTAGAAAGTAGCAAATAAGTATGCAAGAAGCATAAGGTGGACTAGGGAGGGCACTGAAAAAAAAAAATGGATCAGGTTTTCTTGTGTTAAAACATTAATATGAAATACAATCTTGTGGTAGAAACATTTTTATGATATGAGTATGTAATGGATTGGTAGTTTCCAATTGAAAAAGAAAACATGCCATTGATACCTCCATGAGCCTCCTTTCACCCTTTAGAACATGTAGCAAAAATTAAGGATGAAGTGTGGATGAGAAATGGACATACTTGTGATAAATAAAATCTATTAAAAATGGTCTGAGTCTGGAATTTTGGTGTCTTTTATAAACGTGGTTACTAATGTTATTAATATGGCAATTAGTAATATAGGTAAACAACACTACTAAATAAAGTGAATGAAAATGTGCCTGAGACTCTAATCTGTTTATTTGTGAAGTGAGATAAGGGGGTTTGCGAGCCTCTTAAACAATCCATATTTGGTGAAGTTGAAATCCGGAGAAAGATAACGTTGCATGGTGAGGAGCACGTGCCCTGATACTCCTAGGAACAATCAAAGCTTAATAGAACTGAATGAGCTATTTCTTTCAATTATTTTTAATCCCAATTTCATGTACCTGTGTTATTCAAATGCCTAACATTGCTTATTGGATTTCCAGCAGCAGTTGATGTTTCAGCAGTAACATACTAAGACCTTTATTAATTTTTTGGACAAATTTTGCACACAGGTGTTACACACATGGAAATGGAATTTAATAAATGCCAGAGGTGCCTAGTTGACAAGACATAAGTAAGTCATTCACATGCAACATCCCTCAGTCTGTTTCGTATCACACCGTAGGCTTTTGACTCCTTGAAGTTTGTTTTCTTAGAACTACTTACAGTGCTGTTGCCTAGAAATCAGTTAATGAAAGCAGTCTTCGTGGAAGCTGTATTACCCAACCACCCAGGTGCTCTGCTGTTAAGTTCCCTATTTAAAGTCTTTAAAGGCTGCCTGTTAGGCTGACCTCACCACAACAGAGTTATTACTCATAATTGACACATTCAATTAGGGTAATCACTTCTGTTGACTGCAGAGCTGGGGTACAGTCAGCCTGGAGGGATTTACAGCATTTTAGTGTTTATGTGCATTTCAGAAAGAGGACACTGAGGTTTGTTTGTGGTAAAGATGAATCACAGGGAGATTTCCAGGTTGCTCCGTGACAAGAGGGACATACTGAATTTCAGATGGCTCCTTCCATGCTGTTACTGTAAAGTCAGCAAAATGAATAGTAAATATAGAGAGAAAGGCAAACCTTCTAGGTCTGGGTATATATTATCTCAGACAACCTTAAGACTTTACACCACGAATTGTCACCAGACATATTTAAATGATATTCTTTGCCATGTATTTGACTGGCATCAAGAAAATAACACCTTTCCAAGTGTTAACCTTTTATTGCTGACTCCAAACACACACAACTGCTGTGCTAAAGAGCAACTGGCATTCACAGTCACACCAAAATTGGTACCGTTACGAAACCACGTCAGCTGGCAGAAGGCCATGGGTTAATGAAGCACCAGAGATCTCCTCCCAGCACCTCCACAGAATTCCTCCAACCTAAACAGCAACATCATCTCTGCTGAATGCTGGCACTGTGTTTAGTGTATGGAAGGAGATGAAGGATGAGAGAAACATTGATGCTGAAGCCCTGCAATTGAAAATAGACATGCTGAGGCACCTTGGATAACACTGCTGCCTGGGCTGTAGGCCAAAAAAAATTGGACAAGTTCAGTTTTAATGAGGTGCTTGGAGTTCTCACCTTTCTGCTTATAGAACCACAGAATCATTAAGGTTGGAAAAGACCCCTAAGATCATCAATTCCAACCGTTAACGTTAATGCAGCACTACCATGTTCACTGCCAAACCATAACCCCACGTGCCACACCTACACACCTTTTGAACACCTCCAGGGACAGTGAATCCAAGGCTTCCCTGGGCAGTGTGTTCCAGTGCCTGACAACTCCTTTGGTGAAGAAATTTTTCCTAATATCCAATCTAAACCTCCCCTGGTGCAACTCAAGGCCATTTCCTCTCATCCTGTCACTTCTTACTTGGGAGACGAGACCAACCCTGGCCACAATCTCCTTTCTTGGAGTTACAGAGCATGGTAAGGTCTCCCCTGATCCCCTTTTCCCCAGGCTAAACAACCCCAGCTGCCTCAGCTGCTTCTCATAGGACTTGTGCTCTGGGCCCTTCACCAGCTTTGTTGCCCTTTTTGGACCCATTCATCTGGGTCAACTCCTCATAACCACAGGTAGATGCTTTTGTTGCTTACATCAGGGTTGGTGGAATGCCAAGTGCGTTAAAACTCCTCTTGTAGCCACTGTAGCCCAAAATTCAAACAGCAACATGTATTCATGGCCTGGGCAATATCCAGATGTGTATAATTAAAAGGCATGAAAGGCAGATAGATGCCCAGATGCACAGAGAAGCCAGTGACCCATCATCTCTTATTTCCTTGAAGACAGTCTCTTTAAAACACATAAAAAATCTGATTTGAGTGGCCTGAGAGAATTATTTTGTTTTTCGTGTGATAATAGGGAGGATTTATGTGCATTCCCATTTCCCTACCTGCTGTGGGTACCTTTTCCCTCTTGATGCACTGAGCATCCTTTGTTCTGGCCTCATGGTGGGGTGCTTATCTGTCACCTGGAGAGTGACCCTGGGGCAAATTGTGCTCCCAGTAAACAGCCAGGCACCAACTCAGGTCCTCTCCAAGAATCCTGATGATGCAAGCTGAAACTCTAGCATGTGTTTTGGAGAAGCTGCCCACAGATCATCCTGGAAACAGCTGTATGGCCAGGAGGAGAATAAGTGCTCTGCTGCCTACTCCTGCACTGCAGCTGAGACACAGTGAGGAGGCTACAAGGCTGCCCTGTGGAGATGGAAAGAAGAATGGACAGAAATTCCCCAACTGTTTTGCTAGCAGCTCTCTTTCAGTGTTTCTTCAGCATCTTCTCAACAAAATGTGATAAATGACCTGTCCACACCAGAGCTGCCCAAGGTGTTTCCTCCTCCTCCTCCTTCTCCTGGCAAACCAGCAGGCAGGATCTGGCAAGTGCCTGCTCTGCCATCACTCACAGCTACCAAAGACTGCCTGAGAGGGCAGGGGTTAAAGAGTAATGCACAATAAACCTTGAGGAGTTACTAAAACTTTTACAAAATTTTGGGATTGATACTGTGTGACAGTTTTGTCCATATGGCATTAGAGGAGAAGCTCATCTGAGCAGAAGGTATGTGAGCTTGCTCTTCTGCTGCAGCACTTCCTTGCAATAAAATAGAATTGAATCACATAAAAAAATGACAAGGTTTTTACCAACTCAGTATGCAAGCCCTGTGAAATCAGAGCTGAGTGGAACAGTGGCACTTATTCAATCTGATGGGTGGTATCTTGCTCACCCTGTTAGTGGCAGCAGCTGAGCTCCTGGGCATGGCTTGTGGGAAGTGTTTCTGGGACCGTAGGAAATGGTTTCAGGAGCATTCAGGAATTTTCTAAACGTGTGACTCAGGCGGTTTTGCTGTCAGAAGGCTCAGTTCATGGCTGCACAAGCACATTTCTAGCATGCATGAGGATGCTGTGGCGGGGTGCTCCCCTCTGCTGCCTCAGCCCCAACTACCAGTGGGGCTCTGATGGCTGCACCCAGCTTTCTCTGGACTTTGGGGGTGGGGGGCAGCAGGGTAGCCAAGGGCTGTCTGGAATGGCGGGTGGCATGCCAGGATGTCCCCTTCAGGAGGGTCACCTCTCCAGGTTACTCCTCGAAGTTCAGAGATTCCTCACTGCAACAGAACCTCAGTAAGTGGTTAATAGCATGCTAAACTTCGAAATCTTAGCTACGTGATATAAAGGATTGATTGTGCAAACATAATCTTTCAGACATAAACCACTGAACAAGTCTGGGACTAGGACTGGATTCAGCCACACCTACACTTCTCTTTGAGAAGGGATTTAGAATGCAAGGGGTTCCTTTCTGAACCTCACGGCTCAACGACAGGGTCTCTCTGGCAGTTTTGTCTGACCTTGTCCTCTATGCAGTAAATAAACAATCTTGCCATTGAATCTTGTTAAACCATTGTTGCATTTACCATTGAACTTTGTTAAATCACTGTTTTACATCAATAAAGTATATTGTTGCTTCTTTCTTGTATATTGTTGCTGCTCTCCTACAAGTGTGGTTGCTTCCATCCATGACAGATGGTTTCAGGGCCACAGGGGTGATGATGGGCTGAACAGAGAGAACGCTGTTTTATTAGACATAGTTTTCAGAGAAGAAACAGAAAAATGTTGAAGGATCCAGTCAAATCAATTTTGCCAGGTTTCCAGCATCGGTGTACAACACACAGCTGGACAGAACTTTGCTGTCAACTTACATGCTGTCATTCACAAGAAAAAACCCAGCACACCATCAGACCTAAAGCTACACTCCTTGAACACTTAATGCACTCAGTGACTGTCCTACCCTCCCTGCAAGACACTGGCCAATTCTTGTAGTTTTAAAATCTAATTTAATCATACACTGGATTTCACCCCCTTTTTCTGTTGTATGTAACGACTGAAACACGGCAGGAGGAAATGGCTGTCAGTTCAGAGGCTGGTTGGTTGCAGGCAGTGTGCTGTCGGGGGAGAATCATGGAATCATTGAATGGTTTAGGTTGGAAGGGACCTGAAAGGTCATCTTGTTCCAACCCACCTGCCATGGGTAGGGGCACCTTCCACTTGACCAGGCTGCTCAAAGCCATCCAACCTGGCCTTGAACACTTCCAGGGACAACGCATCTCTGGGCAACCTGTTCCAGGGCCTTACCACCCTCACAATAAAGAGAAAGAGTGACGTGGCAGGGATACATTATTTTCAGCATTGTTTTCTCCAGACATTAGTTTTTTGAAGCTATTACGACAATAAGCAAGAGTCTCCAGGACTAAATGTGGTTGTCAAGAAAAATGGATCCAAAAAAAAAGGCATTCAGCAATGAAGTCTGACCACCTTGTGCCAAGGCATAAAAGGAGACATGGATTTGGAAATTCAGTCTGGAGCTCAGAGTGGGTCAGGGCAGACTAACCATTTGTGGTCTTGACTTCATGTTCCTGTTTTCTTCCAGATGGAAACTTTGAGAAAGGTGAGAAGACTTTTTGGGAGGAGAGAGAGAAGATGGAGGTTAGGCCTGGAGATGCATCTCACATAACATCAGCTCTCTTACAGTCAGATATTGGATGTGAGGGTCTAGGAAGTCCTTGGAGACGTTCAGGGCCCTCCTGGGGAGACTCATTTAATCTTAGGATGGTTCCCAGGATGGGGGAGTGCTGTTGGCTCCTGTGGGACTGTAGACCCAGATAACACAGGAGGCCTAAATCTGAGATCAACAAAGTGAGGTGTGTGAATCCTGGAGTTATAATTACCCCACACAAAGTGATTAACTGCATTCATGGAAGAGAGAAGCTGCTACCCATGCATGGAAGATCTTCAGCCTGAAATATCAAATTATTAGGCAGTTTTAGATTAGTTGTTTGTAACAAGCCATCAGAGACCTTGTGTGAGCACAGCTTGAGGATGGGTATTTTTAGTCCTTTTGGGGTGTGCCACTGTGCACCAGGACTGCCTTCCCAGGGAGAAAACGGCTTTGCAGGAGCTGGGTCTGAGATTCCGACTACAGCTCAGGAAGGCTCAGTAAGATCAGCTAAACAGCTTAAGGATTGACTAGGCAGGGATGCAAGGAGCGGGCCAGCCTGATGGGAAGGCATGAGCCAAGCTACATACAGCAGTCAGCTTAGCTCTCTTGTCACTGAGACCATGCCTGGAGGAGCAGGTGAATTTTGACTGCAAATCTTGTGAAATGGGGTTACAGCAGCTTAAAGAAGGCACCTCTTTAGAGCCTGGCAGTTTTCTTATCTCTGAAAGACCTCTCAGCTACTCCTAAATATAGCCAGGTGGCAGTGACAGGCTCTAAAAGTCTGAATATGGGCAGGCTTCAAGCTTCCCTGCCACCTTTCCTAATCCCTGGCTCGGGTGGCTTTCCTCTGGTTTGAATGCAGCTCCAAGAATACAACATATGTGTATTTATTGGTGAGAAAGACAGGAGGAGAGTGACAGGCAGAGGGAAGAGAGAGCTATCCAAGGATGGATCAAGCTGTAGCTGTCATCTCTATCATCTGCTGGCACCAGTCTGAGCTGGTGGAAACAGGGCTCCCTTGGGTGATGGCTCTGCTAGCCATGTCTCACTACCAACAGCTTTTGGGTTCCTCATCTGGGCAGGCTGGTGCTCATGGCTGTACCTCCAGGGCAGGCATCACCATCCCTCTGCTACTGACACACACAGCGAGTGTGCCCTGGACACGGGCAGAGGCTGTGTGTCTGCCCAAGGTGAGAACCAGCACACTGAGATGTCGTGATCAGTTCCTGCTGAACAGTGAGCTGCCTTTTCCTCCATTTCAATATTTGCTTCTGTCAAGAAAAGGAAGATTTTTATCATAATGAACAAACACAGCAAAAAGCCTCCTATTCTTTCTCCTAAAGAGTTTTCTTTTACTGTGGAACATCACAGAAATGCTCCTTCCTCTGGTGGTCCCTTTCCAGAAGGCTCATCAATTTGTCTTTTGTACTTGGTGGTGTTTCTGTCAAGTTTGGGATGGGAGTCACGTCTCAAGACAGGTTTGCTGGCATGGGAGATCTAGTATGTTGCTGGAAGGACTGGCAAGAGGCTGAAATGCCTTCATCAATAATGTCTTTCACATGAAGTAGCTTCCTGCTCTGCAGAGTTGTAGGCTCGAGTCAAGCAAAATCAGTCACTTGTTGTTCATCTATTTTTATTTCCTCCATGTGGTTTGCTGCAGTCTTTCTTTGCCCAGATGGTCAAATAAATTGCTGTCACTAAACAGGAGTCTCTGAACGGTGATTCCTAAACTCTTCCTGTTCTTTAACTGTTAAATGAGAAAATGTTTCACTTTCTTTATATTCTGCCCATTTGCTGTAGTTGTTTTTCAGTTTCTCCCCTGGAACCCAGAGGATCTGTAGGTATTTTTGTTTGTTTCTCCGGCCTTCAAGCTGCATGACCAGACTGCTCAGAAAGCTCTGCATTGTTTGTACTTAAAAGCTGTTACAAACTTTGATGTACTTGTTTACTGGGAGCTCCTCTGAGGATCCAGCCATGTCAGTGAGGTAACTTTACATGGTTCTGGGCATATCGGCCAGAAAATGTTTGGATTGGCATTGTACAATCTTACACTTTTTTATTTTGTTAATAACATTTTATATCTAGCTTTAGTGGCAATACATCTTCCAAGAGTTTTCCTGTGCTAGGATGTTGACGTTGGCACGTTTTTGGTTTGGGGAAACAAACCTTGCTGCCATTGATACAAAGCTCTCCCTGCCTGGGCTGGGCTGTCAGGGCAGGCAGGAGGCAGAGCCCAGGGCCAGCGTGGGCTGGGGGGCTGTGAGGGAACCCCAGCCTGCAAGAGCCGCTCACTGCCTTCGGTGTGTGCTCAGCTCCTCGCTGGCTTGAGCCTGCTTTTCTGTGAGCAGGGAGAGAGTGGGAGTTCGGTGCTGGGAGAAAGCCAAGATATTGAAGCAGATTCTTGAAGGTGCCAGCCAGGATCTCTGTGTAAGGAAGCTGCTACGATCGGGCTTATTTTAGTGATGTGACAGAAACGGAGCTCTGCTCTTTTTTCAACAGACAGGATTTCTCCAGATGATTTCCCAATTCATATAGTCAGTGTTTCCTCCTAACAGAAACAAAGAGGGCTGTGACAGTTCTCCGGCCATTCCAACATGTTAATATGACATTTCTGTGAATGAAATTTCCTGAAAAAATATGCTGATTTTTTTATTATAACATAATAATTAAAACATTGCAAGAAGTTTAAATATCACAGAAAACATAAGAAAAATATCAATGCTAATGGACCTTAAATGCTGCAGAATAATAAAAACATTTAAACTCTCTTAGTTTTTGGTGTGAAATGAATGTCCTTGTTCTTTGGCCAGTGCCAAAGCTCTGTGACCTGGGAACATGGCATAAATCCATGTTGTGCAAAGGCACATCCAAGGATTTCCAAAAGTTTTCCAAACTTTCTCTTTGTATGTACTTGTGCTGATGGGAAGAGAAAATGTGATGAATGAGTTTGGTTGGGACTGGGAGTGGGGCTGCTGGGGGTCACCATGGAGGGGGAAGGGTCCTGCAGCTGCAGGACTTTGTCCAGAGCACCTCTGGGGCAGGGGCTCACCAAGGCAAGGCTGTGTGTCCTTCCTCCTGGCACACTCCTCTCTGACTGGTTGGCTGCTGTAATGTTGGTTCTCAACCAAAACCTGCTAATGAGCTGCAAATATTGATCCCATTTCTGCCTTTGAGAAAGATACAGGTGCCAAGTTACATGTTTATGGGCAACAGAGAGATAACGATCTGGAGCAGCCTTGGTCTGAGATTTCAAAACTGCAGCTTAATGATTAGCTTACCGAGCACAGGAATGTTAATTAACTGGCTAGATGCTCTCTAGGCAAATAGGAAATATTTAGAACTGTACATAAGGCCTACAATTGTTTCCAAAGGTATGAAATTACATGTTAAACTACTGAAAAAATCTCTGTGGGGTTAGGTGATAGCTAGAGGAGAGTCTGGATTTGGGAGTTGGCAAAGCCAGGGTCTAGGAAGAGGGTGAGCTTTTTGGTGAACACCATCTGCCTTGAAAACCTGTCTGATATGCAGCAAGGACAGTGTTGAGTGCTCATGGTCTTGAAGACTTTTCTGTCATCTGCTCTTTCTCGCTCCAAACCCAACTTATGCAGGCTTTGGACAACGTGTAAGGATTTATTATTGCTATTAATTTATACTATTCCCTTAAACATTTTCTTGAGTTGTTCTAGAGGTGTGAAGGGTACTCTTGTAAAAGAAAAAGAAGAGATTCCTTCCCTGAAGAGCTTTCAGCACAGAAGGCAAACTGCAATTAGCAGTGCAGAGAAAAAAACAAAACAAAAAACATCTCAGAGAAGGAAGAGGAGGGCTGTGTTAGGAAATTGCCAGCTGAAAAGCATGCAGAAAGGCAAGCTGGTTTGCAGGAGCCCTGAATGACAGGTGTGGTACAGTGTCCTCTGGGTCAGAACATGAAGGTGACATCCCAGTGTATCCAGCAAGCCCTGTAGTCTTAGGCAGGTGTCCATGTAGTGCTGTAGATAGTCCACCTTAATTCCTCCTCTGGAAGGATCACACCCCACACAATATAGGATCGGCCCCAGGGCTTAGGATCCATGGTGACTTCTTTCTCCCTCCTGTCCTGCACCTGATTCACACAGACACATGGACAATTTTCCTGTTGTTTGGCTGTTCCCACCAATGACCATAAGACAAATCTTGGTAAAATGCACCTTTCAATGTCAGGATGCCTTCGTAACAGGAAGAGACAGCAGGGCAGTCTCGAGCAGCAACCAACACAGTACAAAACACTAACAGGAAGGGGGGAAGTCTCCAGCCCACCATCTCAAATCAAACACCAGTTTCACCAGGATTCCTCAAAGCTCAGTCACCAGTTTCTCAGAGACAGCAATAATTCAGAACAACCTATTAGATAAAGAAGATACTGATACAGATTTGCTCAGAAATGAAGCTCATCTGTAAAAAGGGGGGCAGCTTAGACAAAGGAAACAAGTCTGTTCCAGCTGCATCCCCACAGCTGGATTTGCAGCAGCACTCCCTGAGGAGCCTTTCTCTCCACCTGCAGCCTTACTGAATGGGGGGTTAATGCACTATCCTGCTGTGTAGCTCTGGAAAAGCTCCAATAAAAGCTTCCACCCACCCACACACTAAACAAGTAATATTTGTCCATCCTTCCCTCTCATTTTGGTCCATCAGGTTATGGCCAGGTCAGCAGTGGGGGCACAGGAGACCCTGTGTGTACCCTTGGTGCTGGGCTGCTCAGGGACCGGTGGCACTGCTGCTGGCCCTGCTGGGGCTGCCAGGGCTGAGGGTCCTGCCGAGGCCCCCTCGCCTCCAAGAGACCCTGGCAGTGTCGACTTTCCAGTGCAGGTGCCGCCTGTGTTTGGTATCTGGCACCGAGACACCTCCTCGGCGCTTAAATAATAATGATGGATTTCTGCTCTGGAGTGATAGCTTGTGCTGCGCAGCTGGGTTAATGTGTGTCAGCTGTCACCGTCCCTGTCAGCCGCCGCTGTCACTGAGCAGCAGATAAGTAAATCTGTGATGATGCATATCCCAGAGAGAGCAGGGATTAAATATTTCATCGCCTCAGACACTGAAACATCTCCTAATTTGGTGTCCTTTGCTAGCGGTCACATCCTCTCGGATCGCGCAGCCCTGGGGCAGAGCAGAGGCTGCCTGGGTTTCAGAGGCCGCGGGGCCAGGCATTGCCGGCGGCAAAGTCCCTGCAGCCAGGGCGAGCCAAGCTGCTGTGCCAGTCTTGGCACATTTAAAAAAAGCAGAAACTCAAGGAAAAAGAAAAGCCTCCTTTTTTCCCAATGGGCGTGATAAGGCAGTTGAGCCTCTGTTGTACAGACCAGGGCCAAGTGGCCTGGTGCCCACCCTGGGCTGTCTCTGGGACACGCTGCTGAGCACCTGGCACCACGGATTGAGCATCTGCCATGTGTGGTGGCTCAGTCCACTTGGGCAGCACTGTGGAAAGCATCAGCCGTGGTTGTAGTTAGGTAAATGTGCTTGTTTCATGGTGCTCCCAAAGTGATGGGTCACTGAACCCTGGAGATGAGCTTGGTGGTCATTCTTACAGCCCTAACATCACCACGTGTCCAGCCTCTTCCTTCTCTGTGGTGATATTCAAAGCCCTTTGCTTTGATCAAGAGTCTCATATTATCTTTTGCTTGGAGACAGGAAAAAAAGCTACAATTCCGATTTCTTCACTCTCCTGGACTTTTCTGGTGTTACCCATAGGAACTTTATATTGAAGGAATTTTCAGTGCAAAATACCAATTTGTTGAGACTGACATTTTCTCGGATGCTTCTTTTCTTTAACACATGAAAGGAGCTATTCTAGGGGGATATGGAGAATGAAAGAAAATGCTCTGATAAACAAGATCCTGGCTACTTTTAGACTAACTACCTACAGACACAAATAAAAATGAAAATGTTTCCTTTTTTTTGTTCCACACTGGAAGAGAAGGAAGACCCATCCTGTTAGTGCTGCTCATGAAATAAAGTCCTTGTTTTCCAGAAAGACTTATTGAACCATAAACCTTCAAAAACCAGGAAGACATTTAAACATGAGTTCTGAAAAGCCTGATTTCTTTCTTATTTCCTGAGAGCTAGTGGTTTTCTTTGCAATTATGAGGAACAGAAGGTTGGTTTTTTTGGTGGGTTTTTTTTTTTTTTTTTTTTTTTTTTTTTTTTTTTTTTTTTTTTTTTTTTTTTTTTTTTTTTGTTGTTTTATTAACAACATATANTTGTTTGTTTTTTAAGCTGAGATTCAAGTACAACACATGATTCAGAATTGGAACTTGGAAAACAGAAAGCGTGAGCAGTTGTGACACTTCTAAACCTGTAGGTAATTCCACAGGCAAATTTCACCTTCATCCCTTCCTCATGCTTATATGAATTAATCTCTTTGTCTAGACAACAGAGAGACTGTATCCTCCATTTGGGTATGTTCCCCTATAGGTCTGTGATTGCACTGACTCTGGGACCAGTAGCTGGACCCCAGCAGGAAACAAACTGAGGTTTTGCAGGTGGATCTTTCTGCTTCCCTGTTATGTAAGGTCCCCAAATCAGTATTCATCTGTGCACTGCGAAGTAGCAGCATTTCTGCTTCTTTTTGATTTTTTTTTCATGCAGGGAAAGTATAGTTTGTGCTGGCTTCTTACATAAAAATAGCAAATTTTATGAGATGCATTTCCCTCAAGTCCCTCAGAGTAGAATTTGTTCTGTAATAAGAGACCCATGTGTTTTAATTGCTTGTTGTAGACTATTACCTGCTAAATTTGTCTGACAGTGTGACACCAGCAAAAAGCCTCTTTTCTGTTTTGCTTCCTTCTACTTTAGAGCTGTCAAACAACTTCAATATCCAAGGATAAAACATGACAGATGACTCAAATATGTGACAGGTCATAAAATATTGATTCTTCATGTTACCTGCTAATGAAACACGTCACGATGGGTAAATCTTCCTTACTTTGGATTCCTGACTTTTAATTGTTATAATTCCAGTTTAGGTTGTAATCTAGAATTAGGAAGTAATGGGTTTGGTCCTAGGAAATGCTAAAGCCTATAAATAAGGAATCAGTTCTACTTTTCTTTAACTAGTGTTTTTTATCTAGACTCCCAGCCATGTTTTCTGTTAAAATCTACATCTGATGGAAACCCTTTTGGACCTTTCTGGGTCTTTTTTGAATCAGTAGAACCAAACCAACTCCTAAGATCATATTATAATGAGAAGCACCAAGGATCAATCAAGAACTTCCCACTGGGATTTTTTTCCCCAAGAGAAGAACCTTTCTTGATCATGTATTAATTAAATAATATTTACTAGATTTTTTTCAGGATTTTGCCATTTTTCCAGCTAAGTTTATAATTTTTAGTATTTTTAGGTAATTTTTAACTAGCAGCAGCTCAGTCTGGGTTTTCTTGTCTGGTCCTACTGGGTCCTTTCTGTTAAATGAAGGCAGCATTTTTTTGACAAGAGATCCCTATGTAAGATCTTTTGGCAGGAAGAAGGGGATGGTGCCCTACTTGAACCTACCTTTCAAGCAAAATCTGGAAAACAATGTTCAAAATTAGATTAGTAATCTCTTGAGTAGGGGTTTGGTCTTGTACAAGTTTTTTTCTTCAGCAGTGAAGTGGTGGGAACTGCCAGCCTCCTGACTCGAGCCTGTGAGAGAAGAATTGTGTCTTCACTTCTTAAACACTTCCCTGTCGGTGACTGAAAACTGCCCACAGAAAAGTTAACGTCATCCCTCCTCAAAGGAGCCCTTTCTAATGTGGTGAGACCCCTTTCTAACAGTGAGCTTTCAGTGCAAAATTATCTGGTGCCAGAGGAGTGCCAGTGCAAGGACGTGTTGGAGGCTGGCAGACATTCGGCCCTGAGAGCAGGACGTGCTGCAGTCTGACATGGTCTCTGCTGCAGTTGAGGGGAAGACCCCTGCTCTCCATAACTCCCATGCCTGGAAAACTCAGTAGCCCACAGGTGCCAGCCTGTCCCTGCTCCAGATGGAATGAATGGCGCAGGGGAGCAGATGTGCCTTAGGCTGTTTTACCGGAAGCAGAAGGACATAGCCTCTGGGCGGCTTTGGAGGGATGGACAAGCTCTTCCATGACGCACCATGCAATTATTCCCAGGGCAGATCCAACCTTAGGAGTGCTGAGAATCATAGGACAACACTTGTAAACAAAAATACTGCCCCTTTTCCAAGGGAGGGGAGTGCTGACATGGCCAGGGCTGACAGCAGGAGCAGCTGGGTTGTTCCCAGGCATCATTTGCCACACTTGGAGGATTTGGACAGTGCAGCCAGACCTTGAGAGTATCTCTCTGGTAACCAAATTACCAGAACTGGCACTTTAATTCTTCACTCAGGAATTAAAGTGAGATGAGAAGACCAGCCCATGTATCACAGCAGCCCCATTGGGGTTGGATGACAAAAAGTCTATTGAAAATATAGAACAAGCATTTGATGAACGCTCATTGATGTAGCACCTGTGTGCTTGGAAGGTTATCTGTCTTCCACTTCTATAAGCCAGACTACACAAAGACTTGAACCAAGAATCTGAAAAATCTGAAAAGCATTCCCATAGCATTTAGGAAACATTATTTAGATAAGATGCTATGAAAATAAATGCAAAACTTGTTGGAAAAACATACTGTTAGAGTGGTGATTAGTGGCTCCCTGTCCAGCTGAAGGACTCCATTTATTAGAGTTTCATGGGGATCTGTCTCAGGTCTGATGTTATTAAAATACTTTCACTAACCACTTGGATAGTGGAATAGAGGATCTCCAATGGAATAGAGGATGTCCTCCTCCATTTGTAGGTCACAGTAATTCAGGAGGGGGTCCAAGCATGTTGCAGGACAGAAACAGTATTCAACTTTTATCATGAGTTAGAGAAATAGTCTAAAAAACAGAACACAATTCAGTAGCAATACATGCATGGCAGAAGAGGGAGTTGTACAAGATAAAAGTTAGGGACCAAATGACCACATGAGCCCACAAGGCCCTTCTGTTGTGAAAAATAGACAAATGCTCTACCATTTTGGAGAAGCAGAAAAATTTATCTGCAAGATGCACAAAGTGAGTCTACCAGGCCGCTCAGCAGGGCCTCAGCTGCGTGGTTGGATTTTTGGCACCAGACTGTAAGGGAGAAGTGAACCTACCTGGTAAATACAAGAGTGGAACAACAAGAGTGTCAGAAGCCTTGGAATTCTTAATGTAAGAGAAAACACGGGCAATTGATTTGTGTAATCTAGAGGAAAGGAGACTTACTCAACGTAACACTCTTAACTATGAAAAAAAGCTGCTGCGAAAATGAAGGGAATAAATCATGGGAATGTGACAAGTAATGGACTTAAAGTGCAGCCAGGGAAGTTTCACAGACATTAGGAAAACCTGTCCAAGATAAAGTCCCTTGGCCTGGGGAGCAGCTGCTGAGAGAGGAGTGGGAGCTGGTAATGCTGGGGGTCCTGCAGTGCTCCTCCCACCAAAATGCCCCCAGTCCCTGCAGCCAGGCAGAGCTAGAGGCACAGAAAAACCCACATTGCACCCACTGATGTCCAACAGGGAGAGAGAAAAAGAAAAATGCACCACCTCCACCTTACACTCTTTGCTCCCACAGGAGGGAGGACAGCCCCATGAGGATGCTGGGCTACAGGGGCAACTCATAAGGCAGGGCTCAGGTGACAGCAGTGTCTTGCTGCTCACCATGTCTCCAGTTGAAGGGACTAAATTACTTAGGAACATCATGTTTTCTCCCCAGTGACTTACACAGAGGGCATTTCCACTGATCAGGGAAGAACGATTCCCCAGCCCGTATTTCTGTGCCAACTGTACTGTCTATTTTTAACAGCAAGCTGCCATTAGCATTTGTTTGCTAAAAATAAACACATTTCAAATGCAATTCATTACCTAGCACATTAGGCTAAAGGCAATTTATTCTTCAGTCAAGAAGAAATATTTTTAAGAGATAAATTGGTTCATGCAAATATCTGTGACTTGCACTCAGTGCACGTGGCACCAGCAGAGACAGTGCTCTGATTTCAGTCAATTGATGGGATAGATCACAAAATTCAGGAAGCTGCTGAGGAGCTCAGTGCAACATCCTATTTAACTTAATTAAAAACATGACGACAATTATGTAAGAGAAAAACAAAAAAGAGTTGTGGGGTGGTAGACACAGTTCTCCCTTAGAGCTGCAGCACAACAGTGTAACAAATGGGCAGATAAGGTTCTTGAGTAGGGGGTGTTCTTTATTATATTGATGGTAACGGCTTCCTAAAACATAAACATCACTGCTTCTTGCTCACAGAACAGGGGAATATTACAAGGGCACAATTCTGAATCAGAAAATGCCAGTGCAAAAGTATTTTAAAATGGGTTTAGATGAGGTGCTGAGACAGGAGCTGGATGGTGATCTCTGGTGAAGCTGTCCTTCATGAATCCCTTAGTTTCCTTTTTAGTTAAAAAATCAGCTTCCAGAATGTTTTGTGGAGATAAGGTACTTGAAGCAAAACTTGCTGGTTTTTTGGCAGGAGGATTTGGAGGGCATGCAGTGAATTCCTGCTCTGAAGGTTCCCAACTAGGAATTGAACCTGAGCCTCACATGCCCCTATCTCCTTCAGAAAAAAAATAACTTACCATAAATAAATAACAAATCATAAAAAGAAAAAAATCGACTCAGAGTCCTGAGGATATCTGGGGGAAAAGCAAAGCTTTTACATCCAGCCACTGTTAATGCAGCCGGTCCTGCAAAATCGGCAGAGTCTGATTTTCCCCACTAGAGGGGACTGCGGTATCTACAGTTACCTGCTTGTTCACAGCAGTTCTGGTAACTTCAAAATATGTGGCGTTACTAAGAAAATTAATTACTGCTACTTGTAATATAATTCAAAACAGTGTAAAATTGGAAACACTTATTAAATGTACAAAATGAAAAAATAATAACTTCTTGGATTTAGGTTCCTTCATTAAACAGTACTTTGAAGAGACCAGATTTAAAAAAATAATTGAAGTGTCCTAGTTTATCTGAAAAATGTGGGGTGTTTTTCTATATTGTTTTGCAATGTACATATGAAATACTTCAAATTAAAACACAGTCTGTTTAACATCAGAAACTTAATCTATAAAATGCTCCTGATGATTTCACAGTAACTTGTGTTAAATCTGCAAAAACCAACACCTTGCTGTCCCAAAACAGTTTGGTGGCAGGATCCTTAGCTAATTGCAAACACTTGAAACAAAATGCAGAGAGAGAGATAAGAGCCCAGGTGTGCTTCCCACCTTGGACGTGCTGCTGGGGGATGCCACAGCAGGTGGCACAAAGAAGGCTCCGAACATGGGAGAGAACAAGTTCTGACTTCTTCTCATGGTCTGTTATCCCTACAGTTTCGGCACTTCAGCATTTCCAGGTGCCTGTTTCGCCAGAAACGCCCATCAAAGTAGCACAAGTTAAAGCAGATCTGCAGTTGTTGAGGTTTTGAATTCCGGGATAGGGAATCACAGAATCATAGAATTTTTGAGGTTGGAAAATATCTAATATCACCAGTTCCAGCCTTTAACCCATCATCACCACATTCACCACTAAACCACGTCCCTTAGTGCCACATCCACTCATCTTTTGAACACTTTCAGAGACGGTGTTTCTACTACTTCCCTGGGCAGCCTGTTCCAATTCCTGACCACTCATTCAGTGAAGAAATTTTTCCTAGTATCTAATCTAAACCTCCTCCGGAGCAACTTCAGGACATTTCCTCTTGTCCTGTCACTTGTTACCTCCTCTCAGGCAGTTGTAGAGAGTGATAAGGTCACCCCTGAGCCTCCTCTTCTCCAGGCTAAACAACCCCAGCTCCCTCAGCTGTTCTTTGCAAGAACTGTGTTGAATGTGCAAGCACTGGTGCCTAGGGCACTTGCCAAGGGCAAAGACTTGGGTTTGAAGCTGGCTGTTCCTGCCATAGGTTTTGTTTTACAGAGCTTTATTTCCATCAGTTCTTACTAAGGGAGCCATAGTGGGAGATACCTCCCTCATTCTGTGATTCAGCCATACGTGGGCTGTGCTGCACCTTCTCCCCTGCCACAGTGGTGATCCCGTGGGAGCACCTATTTGCACCTCTGCTCACCACTGCATCTCTTTGGCAAGATCAACCCCTTGTTTATTACTGGTCTTTTACTGCAAATCATTAAACCAAAATTATTATCTTCTATCTGCCATTTGCCAGCAGTTTTCTTGTCTCAGTGTCAGAGACTCAGAAACCTGCAGAGGCTGGCAGGGACCTCTGGGGTACCTGGTCCTACCGCACTGTTCAGAGGGTCAGCTAGAGCAGGTCACTCAGGGTCATGTCCAGTCAGGTCTTCAGGATGGAGACTCTAGCACCTCTCTGTCAGCCTGCTCCAGTGTTTGACCATGCTTGCTGTAAAAAAGGGGTTTTTTATGTTTAAATGCAATTTCCTGTATGTCAATTTGTGTCTGTTGTGTCTTACACAGTGCCCAGGCACTACCAAGTGGAGTCTGGTTCTGTCTTCTTTACTGGGCCCCCGTCAGGTATTTACACACACTCACAAGGTCCCTATTCAACCTCCTCTCTTCCAGGCTGAGCAACACCAGCTCTCCTTTTCTCACAGGAGAATTGCTCCAGTCCCTTCACCATTCTGTTGGCTCTTCCCTGGACTCTCTCCAGTATGTCCATATCTCTCTCGCACTGAGGAGCCCAGCACAGGACACAGCACTGCAGGTGTCACCAGTGCAGAGTGGAGGATGCTGTGAACCTGCTTTGTCACAAGGGCACATCATTAGCTCACGGGCAACTTGGTGTCCTCTAGGACCCCAGGTCCTTTCCTACCAAGATGCTTTCCAGCTGAGTGGCCCCCAGCTCATTCCAGTGTGTGGGCTTGTTCCTCTCCAGGTGCAGGACTGGGGGTATCCCAACTTCACAAGGTTCCTGTCCACCCATTTCTCCAATCTGTTGAGGTCCCTCTGGCTGGCATCATAACCCTCTGCTGCTTCAACACTTCCCCCAGTTTTTTATCTGCCATATCATCCAGCTGGACTTTGTACCACTGATCACAGCCCTTTAACCTGGCAGTTCAACCAGTTTTCAGTCCACCTCACTGTCTAGTTGTTTAGCCCACACTTCATCACCTTGTCTATGAAATTATGGCAAGCACTCAAATCCCTGCTAAAGTCAAGATGAACAATGCTACTCACTGCTTTCCCCTCGACCACTGAGACAGTCACGTCGCTGTACGAGGTTTTCTCAGGTATGATTTCCCCTTTGTAAATCTGTGCTGACTACTTCCAGTCAGCTTCTTGTCCTTTGTGTTTGGAAATGATTTCCAGGACTATTTACTCCATGACCTCCCCAAGAACAGAGGTAACACTGCCGCGCATATTGCTCCCCACATCATCCCTCCTGGAGACAGGAGTGGCACTGAAAGTCTTGTCTATGGTATGCCCAAACTTATTGAAATGATTTAACTACTTTTTTGATTCAGTTGATGAATGGAAAAATAATTTCCATGGTCATCTTCTTACCATGAGAATGGCAATTTTTCAGGTGCCTTCCCAAGCAATGGTTTTCCTTGATTGCTCCTTCCATTCCAAATCCTTCATTTCCTGCTGTTCTCTTTTCAGGGAGTGTGACCAGGACACCAGCCCAGTGCAGGTGAATCACTGGGATGTTTCCTCATACACTGGGCTGTCTCCAGAGGACTGAACCTCTGCCACAAGCCCCTTCAGCTAGTATGAGGAGGGAGTGCAGTGGGAACTGAGAGCGGCTCAGAGGACAGAGTGGGAAGTATGAAGATCTTTTAAAGCTACTTTTTCTTCTCTCTCTCCATTTCCTAATTGATTCTTGGTCCTGAAGAAACTCCTGTGGGATGCTGCTGTCAGAAACGTGTCTCCCTTACCCCCTTATTTTCATTGCTCCCTTCGCAGGTGACAGGCAATTTTCTCCCATTTATTAAGGTTATCTCTTCCTATACCCATCACAAGTTTCAATCTCCTCTGTCCTTTTCTGCTTTCCATTCTCTTCTTTTTTATTCTAAGAAGAGAAAAGGAGGAAGCACTGGCATCCCAATTATTCATATGCAAATATTTCCTCTACTTTTGTCCTGATTTAGCAAAATTTGGACTCCTAAAGGAGCAGGCAAGAGAGTCCCTTTTATTCCCATCAGGCATTCTTGCAGCTTCATTCCTGGCTAGCAAAGCAGTTTACAAGACCAATGGAAAACTGACATTCTTTTATCCCTGCTGCAAAATTTGTTTCATAATTATGTACCCTATTCTAAAATGCATATGTGGCCTTAATCCTCCTAATATGTAGGGCTTAATATATATAAAAAGCCTGCTATGTACATCATCTCAGCACAGAATTTCAATTTCTAGAAAGGCTGAGACTGAATTAAAAAGGAAACACTGTGCATGGCAATGAGCTCATTTTGACAGGCTGAATTAATTTTAAATAATAAGGAAGTAATTTCCATCTCACTAAATGCCTGCATTTTCCTGTAAAAGTAAAATACTATAGTCAGAAAGATACTCTTGAGAAGTGTCTCTCATAGAGATAAGTAAACCAGATAGCAATTAAAAAAGTAAATAAATCATAATTACAATAGTAAAAGGCAATATTAAGTATTAATGCACTTCAAGCCCAGCTACTCTGATTGATTTCTGCTTTATCTCATTAGCTTTATAATCAGAAAAATATAATCACATGAAGATACATAGATTTAAGCACAGACAAATACCTCCAGCAGTTAGACGTGGCTTTAAGGGTGCAGTCACAACTGACTGATGCAAAAGAAAAGAGAATGAGAAAAAAAGGCATGGAAAGATGCAGAGAAAGAGATCTCTCCACCACCACCAGTGGTCCCCACTGCCTGAAAACATAACAGGCTTGCAAATGAAATGTTCTCTGGATGGTCACATGGGGGACATGGCTTTCTTTGCTGAAACACGGCCAAAAGTGATGATGCAGTCTGTGATAATCAAGACATGATAATACCCATCTGGAATTGAAAAGTGATGTTCAACTCTCTCCTCCAGAAGGGAGGATTCACTTCTGTACTCCTGGCTAGTCAGGAGAGTTTTCCTACCACCAGGCCGGGAACACAACAGGGCACGTGGCACTGCGGTGTGGAAGGTTTGCACCAGAGCCTCAGGGTCCACCCTCGGTACTAGGCCATACTTTGTTCAATGAACTATGCACAGGTGCACCTGGTAGATCCAGGACTGGTGCTCATGTGCCCTGGGGAGGACTGTAACCATCAGCCATCCTCCACATCTCTCCTTGAACAATGAATTATGTTTTGCACAGCGTCAGGAGGAGCATCTAGGTCATGGGTGTCTGTGTTTGTTTGCATTCTCCCCTTCTCTAGCATAGCCTCTGAGCCAGCGTGTAGGGCCCTTTCCCAGGTTCTAGACAAAAAAAACCACCCCCTTTTTTAACCAACAGCATGGTGATTTGAACATCCACCTAGGAAGTGGGAGATCCTGGTGCAGCTCTAATCCTTGCAATAGCTGCTTGACTGCAAAGTGTTCTCTAAAATGTATCTTTCTTTGTCCTGTAAATGAAACTGGGAGAAAGGGAATATAAAAAGCAAGATCAAGGATGACATTGTAGCCTGGTGACAGGGGCACTAAGCTGTTGAAAAGGTGATCTGACTTCCGTTCTCTGCTCCCATTAATATTTAATAGCCATTAAATTAACAGTCAGGGACGTGTAGGATTAACTACAGGTCAGCATCCTCATACGTATATCTGAATGAATGAGATAGTGTTAGTACGGATGGAAATAAGCTATTAGCAATGAGCACAGCCACTATGTCAGTAACAGGCCCGAATTTAAATGATTTAAACACTGTCCCTGAAAACTAAAACAATGAAATGGCTGCTCCAATACAGAGACACACACAAACCCTGCACCAGTGGTGAAATCTCCAGCACAAACGCTCTCAGAGATATGAACCTGTTTGGCAAAAATCAGCCCTTTCCCTCTGCGGATTTGCTCAAGGGACTTGCAAGAGACTGACACTGCTGGTCACAGGGAAAACAGCCACAGCTTTTCATGCACTCAGTAGCAGTGTTCTCAAGACAACCTGTGAAGGATGCTGTAACTGAGCCACCTGCACTGCCAGGAGAGGAGCTTAGGACCCCTGTGCCGAGCTGTCAGGCTCATTTTCAGTTTGCAGGGTTGGAGTGGCTGATGGCTGGAGCCACAGGAGTGTCCTCCTGCTCCCCTCCAGCCTGGCCCTGACACTGAGGCACAGAAGAGCCTGACTTCTCTCCTGCAGTTCCTATTTGGGTGCAACTTGGGAACATCACTGACTGCAGCTGTTAGTGCAAGATTGCCTCATCTTTTCCATGATCTTTAAAATGAAAAGCAGTCTAATCTCAAACAACCTTTCCGCTTCTGGAGGAACCACACATGAGGACTCTGATGGCCAGCTTGTTCCCTTGTCCCTCAGTGGAGAGAAGGACATGGGGACAAGCCTGTTCATCTGTTTTGGTGGGCTTGTTTGCTGTCTCCCTGTTTAGGGAGGGCTTCCCACCAGCTGCGGTTTCCCTGTGCAGATGAGCAGAGAGGAGGTGGGCTGTCCTCCATGGAGGGATGCCTGCTGGATTTGACCAGACAGCTCAGATCTCAGGCAGCTTCTTTTCCCACAGTTGCTAAGGAACCAAAAACAATCAGCTGCTGAAACAACTGTTTAGTACATTTTCCCATCCATTTGCCTCATTCTGGATTACAGCAGCTTTAAGAATTGCTGGGCTTTCCCTGTGCTCCTCATGGTGAGGAGCTGGGCAAGCACTGTGCTGGAGAGGAGAGTTTGGCCTCAGTACCTTTTGCAACAGGGTTCCAAGCACACAGGTTGTTTCCATCGGTGGCCATCAGGGATTTCCCTCCCTTGAACTGTCTGCAGGCGTCTCAGGAACACCTATTCACAGGTGTCATTCAAGAGCTGTTTCAACTCCCTTTCCAGCTGCTGGCAGCACATCCACCTTAGCTGCCAGTAGCTCTAGCTGTGACTTCAATGAAACCTGTTGTCCAATTCCTGCTTCAGTGTTTCAAATGTCTCCATTTATCCCCTTGCAGGCCTGGTTCTGGCTATCATCTTGCCCACAGCCATTCACAGGTTGCCTGGGAGAAGGGACAGTGATGACTGCCCTGCAGGATTTTGGAGCGCCATCAGGAAAGAGAGCATATGGGCATCCCTACGGCTGAGAGCCACTGAAGAATAAAACCTCACAGCAGGTTAATACCTGCTGGGAACATCACCCAGGAGAAATCTCCCACCCACATTTAGCTGCAATAGCAGAAATAAATGAGAAAATAGTATTGAGAAAAAGCATCCTTAGTCAAGGCAGAGGTAGGTTTCCAGATCTGCTTTGTGTAGTGGCAGCACAAGGCATTTGTCTCTTGTTGAAGGGGACTGGAAGGCTGCTAAAAAACTTTGGGGAATAACCTTCCCTGCATAAATGACTATGTGAACTTCATTTCTTTATTCCTCTGTCATGTCAGCTCAGCTGCATGTTCACTATTAATAATAGGTCCAACTCTGCAGAGACTCGTAGTGTCTTGGAAATGTCACCTATCAAGGTACACAAATAAAGCTAAAACAACCTCAAAATATTAACTGCTCTGTGTGTTTGCTAATAGTTCTGTGCTGACCGTGAGGGCTGGATTTCTGTTCCCAGCACAATGCCTGTAAATTCTGCTGGTTCCCTGGCGGGCTCGGGTTGTTTTTATTAAGTGGTTACGTGTCGTGCTTCTCTTATGTGGAACCTTCTGTTTTCTGATGGAGCTTGTGGCTCTTACAGCAAGTTACAGCCTTTTTTCCTGCAGCCTTGGTAGAAACCGTTGTATCCGCTCGTATATTTTGTAACTCTGGCAAATAAATCTGTGTGTTGTGCAGGTCAGTAAAACAGAGATCTCTACTGCACAAGAAAGAAGTGACACAGTGTTGGGAGCGAGAGGGACCTCGGCTTGGCTTGTGAACTGAGGATGTTGTGCTGAGCCAACACTCCTGGGAGCTCCTGCTCTGTGGTGGGGCAGCATGATGAGGCATTACTGTGACGGGATAAATACTGTATTACATACAGGGCCAAGGGGAGTATGAGGGCATGTGAAGGGACAGCTCCGGAGTGGCCAGAGGAGCCTGGGAACAGGCATTCCCCAAGAACAGACAGGTATGAAAACAAAGTTCTCACCTTTCATATGGAAGGTCAGACCAGACCTCCACTCAGTCCATACCTTTTTTCTGGCCGTGGCCAGCAGTGGGTATGTAGGATAGGGCAGGGAAAGCCATAGGGATGTTTCCTCAAAATTAGGTACCATCCAACAGTTTGGACGGGGGAATTTGGGAGCCCAACAGACATCATTGTGTGTAAGGGTCCTGAAAGTCTTTCTGCCATGAATACATCCACTTGCTTTGTGAACCTTTTTAGCACATAAAATCCCAGAAGGGGAGCTCCAGGCAAGTGAAGTCCAGGTCACCCAGGACATGGCTGCCTGACTGTCCTAAACCTGCACCCAAGGCACTGTGTCATCCATTAAACCATCTTCCTCTCCTGAGGGTGAATAAGCACTGACCTCACTTCAAACTCCCAAGAGACAACATTCACCCAGTCAGTCATTAATTTTTCAAGTGGTGTGTGTGGCTTCAGGTTTAGAAGGGAAAAAAGGCAGTTCCCTCAATCTCAACAGCATTGTTTGCAGCGACCTTGTGTGTGCCCCATTCTAAAGCAGAGAAAGACACTTTCTGAGAATTGTGGAAACAGTTTGCTGCACCTTCTGGTAGTATCATGGATGATGAGGAAAAATAGGAATGAGGGTCTAGCTAGCTGAGTAAATGGCCAAGTTACCTAATTGGGTTCCTCCAGACAGCTGCTATGCTTAGCAAGAAATATAACTGTATTATTATATAATGGCACACAATTTATCAAGTCCTGCCAAAGGAATATATGTTCCCTGTTTTTTAATTCTTCAGAGCAAAATACTGTTTTTTTTCAACATGTTTCTATCAGACAATGGTTAAAAACATATTTTGCTGACTGAGTTCACTGTTCCTGAAAAGAGGCTGGATTAAATATTCAGGATGATCTAATTAGAAAAACAGCTCCAAAACCACCGGGTAGGAAGAGGACACTGTAGGACCCAGCACATCACTAGGATGAAGTATATTCAGCCAATTTGTATGACTTTTTGTGTTTAATTTTCTACCTGAGAAGTGACATTGACATTACTGCACTAATGTGAATCCCCAGGCCAGCAGTGGTGAATCGCTACCTGGTTTGTAGGTTTTACAAAGCAGTCTGAGCATTACCTGTGCTTTCCCTCACATGGGCAGCCTATAAATACTGCCTGTTGCCTTTTGTACAACATGCTCATCAAAGGTTATGTGAAGCAGACAGTTTTTGTAGGGCTCAGTAAACTTTACCACTGTCAGTGACAGAGTTGCCTTTAAAGCTGATGAAGAGCTGTGCACTGTTACAAAGCTCTGGGCCAAGATAATGGAGAAACATTTACTATTAGGGGCATGTAACCTACAAATTAATTAAATTCTAAGTGTGTGAGTGGAGCATCATAATATTTTATACAAGTTACAATTGATTAGTCATGGAATTTACAAGGAATTCAGTTAAGTTATGGCTTGCACATATTTTGCAACATTATTAAAAACCTATTACAACTGACTTGACAATCTTAGCTGCAGGATATGATGTCCATTATGGGTGACTTTGGCAAAATGCATTTAGGCCTTTCAAGCTCTAATTTTGGATGCAATTTTTGCAGCATCTTCATCTTAAAAAAACCCACCAAACCAACAGAAAACCCACACGAATATCCAGGCTCTCAAAAGTTTAATGCAGGGCACCCAAAAATTGCCAGCTACCTACAAGTACTCTGGTTTACAGGCTTGAATGAATTACTCTTGTATATGCTTTCTTCAATCATCAGTACCCCTTCTTTTGTTTATTAACTTTAATATACAATTGACAAGTCTATTTGTCACTCTACAGTGATATATTTAATCACAACTAATTCTTGTTATTTAGAAATCTTTGTGGCATCTCTGATCTTTCTAACCTGTTATGAATGTTGTCTTTAAGGAATATGAAAATGGATGTATTAATTACAAACAGCTTCAGAGGCGGCTCCTGTCAGGCAAATAATTTTCTGTAAATCAGAGAGCTGAAATAGCTGCTTGGATATGGTAAATATTTTTAAGTCTCATACTCAGCCTGAGCACTATACACAAGGTAGAGGTGAATAATGGGGGGTAGTGTGCTCTGTGCTCGAGAGACTCTATTCAGACAGTATCTCGTGGTCCTAGTGACACATCCCTTTATTTTTCCACTGGGGAAGAAAAAAATAAATCTGGATATAGATATACCCAGACACTTTCCCCACCCAAATCTCAATTATAGATTCCTTTTCAAAGGGAACTTTTTCTCAATATAAATTTAATGTAATGCCAGGTCTTTCACAGGCATTTAAAATACTCTCCATTTGTAATAACAGAATGGAGGCAGGAAACATGCAGCAGCTGTATCTGCTCCCCAGAAAGGATGTTTTCAACTCAGGATGGGCTGTAGATCCCGTGCTACAAAAGCAAGTGGCAGATGAAGACTGACTCTGGTTTATTTTGAGATAAGCTCAAGCAAGGCTAACTTGGGCAGGAGCATGGCATTGATTCCTCCTCCAGCTGCCCACACTTGGCTTGTGCAGAGGCCTACAAGAGAGTTACTGCTCATGTCTCATTGAAGGCAACACCTCAACACCAGAGGCAGGAGTTGTAGGTGGGAGATCAAAGGATGATTTGAAAATAGCACAGACAAGACTGATTTTCTGAAAATGTCCCAAACCTATGGAAAACTTGGAAACTGGTATGGTTTGAACTTTGCTGTGGTGGCACTCGGGGAGGAGGTTTTGTGTTGCAGGAGGCCTGGGAGAAGGAGGCGCCATGAAGAGGAAAGGGAAATGAGTCATCTCAGAAGAAAGGAGGAGAAAAGCAGGAAAAGCCATAGAAGTAGTTTCATTTTGAGAAACTTTTGAAAGGTTGGACCACAAACCTGACAAAAAGAATGAAGGTGAAGCAGTGAAAGAATTTAGTGTGGTTTGCCAAGGAATTGAAGCTAGGGATTGATTTTAGTTGTGACATTTTGAGGGAAGACAAGGTGAGAATCAAGAGGGCCAGAACAGAGAAGGTCATGAAAACTGAGGATGAAGCTATCATGGCTCTACTTTGGGAACAAATAGTAACAGATAATTTTGTAGGATGCTCTTGAGGGAATGTCAGCAGGATTAAATGACAGCATCAGAAGAGAAGAGAGAAGATGGTGACAATGTTGAAAACAGCACTGGGGGTGTGTGCTGACTGGATACAGAAGCTAATAGGTTTACCAACTACAGTCAAACAGGGTAGGCATGTGAAGTAAGATAAGGGTTCAGCTGTAGCTAGAGCTTGGGCAGGGAGGTTGGACCAGATGACCCACTGTGGTCCCTCCCAACCTTACCCATTCTGTGATTCTGTGATTCTGATATTTAACCCAGTGCAGCCCCCCATACACATGTACTCTTAGAATCACAGAATCATTAAGGTTGGAAAAGTCCTCTAAGATCATTGAGTCCAAGCATTAACCCATTATTCCTGCTCTGTTCAGAGAAGCTGCCTGGGCAGCATTTGAGGATTTTAGGTATTTGTTCTGAAAGTTTAGCAGGATGGAGGTGTACATGTGCAGAACCACCTGCTTACTTGTTCCAATCTGTATTGCCCAGTGATTCCATGGGTGTGTGTCACACTCAGAGGTCGCAGTGTCTATGATCATGCCTGTATCCAGCATAACCAGCCCCTTTCTCTGCTGTCCTAACAAGTGGCCCTTTTCCACATACCCGGGCAGAAGCAAGTTTTACAAACCAAAGGGATTATGTGCTGGATATTGAACATACCACAAAAGGTACATATCTATGCACATCTGATCTCAACAAGGGACCGTCTGCCCCACTGTTTCTTGGATGGTTTGGTGTGTCGTGTCCGTGACTCAGGCACCTAAAGTCTCTCCTACAGGGATTATATGATATTCAGCTGGAGGTGAGCATGTTCCCCACAGAGATATGCTATTGATAGGAAGATGTAATGACTTGGATGAAATCATTACTCATCCTTCCAGTAAGTTGTGTCCTGATTTAGTAACATATTCCATTTGTAGATCATATTGTATCCGGTGAGTATGCTTTACAACAGCAGTGCAAACAAATTAAACAAAGTTTTGATATGCTTCTATCACAGATTTGTCCCCAGTGTCCTTTGATTTACTTCTTGAGATCTCCTCTGGCATGAACTGGATGGACGCAATATTTTCTCCCCCTCAAAGCTGATCTGAGCTCAACACCTCCGAGAATATATGAGCTCTGCCTTCAGAGCTGGCTTCAGGCATTCTAGAGAACGACTGCCCTCTCCTTAATATATAATAGACTGAAGACAGCTCTATGTCTTCATTTCAGGGATATTGTTTTTTTCCTGCATTTCCTTGGCATCCACATAGTGGTGCTTTGGGTGTCCCAAGCCAGTACCAAAATGAAAAAAAACACCCTACTGCCTTTTTTTTTTTTGCTGGCTGACAAAAGGAGTTGCAAAGGTATATGCTCTCCTGGCCTTTCACCCCACTTGCCTCTCTAGTGAGGACCAAAATTAATGACAGATCAGATTTGTCGGCAGGGGAATATCCTTGCATTTTGCAATGTTTGTAATTGTGTCACAGAGGTTAGAGATGAGACTAACCTATTAATTACCCTTTATACCACTTCAAGTCTGTTGAAGATGGGTTTCTAGAGCAAGAGGTATACTTTTCAGTGCACATTTTGATATGAAACAGAAATCTGTAATGAGAAAAAATCTGGTTTCATGGGCAACAGTATAGAGTCTATTTTGTCTCTAGTCTGAATTTCAGAGGATCATTTTCTGCTGAAAATGCTGTGATTGAGAAGATGAGTGCTTGAGGTCTCATGGTGCAAGCATAATTGTCAATAGGACTACAAAAGGGGAGTGTATCTTAAGAAATAAGAAAATGTTCTTGCAGATGAGTATGCTGAATGACTGGGAAATCCAAAATAGCTGTTCATCAGGAAGACAGGTAAGGCAATGTGTGCAAGAGCATCAGCCTGCTCTAGCTCAACTCCTGTACAATAACTTGCCAGTTTAATGTATTGCCAGGTTGTGAGAGGCTACTGGTCTGTCTGGGTTTCTGCCTGTTATATTCCTTGTGTGGTCTGGATGCAGAGAAGGGATATCCCATGCTGCCACTATGAAGAAAGCCCACAATATACAGCAAATCCAACCCTTAATACTGGATAATGTCTGATCTTTTGGCTATGTTTGATGAGTAGTTCATCTATGGTTTCCAAGAACGGTGGTTCCCATGGCACTAACAGCATCCACCTGACACTGAGTCCCTGTGGTAGGGCAGGATTTGGGGTTGCAGACACCATCATAAGCCCAGCCAAGTTGTCTTCCATAGCAACTGTGGGAGAGGGACCCTGCTCTTGCCTATGAACAACCCCAAGATCTTTGTCCTGCTTCAGATCTTCATGGTCTATCTGGTGGCTGTTGGTCATAGGAAAATTTTGGCATTTTGGGGACACATGATGCAGAAAGGCTGTCCAGTCCTAATGAAGGATTAAAACTGTGTTGCTGTTACATCCGAGACACATAAAGAAAACGACATAGAGTCCAGGCTTGTGAACAAGTGGAAGCCAAAGCTTAAGCGCTTTAATAATTTTCTGACTACAATATAGGATAGATCGCAAAAGTGTGTTAAGTGGCAATAGGTAATTGGTTCCTCGGCCATCCACCCCTGCAGAGGATTGGCCAAGTCCTAAGATACCTATTCTAAAATATTTTCAAAGTCAAAGCCATAACAGTCTTGCAAAACAGCTTGCAGGTGCAAGAAGTTTATGAAACTGTGACCTTGTTTAAAATAGTTTACATAGGAAAGACAGTCTTCTCACAGAATATTGAGAAAAGGCTGAAGAATTTCTCCGCTTCTAGCTTTTTAGCACCTACAAAAACTGTGCTCTGTTGAAGGAAGGAAGCTTGAGGTCTGCTAAGCTTTTCAATGTCTTTGATAAAGACCCTGCAATTTCCACACATCAGGAAGTTGGATAGTCTTTGGGCAAGAGAGGCACTGGTATTCCACTGGGCAGATTTTGCTTTCCCAGCTGTCCCATGGGCTCTCAGGAGCAAGTTGGTCTGTGGCCCTCAGCCAGAAAAGCACTTAGATAAGAGCACACCTCTCAGTCCATGGATCATCCTGCTGAATTCGTTAGGGCTCCTTATGCACTTCCAGGAAACAGTGTGCTTTGCTGGGCTCAGTCTCAAGTCCCCATTTGCGTAAAGCTCCTCCACATCCCTTGAAGCCATATTAATATGCTGGATGGGGTAGGGATGCTGCCCAAGAGTGCACTCCTTGCTTGAGTTATAACCACACTTCCAACAACGAATGAGTGAATGTGCTTCTGCTCCAAGTTAAAAAGCACCGTTCTTTTGGGTTGTGAGCAACATCAGCCTCAGGGAAGGGAGAGCTGTGCCTACACACTGTTCCAGTGATAAACACAGAGACTCACTCTTGTTTACTCCCTGCATAATATGACTTTGAGTTCGAAGTTGGCAATGCTGGAGAGAATCAGCACGAGGCTGAAAACAGCAGGTGGGGGCAGAGGAAGGAGTGGTGTGTTACCCTTTTTGTTACAGATGGCTCCCAGAGCCCCAGAGGTGGCACTGCAACAGCAGCTTGAGCAAGGGACGGGTCAAATGGAAATGTCAGGACAGAAGACCCTGCAGAGATGACAGAGACTAGCATAAGCATCTAGCAGCAAAGGACAGCCAGGGATTAGGACACGAGACAAGAAATGTCCTGATGAAGGCATGCCTAGCTCTGTGGCGCAGGGAATATCTGAACACAGGGAACAGAGGCAACTCAACAGTAGGCAAGTGAGCCAGACAGTAACCATTTCAGAGAGCACTGACTTTTGCTTAATGCTCTTGTGGGGCAGATGAAGCAGCAAGCAGAAGCAGTGTGTACATATTCAAGGCCACCCAGCATCAGTGTGAGGAGCTCTGTGCCTGCCTGGGAAGCACAGAGGGTGTCATGGTAACTGAGACTTCAGAGACAAGCCACCAGGGCAAGAAACCGGTCTCCTAATCTGACATGGTCAAAAACGTACATGGCTGAAGGGTGAATGAAATTGTAGGAGACCATTTGGATCAATGATGGCATTCTGTGAGTAATTTTCTGAGGATTTAACCTTCATGTGGTGAGTAAAACTGCACTGTAGGTCTTTAGAAAAACTATTTCTGTCATTTGCTCAGAATGATGTAACTGGCAAAGGTAACTGTGTTGCAGGATTTGGTGAAGGATGGAGGCTCTGAGGCTCAAGGAGGAAGGCAGATGAGACAAGAGGGTCTGTGGAGGAAGACATGGGACCATGATCCAGGGGGCCACAGTGTCTGGCCCTGTGGGTGCTGCTGGGGTTGGCTGAGTGTGTAGCATTGGCCTGTTGTCATGCTAAGAGGCAGAAGCAGTGTGCAGTGGAGTTACACCCTTGGGTGTGTGTGCACAAGAGGGAGATGATGACATTCAACAGTCTGCAGTAGTTCTTCAGGTCTGTCCACTCTTACCAGTGGGTTTGTGTCCTGGTGTCAGCCGCTTATACGTGCACACAATTTAGAACCGTGATTACATTTTTTGGCTGAGGCTTTAATCGTCATTAAAATAACAGAATCATACTGAAACAGGCAGGAAGAAACTTCAAGAGGTCATGTGGACCACTTCTTGTCCCAAGGTAGGCTAATTGCACCAGAGTCACTTCTGTTGGTGTTGAATAATATATCCCTAGGGCTTTCCAACACTGGAAAGTCACAGCACCCTTAGGGAATTGTTTCCTCTGTTCGCTCTCCCCATGGCTGAAAAGGCTGTGGGAATGTTGTTCATCATATCTGATTTGAATATTTCTTTCTGGAATTCAAAACATGGTTGCAGGTGCTATTACCTGCACATGGGCACTGAAAACCAAAACCACTCTCATTTATGGCCTGCTCCCTCACACTTACAAAATAAGAGAACTGAGTTGGAGACATCCTTGGCATAGAAGGAAATCAGTGGGGAAATCAAGCTTCTTCCAGCAGCACTGGGCTTACACAGAAACCAGAGATGGCTGAGTAAGGCCATCAGCATGAAAACCCCAGATTATACAAATGAATAGGCTGAAATGTTGCAGGATTTAGCAGCTCTCTGCCAGATACACTGACTGAGAGACAGCTGGTTCCATCAAGCCTGTAGTGGGGGTCAGAGAACTGAGAGTAGGGACGTGGCAATCAAGGGGATTAGCCCAGTTCAGGGAATATGAATTTTGAACTAAGACTAGTTTAGGGGAAGAAAATGGGAGCAAAAATGCTTAATAGGGTACTTTGGGAAGATGGGCTATTTCACAAGAGTCAAAGACAAATTCAGGATCCTTAAGTGGTGCTAGAGACAGAGCTGTGAGTTGTCTTCAATAAAAAATGGTCTGTGGACATCCATTCACCCAACAACTGTGGGTAAATGTTGGCCATTGTTTTTTTCTGTGCAGGATGAGGAGAGATGGGTCTTCCGGCAGCAAGGGGAGGAGGTGGGAGGTTGTGGGGTGGCCCAGCTCTGTGTGTGTCACGGCTCCAGCATCCCTGAGGAGACCCATTTCTTGGGGAGCCAAGCTGAAGAAGGAGCATTGTGACTTTTTGGCAGGTGGGAACAGAGATGCACAGCGTTCCTGCCTCAGGGCCTCAGCTGAGTCTCAGAGTTCTGACTGCTGGCAGGAACTCACTGAGGAGAAGGAGGCAGGGAAATCACAAACCCCTTATTGATTCCCTTTCTTTTCTGCAACCCATCCCCAGCACTAACCATATTTGAAAATACAGCTTCCAGGCTTTTTTTACAATGGTATTAAAAAAAAATCTTAGCTCTAGAGAGAATTATTTTGCCAGCCCTATTTTTCGCTGCCTTTGAGTTTGCCATTGACGTTAATTAGGACTTCCTGAGCCTCGTTAGCCTGGCGTTTTCCTTTGTTACTGAGAACAGCGAAGGTGACCTTGCTCAGTAGGTGGATTTTCTCAGCTCTGACAGTCTAATCATTAATGTCTTAGGAACAGAGGTAGGGATCTTACACGGGAAACTTGAGAAGAGCTATAAAAACATCATGTAGACAGCTGGCAGTGTCAGCTGGCATAGCTCCAATAATTCAAAAGCAGAGGTGTTTCTGATAAGTCATCTTGATCTCATACAACACATGCTATTCAACACGTATTTTTGTTGCATAATAAGAAAACAACAAATATCTATCTGTGTAAGCTCAGTTGCAAGTGGCTGAACTGGGTATACTGAGAGTAAGAACCAGCATTCAAGAAGCTCCATTTTATTATCCAGGAAAGTGGACCAGTCACCAGAACACTGATCTCTGGTGATCTGGTTTTGAATGAAGGCTTACAGCATAACTAAAGTTATTTTGGCAGTTTCACTCTGTTCCCCACCTGTACAGTCATGAAACTGTAGAATCACTGACAGCTCTAAGTAGGAAGGGACTTCTGAAGGTCACGTATTCCAACTCCCTTCTCAAAGGAGACCCAAACACAGCAGGTTACTCAGGGTCATGTCCAGCCAAGTTCTGAGGATCTCCAAGGATGGAGATGACACTACCTTGCTGGGCAACCTGGTCAATATTTGACCAGCCTCATGACAAAAAAAACCCCATCAGCATGCTTAAAATATTAGTGAAAATCCGAAATGAGAAAAGAAACCCAGGAAGGGAATAACTGAGTTCTGCCTCTCCATACCAGGCAGCACCACAAGACCCATGTGGGTAAGTACGTTTCAAGCTGCTGTGATTGGTCTCACCTTCATAAGCTTTACATACACTAAGATTAAAAGAATTATATAAACACAGGAAAACATCATATTTGCCCATAGTAGTCTTTTTTTAACAGAGGCTGTGAAAACAACATTCGTAATTCCGATGTGTCATCTGCCACACAAAGCAAGAGTTTGACAACAGAGGAGTCACAAAGCATTCGCGGTAGCAGAGCCGTCCTCATCAGCCAGCTGCACCAGGAGCAGGCTTGACTCCCAGAGAAGGCAAACCGGGAGCGGCTGCTTTCCGCTGGCAAGCACAGAAGGGTCGATTCTGCTCCTGACCCATCTGAACTGCACACTTCAACATTTCTACCGTGGATTTCTAAACTGCCACATCCAGTGGGGTCCTGATCCTAGCAGGTACTTCGGGAGGTCACTTAGGAATGACATACACAGCTCGCAGATTTGCCACTAGCAGCTGCCACAAGCTACCGAAAAAGGCAGAATATTTAGACTACACAAAACCAAAGCTGAGCTGGAATATAAATACCAAATGAAACACTTACATGTTGCTGAACATGCTGCCTAACATCAGAAACACGAGACAACAGCAGAAAGCCATGCAACGCGTTTTGGCAGAAGCACGCAAGCATTTCACAGCTTGTCCCCTGGATGCCATGCTCACACTTACGTTAGTCTGTGTCATACTACCTTAACTTGTTTTAAGCATTTCCATCATCTGTGAGGTAGGGAGGGAAAAACAGAATAGTTAAGGTATAATCAAGTGAGATCTTGCACAATTTGTAAACAATCTCATTATTGGCTGTAGTGTGGAGAGTGTGAATGGTTCAGGCTTCTGTCTCAACTTATCCAGGCAGGGAACTTTCTGAAAGCCAGATAAGTGATTCAATGGATTACTAAGGAGGTAGATGAAAAAAACTGGGATTAACAGAGAAGGAAATAGTGACAGAACATAAATAAACACATAAACAAGGGAAGAAGTTTGGTGTTGGTAAGATGCATTTTTTTGCATGTCAGAATCAAAACACCCAGTAATACCTTTTGATCAGTGAGCAATTTTAAACACTATGTTAATCAGGCTACTTCAAAAATGTTTGAATAAAAATGCAAAATTAAAAACCAAACACCTATAAATCATTACAATGAATTAGACCAAAGATAAAACTGTATCAGTTGTCATCTCAATATGGACAGATCTGCAGAAGTGTTTCTTCTAGATGAGAAATTACACTAATAAAATAAAAATGATACATCAAGATCTTGTTGATACATTGCTCCTCATTTTTGATTATACTTCCAAAATCATAGGTACTGTTTGAAAGACCCAGCCTACCAAATCCTATTGGCTTAGAATTTAAGGCTAGACATACACTGTGCTTTTAATTATGCACCCACAGAAGCCTTCTCTGGTGCGATCTACCTTGACAAAGACCAGGGGAACCTAACAGTACTTTGGATCTTGAAGTATCTTCGGTCATCTCCTGTAATTACTCCTGTAATTTATTGTGAATTTACAGTACAATACACAGTGCATAAACCTTTCATGTCTGATAAGACAGATACTAAGTCATCTGAAAGCTACAGGATTTGTATCAAGAAAAAAAGTACTTGCACATCTACACGTTACACTACTGAACAGCTAAAAATTCGTAACAAGATGGAGGAAACAATTATCTCCTGAGAGTGGCAGAGTAGTCAATTGCCCTAAACTTCTGCTGTTCAAGGGGAGCCTAAAAGGAGATACTAAAATAGATAGAATTTGAGACACTATTTCAAAACAGTAATTTCTTAACTAAGAACATAGACCAATGGTTCCACAATCACTTGAAAACTGTTTTGAAAAGAATTTAAGGACTTTACCGTGGATTTAACATATAAATCACAAAGAGCCAAACTACCACCAGAGTTGTATTTTCTAGCTGGGCCTAATGTAGAAGAAGTGCAAAATACAGCAGAGAAATTACATACAGTAGCTGGAAATATCTAAATGCATTGATTATGTGATTGGAATGCCCCTGCTGAAAATAACCAATATATTGACTTTTCTGAAGATTCACAGTAGGCGATAAGGAAAAAAAAAAAATCTGTGTATGTGTGTATGTACTATTTTTTGGAAAAAGAATCAGATTTCTGTCTTTCTTGGAAGCTGTGACTGTTTGTACACTGGTACTGGAGTGCCTCCATTGGCTTATCTCTACCATTATTTCAGCAGTGAAAAATAGAACAAATAGAGATGCTGAAGGATACACTGGATGAGTACTGAGATACAAAGCAAGGCAGCTGTCTGATTGATAATGCTGGGGAAAAATGAGGTAAAGTAGCTTATTAAGCAAGTAATAGTGATATCATTTTCCTATATTCCTATTTTATTTTGATCCCTCTGCACTGTGAGAGCAAACGATCAGGAATTTGTAGCGATGTAATCATGCTTGGCTCCCTGCCTCCTCTGGCACATCCTGGTTAAGTGGAACTGATGCTGTTTCATGCAGATTAGGTGGCAGCCGTTACAATTCAGAAGCATTATACCAATTGGATACACTTGGGAAATATCCTAGGCAAACCAATTCTTCATTCAAGCACTGAGGAGGGTTCCCATGCACCTCATGCTCTCCCTTTCCCCAGACACTTGAGCTTTCCCTGGGATCACCCAAGGATGCCCCTGCCTGTCCAGCCCTGCAGCACACACAGTCTGTGTGGCCACCTAAGGACATGGGATGTGCAGTCCCTTCCCTTCCTTGGAATGCCATGGAGAAGACTCAGAGGAATTTGGGCACTTATTCCTGTCCCAAGGGCCTTGGTTGAAGTTCACCATCCCCATGGAGATGAACACTTGGTTATCACCCAGTTAACATAAAACATACGTAAGTAGAGTCCATCTCATAGCTCAAGTGTCCTGGGCAACATCTCCTCTCCCCTGGAGCCTCTCCTGCCATCCTCTTTGTTAACTCAATGACTGTTTCCCCTCCACACATACATAACTCTCATGTAGCCACAACAGGAATTATTTCTGGCACTTAACTTGTTAATGAACAATGTTTTCTCATTGTTAACGAACAATGTTTTCCTTTGGTTGGAAGCAAAACCTTTGTCCTTCCTTGAGTTCCTCCAGCATCTTTCATTGAAGGATGTCCCTTTCACTGAGCCTTTCTTTCTGCATCACTCTGTACCTCAAAATACACACACAATACAGGTTTCTAAGCAGCTTAAGAATATATAGCACGCCTGTCTCCTGAGCAAGTCCAGCCATGGGAATGACCCAGCTCTTGGTGGTGAATTGCAAAGACTGATCCCCTGTCTTTTCTCTGCTAAAACATGATGATGCATGTGAGATACTGGCAGGCTTGTGGCCATCTGGGGATGTGCCCGCATCCTTGTTTCAGTTGGGAGTGGGAGAATGTTTCTGAAGTGAATTTCCCAGTTACTGTGCTTGTTCCAGCTGCTAAGGGGCACTGCAGGGCCAAGCAGGAGCTTGGCTGGAATAACATCGTCTCTCCACCGCGCCGCTGGCACGGATTTCGGGCCCCCAGCACAAGCTGTTTCCTCCCGCAGTGCTGCTCCCTATTGCTAATGTAGACGTTGCCTGACTGAATCCTGCTGACTTGATTGATTCTATTTAAATCAATGCGATTGTTTGTACGAACAAAGTTGATAGAACTGGTCCTAAGTGGCATTTACTCCACCACGCTATTTGGCATATAAATCAGCTGTTTGGGGCAGTGGTAACTGTTTTGTTATCACTGTGACTTTTAGGGAAATCTGTTAAAGAAAATAAAGAAAGTCGATATTTGCAGAGAAATAACTGATATTAGCACTTGACTGGCCTTATTTAGATGTATAGAGCAGACTTGCTCTGGAGGTAGTTTAAAGAGATTTTTCTGTCTTTTGGGATCCTTGAAATAATCAAGTTCATTATAATCCCTTTATTCCAAAATACCATATACGTTGATGAATTATGCATTTGGTTACATAGTTTTAAATCTGAATATGGCTGTTTGTACCCAGCGATAAAAGATTCTTTTAGCTTTTTTTTAATGGTTACAGTAAAATTCTGCATGATGTATATCGCAAGTAGTATTTTTCAGCTACAAATATTGATGACATCTTGCCTATGGTAATGAACAGGTTTTAATACTACAGTAAAGCACGTTCTTTCTTCTTAATTAGTCTCCATTGATTAAACATGCAGATTATTTACAAAAAGCCTAACACAATGGAAAGGAAGAATAACTAATGCAATGGCTGTATTCCCAGGGTCACATGCAATTCATCTTTACTAAGGTAGCTGAGCCTCTATAATTGCAAGGTGTTTATGAAATAATAGGGAGAAAGCTTTAGGTTAAGCATATTTAGTATAAAAAGTATTTGTTTAATTTTTTTCTTAAGATGAAATTCTCCTATTCTTGAGGGAAAATTAAAGTGCTCGATGAGTTAAAGCCACAGACATCTTGCAGTAAGATATAAGAAGCCTTGTCAGATCACTAACAGAAACAATCTTTAAGATGCAGAGATTTTTCTAGCTTACAATTAAACATCACTGTCCAGCCTCGGTAACCTGTATCATCCTCACATGCCATATTTTATACATCACAGCAACTAATGAAGCATTCAGGGCACATTTAGAAGGCAGCTTTCTGTCAGGAGCTGATGATGTAGTGACTCAGCAAGGCATCAGAAAGCTTTGCTTGTGCTAAGGCTTTGTGCACCTCCGGGGGGGCTGGACCTGCCAGACTAATACAAGGGGCTATTTTTGTAACATCCAAAAAGTTTCTGCTGTACATCAAAGTGCACTAGCTGCTTATTTTAGGTGACAGCAACTCTTACATTTGTCTTGAACAATACAGTCTTTAGCACTTTTTTTGGTATGTACTTCTCCAAAAGGAAAATTTCCTGTGAAGCATTTCATCGAAGGGCTTCCAATTTGAGATCATCAGAGACATTTTCATCCTGTGCTTCAAATGCTCCAGTAAATCAACAGCCCACGTACCAAAGGTAAGAGGAAGTCATGGCATATTGGGGACTACTCTAAGCATGTAATTTGGGACAACATGAACATCTGGATTTGTGCCCTGCTCTTGAGCTGAGCTGGGATTTGGCCCCAGACAGTACTGAGAACCTATTGAAAAGGGGCTCCTCCTTTTGGTCTGGTCATCTATTTATTGTCTTAATTTTTTTTCTCTCAGCAACCAAAATCTCACCCTCCTTCCCAGGCACTCACTTGTTTCCATTCTTGAAATTAACTTGCCTGAAAGCTGCTCTTTTCCCACATTCATGTGATCCAGCATTGATGCTGGCAGGCATAGCCTTCCACAAGCAGAGGGGCTGTGAGTTACCTTCACTGGGCTGCTCTTAAATCTGCCCATGGTGTTTGGAGAATTAGTCTGAGCATTTTGCCCTGACTCGTGTCTCTTTCCTTGTGCCTGACCTAATGGGATCCTGACTACAAAACTGTAAAGCAGTGGAAGATGTGAGGTCACAGATGTGTCCCCAAGATTAGAATCAAGAACTTCAAGCAAGTTCTAGAGAGATAATGGAAATTACCTCTGAAACCAGGTAATTTCACGAAAGACATCATCATTAACACTTGGCTTTCACAATGTGCCCTTTGTTTGTGTAAAACTCAGAAGGATATTGTCAAAGAGGTTGCTGTTACAAACTCTAATGGCACAGTGAAGTGACTTTGAAAAGGTGACACCAGAGTCAACAAAGCCACTGAAATTGGAGTGACCTTTTCTGAGTCATGGCCTGACTCAGCTCTCCTTGCTCCCGCTGCTCCAATACCACTGGAGCTGCCCTCCCTGCTCCTTTTCACTGTTGCTTTTTTGTGGTCCCCTCCCAGCTGCCCATCCCTGCTCACCAAAGCACTTACCAAAGTCCCTCAGCTGGCCTGTGCTCCTGGGACTTGCTTGGCAAAATGTAGCTGCATCTGCACTTTTCTAAATGGGGATGGACTAATTGCGTGCTTAAAAGCTTTGCTGGATGGAGACCTGGACTCTAGAGCCAGACCCACCTTCATTGCTGGAGCCTGCAAGGAGGAGGAGAAGACATTCTTCTCCTTCTCACATGCTGACTGGGAAAAGGGTGAGCAAGAGAAGTAGAGAGGGCCCTGACTTGGTTTCTGCAGTGCACTGCTGTCAGCAAAGCACTGGGCAATGAGGCTCTGAGCACCTGCCCAGAACCCAGAGCATCCTGGGGAGAGCTGATAGCAAGGCTGAGCTGAGAAGTAGTTCTGCCATATTTTTTAATAAAAACATTTGGAGAAAAGTTTTCCTCATTGACTTTTGAAAGAAGAAACACGTAAAAACCCAACAACAAATTTTATGCAGGCAGCTATTAATAGTAGTGTAAATATTAGTTTTATACTAGAATAACTAGTAGTTACATTAATACTTGCCCATATAAAAAGCATTTTGGGGTTTTTAGTAGGAACTGGGTATTAATAATAATAATATTTTCATTTCAGTAGCTCTTTTGTGTGCAAAACATGTCAATGATTGTATCTAAGTCACACAACGCAGGGGTGCTGGAACCTCATTTACCCAAGCTGTTTAAAAGCATCCTGTTGTGCCTGTTATTATAAGAACACAGCATTTAACACCCTATTGAAAATAAAAACCATTTTTCTTACGTGTTTTCCCAACTGAAGCTTATTTCCACTGTTTTCTCAGAGAAGCAACAAAGTTTGGGCTTAATCTGCTTAATTGCACCTTCAGTTTTCATCCCTTTATGTTATTACCATCAATGCATCATTTTTAAAAGTCCATTCCTGAAGTTATTTCACCCATCAAAAGGCTTGGGTTTGCTTCTGAGGTGTATGTTCTTATATAGTAAACTTTCCTGTAATACAAAGGACAAAGATTTCTTTGCTGAACCACTACAGTCAACAGAAATTTCAATATCCTATATCCATGGCAGTTGGGTGAGGTCGCTTTTAGTTTCTTTCCCTTTTCGGTTGCTGCTTTTGTTTTGGGTCTCCCTAGACTCTCAGCATGGCAGTGTGAGCTGAAGGTTCTCACCACGGCAGCTGTAAGAATCATTGATTTTTTTTGTTCAGTAGCAGAAATGGAAAAAAAAAAGATTTCTCTCAACCTTTTGAAATGCAATTCTGAAAAAATTAATTTCAGATCAGCAAAATACACTATTTGAGTGACATGGTATAAAAGCAGAGGAAAAAAGCCTGGCATCACAAAGTGGAAGAACAAGGTATGGCAGCTATTCTTCCCTGACCTGGTGTTCAAAGGAAGACGTTCACTGAGGTCAAAACCCACTCTGCTACACGCAGAGATTTGAGCCAAAGCCCTTCTTTTACTAGAGATGTTCTCTAGCTCCAGTCAGAGGTCACCTGAAATAAGATGTTCTCCAGCTCTCCTGTTGTGACTATTTTACTTTTCATTGCAACTGTACAAATGCTCAGCAGTTGGGCAGAGCAGAGCATGTATTTGAGTGAGTTTTCTGCCTGGTACAACCTTTGGCATCATCAGGTTTTGGCTTGGTGGCAAAGGCCAGTGAAGCCATTTACATCGAATTAGATCACACTGAAAGAACAGGTTTCAGACACATTCCCAAGAACTTCCTGTCAATGTGATGGATGAGCAGCAGCTGCCCTGGAGCAGGGGAATGGGGGCTCCTGTCTCCCAGGCAAGGGAGGGCTGGAGCCACTATTGCTGAATTTGACACAAGTTCATAAAGAATTGTTATGATCCAAAATTGCATTTTTTAATTAATAAAAGAATGAAAAATGCTGTTTCCAAATGCTGCTCACTCCTTCCGAGCATCAATCATGAACATTGAAAATCCCGCTTTTTGTGACAGCCCATGCAGCCCATATGATCTTTACCTGCACACTTAGGAGGGCTGCTGGTGAATCCTTGTGAATCATTCAGCTCAAGGAATGTGGTGGTCAAGACAATAACATGATCTCAACTGACTTCCTTCAATTTCCTGGTCTCTCTGTCAAACAGCCCTAATCTGAAGGATCTTCACATTGGTGTTACTTTACTAATCTCACTGGTTTAGATTCGAAAGTCCCAAGGTAGTATGGCAGCTCTCTTGTACATATTATTATTTTTGTATCTAAATCTTCTTTAAATATTGGGCAGACTCTCTTTTCATAGCTGAGTAGTTATTTCAGTAAGTGTGGCAGTTGATTTACAGTTGGTACTGTGTGCACTTTCTGTAGTGAAGCATAAAATTGAAAGGCTTATGTCAAATTCATTCATACATGGACACGCTCAAGAACAAATTAATTTTAAAGCACTCACAGGGTATATAATGTTTCTATGTCATGCTTTACAAATCTATAAAGTAATTTATAACATAAAGCCCACTTTGGAAGAGAGCTGTAGTAGAAGAGATAGCAGAGTGATTTCAATCTAAAATATTCCAGTGCTACATTCCCCCAGATATCTGCAATTCAGATCTGATAGGAACCATGAGTAATCAGTTTCTAAAGCAAAATTATTATACAAGGAAAGGCTCTTAGTGCAATGTCCTCTTGCAAAACCAGGCTACTCTAGGACAAATTAGGTTTTCTAACCATCAGTATGGAGCACACTAGATAAGGTGTCAGATTCAGATCTCAAACTAGTATAAGCTGGAAATCACAGCCATGAAGGATCAAGATAAACTCTTAAAGATGCATATTGGATAAATCTCATGTGTAACTGTAATACCAGGGCCCTTGTAATTAACATCAAGGGCATTTTCACCCCATGAGAACAGATGCCTTCAAGCTGACACTACTGTTGTTGTCCTTCTCTTCTGGATGGCACAGCCCATGGAGGGTACCTCTGCACAGGGTGTCTTCCCCATGCCATTTGAGCACAGGTTCTTTGAACATCCTTCCAGTGTTTTGTATTTTGGAGAACCTCCAGATTCTTTCTGCTTTCCTTGGCAGAAGCTGGAGCTGCCAGCACTGTTCAGCACCAGCCTCTTGCTGCATGGGACCAAGGGAACCAGAAACCAAGAGAAGAGCACCTCTCTCTGACCACAGCCAAGCTCCTTCTCTGCTTGCAGCAACATCATGCCTGTAAATTCCCTCACGCTGAGCACTTACCATTAGCAAATGTGGTAGGCAATCATCAGAAACATTCAAAGACAAGCAGTCACCCAAATTCAACCCTGAGGTGAGCAGCTACAGCTGTGCCCAAATTGCAGGCTGGCATGGACAGGAATGAGTGCTGAGTCTAAGGAGTTGGCACAAGCCAGCTGGTGTGTCACAGCTACTCCTGCTCCCTCCCTGTATTTTTTTCCAGGGGCATTCCTGCTCTCCGCATGCAGCAACTTAATATACTAACAGCACAAGGAGTAAAATATACAGCAATGGCTATGAACTGCTGCCGTGCTCCTCTTCCCACTATTCATCCCACTTGGCATGTGTGTTGCACCTGGATAGCTAACTCTGTAATTTGGACACAAGTAGTGTGTTCCCTCATCTCCTCAGGAGAAACAGAGATATAATCAGAATTTAGAGTGGCTTCTAAAAGGTGCATATTTCAAAGGTAAAATTGCAGCATAAAGCACTCAGAGAAACTATAACCCAAGTACCACCTGTGTGCAGAAGGGAGAAGGAAAATAACACTCTTTGTAACAGCCAGTGGAGGCAGACAAAAGGGTCTAACTCAAAGCAGCTGTATCTACTCCTTGCATCAGAGAGAGGAAGCCCTGGTTGCAGTCCCCTCATGCAGTGAACTTTGAGATATTTATAAAAAGTGGAACAGCTTCCACAGTGCAGGGCAAAAAAGGTCACCCCAGCACAGCTGGGCTGGTAACCAGTCAGTACAGCACAGTCACAGCAATGTGCAAAGACACCCTGGCTTACGGGGCAATGGGATCATCCTTCAACACAGCCACACAGACCAGGGTTCAGCACGGAGCTGGGTGGGGCAATGGTCACACAGGATGGAAGAGCTGAGCCTTGCCATTGTCTTCTCCGAAATGCTGGGACCCTGTTTCTCAAAAATACCTAATGACATTGGGTGCATTAAACTTCTCAGCACAGGAATTGGTTTTTTGGACATTCTCTTTCTGAAAGTCAGTTCAAACTGGGTCCCCCAAAAGTCCTTTGGAAAAGGAGACTGCCGGTCTCCTGTAGTGCATTCCTCCTCATAGCCGCTACATTGCTGACACATGTGGAGGAATAAAAGCCCTTATTCCAGCAGGAAAGGCTGAAAAAGGAAGAACTATTAGTCTGAAATTCCGCTAGGAAAGAGGAAGATTTCAAAGGAACCCGAAGAAAACTTTCATCCAGCTCAGTGAGAATGCCTTAGGTGTAGACTTCACCTATTTCTTTGCAGCAAGCCAGTTAGTTCTGCAACCTTACCAACTGCTTTAAACAAAGGGACTCCTAAAATTTGCTTTATCATCAGAAGGCAACAGCTGACAGCCAGGAAGCACAAGAGCCGTGGGGTGCTGGAGGAGCCCTCTCCCAGCCCCACGACAGCCACTGCCCCAGTGCAGCAGGGAGGCAGCTGCACCAGTGCTGGGTTGGGGGCTGGGCCATTTACTGAGTGCTTTGCACACTCCTGTTTTCAGTCACCAATAAATACCCCCAATGTTAATAATTTGCACTGAAATGTTCTAGGACTTCTTTATGCCTCAGGTTGCACTTTTTTCTTTAAAGTTTCAGCACAGCAGTTCAGCAGTTTTTGAGAACCTGTATCGTTGCCTAAGGAGTTCCTGACTCCAGCAGGAGACAATACTCATCAGCTTTCCTGTGGCTGTCACAGTAGTACTGAAATATTAAATAAATGGTATTTGGGTTGAGGTTTTTTTAAATTTTGATTGTGAAAATCAGTCATAAAATTCTTGACAATTAGATTCAGTGTAGACCTATCCCATCATTGCTGTGCAGGTGCAGAGTGCTCCAGAGTGTTGGATTCACAAGGTGGTGGTAGTGTAGAACCCATGATGCTGTAGCACCCACCTTTCAGGGATCTAGCCCTCCTAAAGCAGTCACAAAGCAGGATGTATGCAGGGAGCTTGCAGCTTGAGGAGAGAGATGGGTTCCTAAGCTTGCGATCCAGGAAAGCCAATACAATGAAGAAAGACTGTCCTAGAAAATGTAAAGGCCAGGATGCATTTGGAATAAAAGCCTGCTGAGCTCTTCATAGAACACAGAGGAAACGCTCAGCTTTTCCTGGTTGGTGGAGAGCTTCTTCTACTCGACAGCATTTCTATGGATCCCTGCTGTTTTCTAGTCTTGTATTCCAGGCAGACAGTTATTGTTTGTCCTCCCTTCTACTGTATTAAATCTTTCCAGGTGGCTGTCACTATGAAAAGTCTGCTGGGACACCTCTGCAGTGCCAGGAGGGGATCTCTGTCTGTGGTGGGTACTCATTCCTAGCCAAGATTGTCTCCTTTGATGATGTGCTGTCTAAGATTTTGGGTAGGAGGGAACACTCCGTGGAGATCACCAAGTCTCCTGTCCAGGCCTAAATAAAAATCTCCTACAGGTAGGTCCTCCATCTGTGTGGACAAGGGAATTATTGAGTAAATGTCTGTATAAATGCCAGAAAAATGCTGATTAACAAATTACATTTGTTTCTGTCAAACACTGCCATCGCTTTCTCAATGAATTGATGTGAAAGGGTTTCTCTCTTGAACTGGCTTTTTAACTGTGCTGCTAAGGAGGCAGGTGGGTTGCCAGGGTAAAAAAGCACTTGCAGGGCTCTCTGAGATTATGGCTGGAGATTGCCTCCAGCTGCCAAATAAACACAGGGAGAGTGAAGCCCACGGTGTAGACAAATATTCTGCTACTGCTCCAGATTTCAAGTTAGCTTATATAAAGTGTGGACTTATGCAATATATGTGCAATATACCAGACTTTCTAAGGTGTTTGACTTGATATTCCATATGCATTAGCATAACATTAGCATTATGTAGGTTTAATAAAGCACATAGGAAACAAAAATGAAGAACTGCTTTCCCTGAGCACCATTTGGCAATAAGCAATCATCATTAAACAGGGGGGTTCCTAGTAGGGATGTATAGAGACTGTTCCTAGACCTAAAACTGCTCATCAGCAGTGCAGATGCTACACTGGATCATGGCTGATACAATCTGCAGCTTGCACAAGAATCGATGTGATGTTTAAAAGATGAAGAGAAGGCAGCGATATGAGACCTGTTGCTTGGTCAGACAAATCCACTGTTTTTAAGCCAAATAGAGAGTTAAACTCCACAGAAAAAGAAATAGTAGCAGCTCCAGTTAAGTGCTGTTTTTTCTCTAAAGGATTTAGAGGCCAAACAAGAAGACAAAAACTCAAGTCCTCTAATAACTTGGAAGGCTAATGAGACCTTGACTGGCTAAACAGGGGATGCTGGGATGGAGGCAGGAGCCGAGGCTAACAGTGCTATCTGAGGTCTTAGTATCCACCGAGGATGCTGAAAAACTGGGAAAGAGGCAGAGAGGAACTGCAAAAGTGGGCCAAGGACTACAGAAAGCACCTAATGGGGAGAGAGAGGTTTAGAAAGCACTGTCTGTCTACCTTATCAAAAAGATTGAAAACTCTTGATTACAGAGAATAACTCCTCACAGAGAAAAATGAGCTCTTTATTTTGGTGGAAAAAGACGAATGGTTAAAAGGTGAAGCCAAATATATCTGGAGTGGAAAATAGGCAAAACATGTTAATAGTGAGGGTTTGAAACAAGCTGCTGAGGTAAGACAAGGAGTCTGCAGTGCTTGATGAAGATGTCTCAATGCTTTTCTGAGAGTACACTTAGAATATTCAGTCCATGGTGGGATTGAATGCAACAGGCCTAAAAGGGTCAAAATAAGGTGGGTATGATGTCACCTGTAGCAAAACAATAATCCCCACCTTCTTTGAACCTGATTGTAGCTGCTTTTTATTCCCTTGTCAGTCTCATGGCAAGAAGCTGGCAAAAAATAACTCCCACGCTTGGCTTTGCAACAGGAAGGTGAGTGTGTCATGCAATGATGTTTCAGGCATTCATCAATTTATCTGTGACAAAATGCCTCTCTTTAGAGAGAGGAGATCTAGGCTGGGAAAAAAAAGAGAATGCTGACATTCTATCCTGGTACTTCTAGAGTTTTTAAGCATGGAGAGTCCTTTACTCAGTGTTTAAAGAAATTGTCAAATCTTCATATACTTACTGTGGAAGAGCAAAAGTCTGAACAGAGGTAGCAGTGGTGGAGCAGCCCTGGGAGACAAAAGATATGTGGACTGAGCCTGAACTTGCAGTGCCTTCTGTTAACCCAGATCCCATGTCTGGGACCTTTGAGTATTCAGCCCTTAGAGGTAGTAACTTTCCTCCAGCTCCTGAATGGTTCCCAAACAGTAATCTCTGCTGACAAGCAGCAGATCATGGATGCTCAGCAGGCAATTGACTGGTCTCATGATGATACAGCAAGAAATTTAAGATCCTGCTCTTCTCCCAGCCCATGTTCATTCCATCAGGACCCCACACATATTTTCTTCCTGTGACTTTCCAGGGAAAGCAGCTGCTGTAGCAGTTGAGTCACAAGGGACAAAGCTGTTTCTTGAGAAATATAACTCCTTAATGTGTGGTTAAGCACAGAAATATTTCCTGATTTATTTGTTTGTTTGCTTGTTTTTAAGGATGTAGAGAGGGGTAAAAAATGGTAAAACTAATGTGTTAGTGACGTGTTTTCAAAAGGATGTGGAATGAGTTATCTGATGGAAAATTGAAAGACGTGATTGCACTCTGTGATGAGCATCTACAAGTTTGGCCCTGGTATAATCCATTGACTTTTTCATAATTGTCCTAATTAAATAGTCAGAAGTGAGGTGCAAATTAGACACAAAGACCACATTCACAGGCAATTAAAGCATAGAATTCTGGCTTGTAGAGATAAACATTTAAATCAGCTGATTTAACAACTATTAAAAAACCCTTGCTAACTTGAAAAAAAAAGAAATCAATAAAGACATCAGGATAAAATACTTGGAATTGCCAAAGACAAACAGAGAAATGGAATGACAATTACAAAAAAATCCAAACCCAAATCCCAAAGGTTTTGTCAGAAAAGCACCTTCTAGAGCAACCACTCCACAGTACAGTAGAGGAAAGCAGAACTTATGAAGGCATTAATCAAAGTATGAGTGAAAAGAAAATGAGATGCTTCAGGGCACAAAGATGACAAGAAGCATATCTGTGGCAATAAGGGATGATGGAAATCATACAGAGGGAAATATAACAAAGTATACATGAAGAAAGGATGCAAGCACTGCAGAACACCTACTCTGACAATACAGTCTTTTGCTCTCACTAAAAGCAAAAATCAATAAACTCCATGTAGGAAGAAAAGCTTATTAAATCATTGACTGTCCAAGTAGATATTCCTGTTGGCAAACACATTTCTCTGTGTGATGGATGGACATCGGGGTCAAAAGGTCATTCACTGAAGTGATCAGGCTTCATAAAATCCAGATTTGCAAACAGTTGGGGCAGCAGAGGCTCAGTGCAGTTACTGCTGTCAGGTGATTTCCACGTGCTGCAACACCGCAAGTTCGTTTTCAGATCAGTGAGAGGGTTTCAATCAAGAGAGAAGTGGGAGGCACTCCCACAGCCCTGGCCCTGGGCATGCTCCACCTGTGCATGCCCATGCCCAGCCACACCGCAGCGCCTGCCCCTGGAGCAGCCACAGGGCTCTGCTCTGGATCGCCAGCGCTGTGGTCACTCTCTCACCCTGCGTGCCCAACATGGAGCCTGGTGGTACAAGTGGGATGAAACCGTAACACTGTAATTCCTTGTGTGGAGACATGTCCTACCCCATCATCAGCAAAGGGCTCCTGAACCCTAGATCGTAAGGGTTTGGCTTGGAAGGGACCTTCAAAGATCACCTAGTTCAAGCCCAGTGCCATGGGCAGGGACATCAGGTTACTGAAGGTCACCCTACATTTGGCACATACCAAAGCAACAGTAAAATGCCTCCTTTGAAGCTATCCTGTGTTTCTTGCACTGTCTGGCAGCAAGCTGTATCTTGATCCAGTTTTATCTCTCCCTGTTGGCTATTTATATTACTGGTGGGTCTCTCATCCCATTAGCATCAGCCCATTTCTTCCTTATGCCCCCTCCCCCATCCCTACACCCTCTCACCCTCAGCATTACTGACCCCTTTGTGCAAGGTGAAACCCACAGAGCTCATTCAGTCACCTGTTGAGAGAGAGAGGCAAAGGAAAGGAGCTTTCAAGGCAGAGCAGTGGACTGTAAACTTCGGGAATGTGCATTTCATCCATAACTGCACAGCTGAGCAGACAAACCTGGGCCACAAAGAAACCATGGTCCTACAGGCCCAGGTCGCAAACCCAATGCCCCATTTTTTTTCTTCTACGGCACCTTCTTCTGACCCGAGGTGACAGGACTGTACTCTAAGGGAGCTCAAACATACTTCCAGGTACACTGCAGGGCTCCATGCAGCGTGGGCTGGATTTTGGTGAAGATGTGAGATCTGGAGATGACAGCCATGGAAATGTCACAGGCCTTTCCATAGCTCCCCTCCTTCTCTGAGTTTCCTCTTCCTCCAGTAAGATTTCTGTTCCAACCAATGCAAAACATTTGCATTTCATTAAGTACTTCTTCCTTTAAATGATGTCTCATTATGACTTTCTTTTTCGGTTAGGGATTTCTTTAATTTTTAAGCATATTAATTATTTTTTTCTTTTGGAGGGAAGATGGGCACGCCCTGGAGCTTGGGGATGCTCATTTTGGACCAGTGTGGAAGGAGCCTTTGAGGACAGGCTGCAAGTGTCTATAAATTCCCACCACCCTAATGCTGTGTGTTTACTACTGTGGATTGGGATCTACCCAATTTGACCTTGATGAGCCAACTGTTTTTCTGGCTCTTTTTAGAGTTTCAGGCTGGAGAAAGTACAAAGGGGGTTTTTTCCTTTTCCTGGAATATGAAGTGCTGTATCAGGCTGGTGAACACTTGGGGTTACTTCTGCTTCAATTCAGTTTGAGGAATGACAGGGGATTGAAATAAACACTGGCCCTTTGGTATTAAAAATTTATTTTGAGATGTTTTCTCCATCCCAAATTCATGACAAGAAAATCTTGTTGTTTGTTTCTTGCAAATTGTGGAGAATTTTTAGGTTACAGTGCATTTTCTCCTAACTGTTAACATATCAGAATAAAATCAAAATTATGATGTACATTAATAATAGAATACACACATAAAGAGAACCTTGAGGTGTCTAAACTTTCTGCACATCTTCTAGATTGCTGATAGCTTTTGTACATGAATCTACTAAAAACAAGAAAAAAACATGAACTAAATTGAAATGTAAATATTTTTGTCTGGAAAAGAAAATTAATTTGTATCAATAAATCACTCATGATTTGTAAACACTCTTTGTTTTCCACCATCAACAATAATCTTTCTATCTGCAAGGAATGAATTTCTAACCTTAAGTAACTAAACTACTGTCTAACCTTACTGTAGCTGACACTATTCAAATAAGTTAGAGCTTAGCAAAACTCTTTCTATCTCAATTTATAATTTTTTCCTCTAACAGAAAGTAAAGCTTGCTTTTATTTTACTGTGCTCACACAGCATCATCCCCTTGATATTACATTTATTTAGCAAGAGAAATGAAAGTTTTAATTTTTTTCTTTTGGAAAAAATGTATTTGCAGAAAAGAGAAAATCAAAAGTACTTATAACATGGTTGGCAGGAACCAACTACATGGAAAAAATGTTGCCACTTACTATTTTTCTATTTCTTCTGCAATTTTGGCCATATTTAGAAGCAATGCTATCTATGATCCATGTGCGTGACACACTTACAGAACCCTGAAAACCTGTGAAAAGCAGAAGGTCAGCGGTGGGCTGTCTCCTGTGTCAGGCAGCCACGCCAGTGTGTGCTGTTTGATGTGGTGATCCCTTGCTCAAGTACCCACTTTCTGTGGGAGCATTCAAGCATTTGGGGCTTTTGACAAGAGCCGCATACTGAGAAAACACATCACATCCAGTGGAGTGGCAGGGAACCTTGTCTGAGGTAGCCTGCAGAAACCAAACTAAGTGCCAGACATGCAGTTTGAGGACCTTGTTTGCCAAATTCAGTTGTGTAACCATGGTGTACAAAATTTATCTACAAGTTACTCAGATGCCAGACCTGTTCAAACTATTTGTGCCCTGACGAAGGTTAAATCAATTACGTCTGTACTGAACTGCTTTCATTAGTAGGTCAAATATATCATGGGGGCATTTTCTATGGAATTTGATTGATGTGATGCCAAGGAGGAAGTTTGCCTTGTAAAGTTACAGGAGGCTTAACTGTTCAGACTTCTCTCTGGTCTAGTTATAGATATGGAATATTTAGTAAATGGCATGATCTAACCCCTGAAGAAATTTTACTGGGGTTCTCAGGAACTAAAAAGGGCAATAATCTGGTTTTAATGCAATCAGTGCAATCCCACAGATGGAACTAGTCCGGTTGTAGCCTGGGGTAATCACTGCCACCTAGGCAGAGTGAAGGACTACAGCAGGCCAGTGGAGAAAGAAGTTCTTCAGACATTTTCTTTGCAGGAATACTGTATGAAAATAGTTTGAACTATCAATCCCAGAATGACAGATTAATCTAATTTTGGGGGAAAAGCAGAACTGACACTGATGGATGAACAGCGGCAGGAGGGGCTGAGAGCAGCCATGGAGCGGGTGTTAATCCTATTGCTGCATCTAAGCTGAGAAAGGACCTCATCCTCCAGCTCTGGTGACTCAGCAGAGGGCAGATATTTAAGGAAAGGTCTGACTCTGTTTACTTAAAACATTGGCTGTGGGAATTTATTCTGCATGAGGGGTGCAGAACTGAGCCCTTGGTTACGGCTGCAAGGTGTTACAGTTCCCCTGCTCCCTCTCCTGCCCCTGGAAAACACCACAGCAAACAGGAATTCCCAAACAAAAGTGCTGCATTTCTCATTTGAAGACCTGCCTGTTGAAACTTTTCATTTTTCAATTTTCTTTGGAGCAATATATAATCAGATGTATTTGATGCCTAATTTAACTTGGTTTCCATATATCATTATGTTTATGAAATGTCTTTCTTTCTGTGAGGCAGATGCAACCACAAGATCTTGCTCTTTGCCTTAATTTCCAAGTAATTGTCACATTAGTTTTTCAAAATCCAGGCCAGCCTGCTAAATATACTTAATAATTTACAGTTTTCAATGCCTATTGCCTTGCCTGAAAGGCTGTTTTCTTCAGCTTATTGGGAGCCCTGTAAGGGAAAAGACTGAAAACTGCAAAGGTCAAGAAGAGTTTCAGAGTAAGCTTTATGTTGTGCTGTTATTTCAGTAAACAAAGGTAAATTCCAGCAGGAGGGATGAATTTACATCGCATACAGTGTGTATTGACTGTGGTAAGGTAGAGCTGGAATGGAAATCTTTTCTCATTGTGAGGAAGAGTGAGCAGGAGTGATGTGAATGTGGAGGAAGATTTACCAGAGGGTGCTAGGATGGGTAATGAGCAGCAGAGGCAGGAACAGCAGGAAAACACCCCGTAGCAGAGATTACTGCAGCACACAGAGCCTTTGCACACCCTGCCAGGGCAGGTTTTCATGCTGGCACCCGGGGCTATGTCTATACCAGTATACGAAGGCAGACCATGTTCTCCTCTCTAGTCCTGAGGGCAAGGGGCACAGCATGGTAGCATCTATCCTTGCCTCCCCAGCCTTTCCTGAAATGTGGGCACCTAATGTGCATCTCATGAAGGACAAGTTGACTCCGCACTCTGCTCTCAGACAAGTACTGACTACATCTTCCTCGCTATGAGAGCTTGGGTACCTCACGTATGTCAGCACCTGCGTACAGGTGTCTTCAGGATGCCAGTCCCACCTGAACTGTGCCAGTGGCTGTGTTGTCATTGGCCATGCTGTTCCAGAAGAAACAGCCTGGGGATGCAAGGCAAAGCTAAATAAAGAGATGTCTATGTCACAGCTACCTGATAAAGTGACTGCAGCTTGTAATCAAGGATTTACGAGGATAGCTGTGGCCTATTTGCTACTTAGTGAGGCTTGCAGCAGTGGTAGGTGCAATGATGTAGGCATCATTCATCTGTAATTTCCAGCCTCCAGATGCATTTATTTATGGATAAATTTAGCCTGTGCTACTCCTTCTCTATTGTTATGCCTGAAGCTAGCTCTGGCCCTTCTGCATGGAGTTTGCTTGCATCTCTGCTCAGAGATGCAAGCAAATAGGGAGAGAAGCAGAACTGACCCTGATGGATATGTGAAGTGTTGGCCAAGAGGGATAGAGCTGTAATGAGCTTGATGGTGTGATGTGCCTGAAAACAGTGTATGGGCTCCATGTCTATACCATGTCAGATACTGCTGTCTCAGCCTTGCCTGAACTTGTGGGGGATGTACCTTAGTCACTGTGAGAAAAATAGAGTGTCTTCTGAAGCTTATTAAAATGTAGTTGAATGGTGAGAAATGAGGAGGAAAAAGGAGCAGCTTTTTGAACAGAGCAGTCCTGCTGTTCAGGAAAGTAAAAAGTAAAGCCCAGAATCGAGTGGAACATGCATACAGGGAAACACCGACACAGATATTTTAAAATAACCATATGGAATGAATGGAGAATGAAACTACAAAATGAACCACAAACAGAGCGCATTTACATGAAGCTGAACAAAACCATGGAAGTTAGACTCACTATCTTTATCATGTGTGAAAGTTTTATTGTGCCTTTAGGATAAAAAGGAGCTTGAAAGGATTATGTATCTCATGAAACACATCTACTGAGCTTCTAATGGTTATGCTGCGGGTACAAGACATTGCTTATCAAAGCCTAAATAATGTTCTCACTTTCATGTAGAAACAGGAACCATAAAGTCTGGGAGTGGGATTTCCCAAAGCAGGCTCATGCCAGAAAAATATCTACTCATTCAGTGCTGACAGGACTCGGAACTTATGACATTCTACATCAATTATGCTGCTGATCTGCTGTTAATCTCTACACAAATCCTGTCACTACATTAATACCCCTTCGTGCATAGACAGAAATAAAGAAAGATACAGACAAAACCACCAAATACTTTATTGTTTTCTATGCATTGTGATCATAATGAGACTATTCCTTAGCAAGGTTTGGCATAAATGAGCTGGTCACATCCCCTTTCACTCTGGAAATGTCCCAGGACTTCCCGGGTGAGTTTAGTGCTTACAGAAAATATTACATTGACAGCCTTGAAAAATTAAGTCTTTGTTTCCAAAGAGCAGAAGCACATCCAGTAGAAACAGATCTCTCTACAATTTCCCACCAATAGGCTGCCTGATGTCCTCTGGAAAATGGGATTTTCCATACGACATGCAGCTGTGCCTATTGTTACCAGAAGAATGTCCTTGTGTCTTCATAAGGCCTTCCACAACTGAGCAAGGTGGCAGCTGTGGTCCTGTTGGGACACGGCAGGACAGAGTGGATACCCATGCACACCTGTGCTCCTGCTCTGCTGTCTGACAGCCTCCAGGACCCTGCCCTGGTTAGCCTGACTGCACCCCAGCCCAACCTCGGCTCTGTCTCCCCCATTGTCCCTGGTGGCACCAAACCCCACAGGCTGTCTGTTCTCTGCCCAGATCTCTTGGTATAGCCCTGCTCTGTACCTCCCCTGCTCCCTGTACATGTTCACAACCATCCTACTTGGTTCCAGCCAGTGAGAGACAGGGCTGGATTCAATCAAGTGAATCAGGAGCCTGACTCACCAGTAATAACCATCTTTCCCATGTCCTCAAAGTACCGGCACCAGATCTTGGCTATAAATCTTTTGCTACAGAGCAACCATGCTAGAAGGTGTTACGAAATTCTGCTCCAGGTACATGGAGCACAAAATGGTTACTTTTAACATTTACCTGTGATGTTCCACATTCCCATTCATCTGAGAATGAAAGAGCACCAAGGTGTTTCTCACAAGACCCAGTAGGGTATCTCCACATGTACTTGGCTTTACTTGCTACCCCTTGATGGTTTTTTTGGTTAGTCAGTTGCCCCAGTGGGTTTAAAAATAATTTAATTTATCCAAATGCATTCACAGAATTTCTGTAATGGTTGTTAATTGTGTAATTAGTGTAAAGACATATAATTATGTAATTAGGCTGTGTAATTACAACATGTAATAATATTGTAGTGCCATTATGTACCTTTTTTAAACACAGGGGAAAAAGTCCCAACATGCATAGAACTCCAACATCATAACAGTGAGTCCCAAAGTGTCTGTACATATTTCCTTACGTATATTCTTGTGCAATCATAGAAGTTTAAATACAGGAATATAAGCTGTTATAAGACCGCCAAGGAGATGCCAATTATTTTTGGAAATCAGCTCCATTAAATTGTGTGGTGCCAACATGAGATGGTTGTGCACAGGCGGGCATGTCTAAAGGCAGGTGTTGAGGAAAGATGAGGGAATTTAGCTGAAGACATGATTATAAAGCACACTTAATTCCTTCATGGATGCCCTTATTGCAAAGAACAATGGTGCTTTTATCATGTAGCCTGAGTCTCCTTTTCTCGTGGTGGAACTGGATTCAGGACTGATTCAGCTCTCACTTCAGGCCCGTGAAAAATTTCCCAGTGGGTTTGGCGCAGTAGGCTCACCCCACTGTGTGAAAGGCTCTAGGGATCCATGTACCCACGGAAAATTGGTGCCTTATTCTGCTCCCCCCTGCCCATGCTCTGGTAAAATCAACCCTACTTTCAATGGTGTAATGCACTTGGATTCATGCACTTCTCTAAGACAGAGCAATGTGTCTCAAAAAGAAAGAGTTTTTTGGTGTTAAGTTTCATCAGCTCCCGAGTGGACCAGACCATCTGTTCCATCAGGCTGAAAAGTGTTTTACAATTTACAGAACTGAAGTACAATGGGATTAATAGTTAGTAATTACTAACTCGCTTTGAGGAGTTCAGGTGAATGTCTCCAGTGTTCATCTACATTTCGCTCATTTTAAGAAAAGGATGGCAAATCCCCAAATGAGGCAGATGTTGCAGGTTTCTGTACGCGACATCCTTCACCCCCAGCTGCGAAAACAATACTGTACGTGTCACTGGTTTTGTACAGAATTAATGAACAGTTTGAAAAACACATCACATCCTCAGTAGCTGATGGATGTGTTAATAATGTCTTATTTAGTTTTTGCAGAAGCATGACCCAGTTTCATTCACACATTGGCATTGCAGTTAAAGTGAATGCACCATTTAATGCAAACAGGTGCCAGTGCTGGAAGGCTTCTGTACATTTACCTGAATGGAAAACCCCTCCTAATCTCAGATGAAATAGCACAACGGGCTAATACTTCCTTTACAATATGTACCGATCACTCCAGGATGCACCAGTCTTTTCAAATGGTCTGAGAAACTTTTAAGGTCGGCAAGCAGCCATGTCAACCTTGTTGCCACCACCAAGGTGGTCGTGTGGCTCTCCCTGCCTCCTCTCCCTCCCAAACATGCCATGTGTTGTGCAGTAACAGCCTGGGTGCCCCAGAGCTGCGGGACACTTCTGTGATCTGATGACTACCACTACAGGAACATATCCACTTTTTTTTCTGCTGCGAGCTCTGACATGCAGCTCAGCAGCCATGAGGAGGAGGATGGAGCCTGCACCCAGGGGCAGAGGCCTGAGGAGGGGAAGGCATCTGGACCTCCTTCATTTAGTAGTGATGAGCTTTTGGATCAGCTGCTATGCAATACATATCATTAGTAGACTATCCAAAGCACCCTACTGTGCCACAACACAGTAATTGCTAATGGAGACTATATATTCTAATGGACACTAAAGGTGTGTATATGAAAGATAAATAGACTTACAGTAAATCCTTATTCTAGTTCAATTACTAGAATGAAAAATCTTAATTTTGTCTCTCTACTGTTAGGAAAAAGCTGCTTCCCCTCTCCTCAAAGTGAAAATAGTAGTAGTTCAGACCAAAAGCCATGCTGCAATGTATTAAAAACGATCAGTTTCTAACCATTTCATATTTTTTTGTAACTTCATGTTGTGTTTTTCTTCTTCCTGATCAAATATCTGAAACTTTTGGCAACAGGAGAAAAAGAAAAATCAAAGATTTCTTTCTAACATGGTGAACAGAAAACCTCTGCATTATGTGCAACTATTTTGGTTGGTCTGTCTCTTCCTTGGGATTTGCTGCGAGTTTAATGGTCATTGACACAAATGCTTGCAGCAAACAAAGACTGAGATATCAAAGCAACGGCATGAGTTTTATTTGTGTGTATCTTGGTGAATGCTTTTTACTGCTGATCTCCAGCAGTTCAGCCAGAACAACTCCTATACCAGCTGAAGTTTCTCATGGCAATCACTCAACACGCACAGTCCTGCTCAACCCGCTGAGCAATGAGACACATTTTCCCTGTGCTGTACAGATCCAGGGCTGCTGCTTGCACAAGGGGAAAAGGAAAAGCCCTGAGCTGACCAGAGTGCAGAGGAGCCCGGCATGGCATTAATGAGTGCACGGCATTAATGAGCTCCAGCCCTCAGCCGTGGATGGATCCTGCCTGGCAGACAGGAGCATGGCAGCCTCCTGCTGAGCTACTCAGCACCACTAGGGACAAGGTGTCACGTTGTCTTACCAGCACCACCATCCTCCCATCACATCCTGACCTGCTTGCTATATACAGACACACCTCACCCCTGTGTTTGCCAGAGGAACACCGGGCAATTTGGGATTTACAGCCACGCTGCGCAGACATGGCACCTGCAATTCTTGGCCTTGTCCTTCTGAGCAGGACAAGATTCGTGCTGTTCCCTCTTTGGCTCTCTCTTATGCTTTTTGAACAAAACAGCAACTCCTTTCAACTTCCTCAGTTTGACCAGAGTTATTTTTAACAAATTGGCTTTTTACAGTAATATACACTTTTACTGTAGCTACCTCAAGAGCAGCTCTAACCATTTCAGAAGTGTTAGCTGAGAAATCTTTACAGAAGATGCTGGAGGCAAGCAAATAGTGCTGGTGCCTCTGCAGAACAAGCAGGAAACTGAGGCATGGAGCAGTTATATGCTTTGTAAGTCACACAAAACTGGAAATAGCCTTTTGACTGCCCACTCCTCCCCCTCTAGCCTCAAGGCAAGGACTGGTTCCAGCCTCCTCCTGTTCTGCTTTTTGGGTGCTTTTGAGCAAATACAGTGTTCATTTTGAATCCAGCCAAGTGTAGTTATTTCAGCACTGAATTACTTCTCCTTTTCTGCCCCTAACTGTATTTCTTTTGATTGCAGAGAGCTAGACAAGCTCTCCACAAGGCAGACTGGTGATGCTGGGGGACACTTGGTGTTCTTTGTCACAAAGTAACACAACTCAGAGGTCCCTGTGCAGCTGCCTGTGTCTGAAAGGGGGGGTGCAGCTGTGACAGGGGGTTAATTCTCCACTCAAGCCCATAAATCATGCCCGTTGACAGTGTTTCTTAGCTCAACCAGTACTGCAATAATGCAGCTATGAGACTGTGAAGATCTGAGCCAGGCTCTGCCCTGCGTGGGCTACTGTGAGCCTTGGCATCTGTACACTGTGTTACATTAAGTGATATACACATAGCCAAAGACAAAAATACTCAAAATACTCAAAATTCCCTTTCCAGATGGAAATAGGGACTTACTAAAAGAATAAAGGAAATGTCTATGCAGGTGAGAGACTGTATGGGAAAGGATGGATGTTCAATGCAAGACGTATTCCCAACCAGCTTCTCCCCTGAGTCTCGCCCATTGGTTGCCTTGTTGTCCATCAAGTTGCACCAGGACAGGTTTGGATTGGATATTAGCAAAAATTTCTTCATGGAAAAGGTTGTCAAGCAGTGGAACAGTCTGCCGAGGGAAGTGGTTGAATCACCATCCCCGAAGGTATTTAAAAAACGTGTAGATGTGGCACTTGGAAACAAGGTTTAATGGTGGATTTGGCAGTGCTGGGTTGGACTTGATGATCCCAGAGGTCTCTTCCAGCCTAAAGAATTCTGCTGTTCTGTGATCCTATGAAACAGCATCTCAGCAGTATCCGGAGGAAACAACACACAGGAATTGGAATGCAGAGACCAAACCAGCAGCTCAAAGCACTCTCACTTGGCACAAGGTGCTGAGCAGATATAGCTGAGTCCCAAACCCAGGATGGCTGTGTCAGCTCCAAGCTGTGCTGACGCGCGAGGCATCTGGAGCTGGTGCTGGTTGGGAGCCACGCTGCTGCAGCTGCCTCCAGGCCTGGAACAGGCCGTGTTCCTCAGGGCCAGCAACTCCAAACCCCACCATGGCGCCACAGCACTGCTTCCCAAGCCCAGGGAGTCGTGCATGGAGGAAGATGCTGCTGCAGGCCAAGTTTTGATGTACCGATGCTCTTCTAAAGCTGTCTCAGCATGTATAGCAATTGGATTAAGAAAACGTTTCCCTTGGGTACCAATAACTTTGCATTCTGCCTTTTTTTCTTTTTTCAGATGCTTTGAACCAGGAGTTACAATCTGACTCCAGGCTGATCTCTAGATTTACTCAGCTGGACAGAGTACAGTGAGGTTTTTGTTTCGGGAGAAAAACCTGGCTTCATAGTTTTGTTAGAACAAAGATTACAGACAGTTCAAATCTTGCTCACACCTCTGTAAGGGTTGCAATTTTTTGCAGCTGCAGCAGCAATCAGGTGTTACTGGTTTATCCTGGATGCCCACTCCACTGACAAAAGCCTACTTATGCCCCCACTATCTGTTGGAGGTGCTGGGTCTGGGTTCAGACCAAAAGATAGCTGAGGCCTGGACCGGAGGCAGCACACTCCAGAGCAGTGCTGATAAGGCAGCACACTAACAGCACATGCTTTTATCCCACGTTTTCCTTAGCCATAACTACAGAAATGCTGCTTCTTCAAAATGCTGCATTTCCTAAAGCTCTTCTTTATCTTTTACTCTTTAAAGGAAATGGCTGCAAAGTGTTGATTGACAGGATTTGTGAATATAGCTTTTTGCTTATCTACAAACCACTTATACTGTGGGCACTGCTTCCCTATTGCTCATTAGAAACAGATAATACCTATTTTCTGGAAGCTAGCAGTTCCCCAGACATGGTCCATGGTCCATTCAGTTTGTGAGATGCAGCAAACATCCTATCTTTAATCAGTATTGTAGACTGCATCTTCTGAACCTGGTAGCATAAGCCCTGGTAGCATTTGGCACGTTTGAACCATAATCTGTAGATAAGAATTGATTGTTTTGTATGCACCAGCCTTCAGACAAGTTTCTTACAACAGCTGCTGAAATGATAGTATCTCCTAGGAAGACTGTCATTGGCAGAGGCAGGTTTGTTGGTTCTACTTTGTTTATCTTCATCTGAACAAGGGAACAAATTCTCCAAAGCACAGCCTGAAATCTTATCAGCCAGAATGCAATAGGCAGTGCCAGTTCCCTGGCACGTTTTTTGAGCTGCCGCCACACCAAAGCTCTGAGTGAAAGGTACTGGCTGTGCCTGTGTTGCAAGTATTTTAAAGCATAACTGTTAGGTAAATAGCCAATTTTTCAGTTCAATGGCTGAAGCAAGCAGTGGAAAAAATAGTTTGGGGATGAACTGAAACAGAGTTTTTACCATTTCTATTGAAAAATGGAGTTCCCATGATTTCCCATTGTACTGCTTTCTTTAAAGTTAAACTGAATTTTCTCATGAAAAACTTTTTGAGTTACTTAGATACTTGAATAACCTTTTTATTGGTCAGCTTTAAATAAGCCTAATGTTGTATGAGTGGTACAAGAAATCAGTGCCTGACTTTCAATGAACAGCATGTGTGCTCCTTCTCCCACATGGCCAGAGTACAATGACCCAGCTCCTTTGTCACGGCCCCATGACACCTCCACAGCAATACCCTGTTTCCTCTTGGACTCCTGCACCTTCTATCTATGATTCTTGTCTTTCTCTTCTCCTCAGATCCCTCGCTAGTACTTCTAACTCCCTTCTTGCCCTAGACATTTCCAAACTCCCATGCTTCCCACATGCCCCAAATGTCTCTTACGGCCTCTTTGCTAAAGGACTTGTCTTCGCTTTCCTTACACTTTTAAATATGTATAAATATGTATTTATAAACAGACACACACACATACACACATGTATGTGCCATGTGTTCCATGTACTCCACCTACTTTATTTAGCATGACAGATGATCCAGAAAAGGCAGAAAGGGTGGCATATCTGACATGAGATTTGTGCTGACTTAGTTAATCAAGTACTATTAGGAGCTGAATTTCTTCCTGGCTTTCCCTTAGTGGAATCACGTATTATTATTTTAATTCATCCATTAATCTTCAAAACACTTCTGGGAGTTTTATATTTTTATGATGTTAGCCTTTGTTAAATTTCATTGAAATTGGATAACGGGTTTAAAGGTTATTAGAGAAGGGGATTGATAAACAAGTGGGCAGATAAGCAATGTAATTGCATAAGGAAATTATTCTGATGGGGAAATTAGAAATTTTTGCTTTCAGATATCAAAATGGAATGTACTAGCATAAAAAAATCCAACTAAAGTGAAGCATTAAATTCAAGAGCCATCCATTAAAAAGCCTTGCTTCCTGAAACACTATTTCTCATTGAAATTGCAGTTTGTTAAAAAAAAGCTCCATTATAGCGTTTGTGTTGGTTTGAGATCTAGCTGGTGCATATCATGTCACAAGGAATCACAGTGAAATTGTTGAAAGTAAAGTCAAATTTCTGAAGATAGTGATTGCTGTTGAAATAGTCCTTCTGTCACTAGAAAATGGCAGACAAAGGAAAATCATAATCACTGGAGACTAAATTTCTTGGAAACTTGGAGAAAGAAATGTCATATACTGGGTCAACTCACTTTATTAATTCAATAGAATTCAAATGGCAAGGTGGAGTGGGAATGCCGAGAGACTGTTGCACTTTCCAAGGCAGACATATGCCATGGAAAGTTGACCTTTGGCTCTCCCACAAACCCCTGCCAAAATGCAGCAGCTCTCTCCTGACATATTTCCATGGCACCCATGTCCCTCACGTACCCAGTCTTCAAGGACAGTGCTGTCAGGGGCAAGCCATTACCATTCTTCAGAAGAGACCTCACTTTTTGAGTGCACCATATTCAAAGCTGACAACCTGGAATTCAGAGACTTGAGAGGCATGTGTAGGTAAATTCCCATTCTGGAAGTAGGCAGCTGTTGGGGTGTCCTGGCAAACCTGCCAGCCCAGGGTTTGGGGGGACAGACCTGCGCCTGAGAGAACCCCCCTGGTGTATGGTATCTGTATACAAATATGTATTGGTTCTCCCCAGTTCCCCTCGGGTGTATGATATCCCTATACAAATGTATATGATTTCTCCCTTCCCCCCGCCGGGCCAGAGGTATCGGGTTAGCCCCGGGTTCTCTCCCTCCCCATTGGCTGTTGCTGTAAGCCCCGCCCCCCAGTCCCCGGGACAGGGAGAGACGAGCTATTCCCCAGCCAGCCTGCTGCGGGGGACGGACGAATAAACATCTTCAGGTCTCCCAGCGTCTCAGGTTCTCGCCTTCCTTTGCTTCTGGGGTCCCGAGGGTCCACACTAAACCCTTCGTGGATGTGCTGCACGCCCTAGAGGGATCCAACAGCGGCCAGATAAGGGAAGATCACAGGTAGCATAGCCGGCTTTTAAAGTCTAGTCTGAAATTTGCCCTCCTGTGCCGCCCGGGGTCTCATCCCCGTGCCGGCCGTGGTAGGGCAGAGAGACAAAGAGACAGGCAGCTGATAGCTTAAGGTAGCAGACCAAGGATGAAGGTATCCAGAGGTACACATGTTCTGCATTTCTCACTCTCCCCAGTCAGAATGTTTGCTAGCACAGGGTTAAGATACGTGTATTTTTTTGTTATTGCATTAGTCTACCATCAGCTGTACAGAAAAAACCTTTTCTTATATACTTCAGCAATCAGTCATTCTCCAGATTCAGTCTTCAGTCAATTTTTGTCAAATATCTGCTATGCTTGAGTCAATGATCCAGAAATGAAAAGCACCAACTACCTCAAACTGTCAAAGCTATCCAGTTCACAAATTCCACTCTTATAAAAAGGCACAAAACGTTAACTAGACTGGACAAGTGATGAATTGCTGCATTCTTTTCCTGCTAAAAAAATGGAATTAGTCAATGCAGTGGGCATTAGCTAAAACAGCCCACATACACCTTTTATATGGTAACATTCACCTCCTCAAGCAGGCTAAGAACAACAATATAATTTTAAACACTTTTACTGGTAATGCTTAGAAAGTAGTATTAGACATACATGAAAAAAATCCATTAAAAAATTCCTTTAACTTCTGGTTTTCATCTGCTTAAATGATGATACAATCTCTTTTTTTTCCCTTTAATTATGAAAATGTAAATTGAGAAAATGCCAGGTCCCGGGATTATGAAAGTTGAAGATCTTAAATAAAATTGAAATAAAGATGTTTGCCAAGCAAATGGTGTATATAAAGACATGCTCTATGAAAAGAAAGGGGAGAAGGACAGGGAAAAACAAGAATAAAGGAGAACCAAGGTGGAACTGACGTACAGCCCAGGAAATCTGACAGGAGAAGAAAAATGAATGTTTAATATTATTTATTAAAATGTCTAGTTTGAAAGAAATTTACTTTCTCTCTCTGCAACTTTTTTGATGGAGACCTTAATTTACATCAGAAGGCAACCTAACTATACGTGTAGACAAACAAAGGCTGATAACTGTGATTTCAACGCTGTGCAGAGCGTTAGAGAACATTCTGAAGAATAATGGGACAGAATGCAATGCAGCTGTAGTGGGGATAGATGGTGCTGAACCAACCTGATGGGTTTTAGGTGTACCACCAGAATATTAAAAAATAATCTAAATAGCACACAGCGTGCCATGGTGGGACGGATGTCACCGGTCACCAGGATCCCTCGCAGTGCTCATCCCACTTCCCTGCCGAGGTAACTGTGCCTGTGCTCCCCGTGCTCCAAAGGGCCCTGCCTGTTCCACTGCTCCTTGAACCCCTGTGTTCAGGGCTTGTGGGAGCACTCCACAAGCAGAAGGCACTCCAGGAAGTGATGGGCACAGAAACTCAGAAGATGGAGCAACTGAAAGCATGTGTGCTCACAGCCACAGCATAAAGTAAGGATTTGGGTGGAAAGGGAATTAATATGAAGATGCTGCAAACCCTTTCAGGTGAACCAACTGGACCCAGACTGAGAGGGGTGGTTGCTGTTTTCCTACTGGGCCTCACAGCACCATGAACTTCCCTTCCTAGACTTCTCATATTTCTTCATTAAGTCAGATCTAGTCTTTGCCTAAAAATGGGGTCCCTTCCAAAGTAGACACCCTGTGAGAGCCAGAGAACCAAGAAGTTGCCTTTGCACTTCCTCTTTGCATGCAGCTCCAGTTTCTCCAGGGGTTCCCAGGCTGTCCTTTCAAAAACAGAGAACAAAGGCCAGCGTTACTCTGTCTACAGAGGTTTTTTGAGACTATGTTGGGTGTATATATATTCTGTATATATCTGCAAGTACATCAACTGCACTGAAAGGCAATGAATGAGCTTCAGTTTGACTTAGGAAAGAAGGTGACACCTTGGAAAATTGTTTGAGACCAGGATCTTATATGTAAATTACTCCGAAGTATGAAATCCTATCAGTTCATGCTGTAATCCTCAGTACTTAGCATTTTTATAACATTTTTATACCTATATTTGTGTCTGAGTACAACTTTAGTGCCTCTAACCTTTGTGAGAACTGCTTGATAGATGAGCAGACACAGGCTTGAATGTCAGCTGCTCACTAGTGTATAAATGATTGATCAGTGTATAAACCTGCTCATCTTATGGCATCATTGTAAACATAAAAATTCTAATCATTTCACAGAGCCTTTTTAGGGATTTATTTAAGATAAACTTGTCAGTCCTCTTCAGGAAAATAGTAGGGCTGATGGTTATAGGGGAAGATTTATTTTACTTAATAACGTGTCATCTTTGTCCATATGGGCTAAGAATTAACACCTACAGAGCAGCAGGGAGTGTACATACAAAACTGAGGCAGACAAAACAGGGCACTCTTGCTCTTTAGACAGCTACTGCCTCTGCTTGGAAGTTCTGAGGCTACATGGCACTGAACACCCACAGATTTTCAGCCATCATTTAAAATTCAACAATAGGATTCTGCAGGCTAGTTCTGAAAGGGCACAGAAATACCCCCTTAACACTGATGCAAATTTTTATTCTCCCAAGCAAACTGCTCCTTAACCATTTGGAATTACTTCTTTCCATGTTGCTAAATCCAGAATTTCTATTAAGGATGCAAACACTGTTTTTGTGGCTGTTCCTATAAGTACAGCACTTTTATACTTTGCCAGCAAGGCTTCTGTACTGAATTTCCAATCAGACCTTTGACAATGTTTTCTTCTCCTTAACATTTGAAACACGTTGAATGATTTCTAGCACACTTCCACTTTCTCTAGTAGACCAATATTTGTCTCTGCAGGATATATGATGTCTGATCTTTATTGCTTTATCAGTTTTACTTGCAAGGGGTCAGCCAGTTGTTATTGTCAGCTATGATAGTTCTTCAAAGGAAATATGGCTGTATTTGATACACATCAAACATTAAAACACCTGAAAAATACTGTTTTTAATCTCTGTGGTCAAGGATTAGTATATGTAAGATTTATGACCATTTAAAAATTGTACGAATTGCTCTAATGGCTAAAATTTACTCCCACCCTCTAAAATTTTTCCTGATTTCACAGGATGAAGCCTGTCCCCCTCCTCTGCATAATCGGGTCCAAAATGCCCAGTGGAAAAAATCTGAGGATTTTGGTTCAATAATCTACTTAAGAACAAAAGAATAGTAGTAAACATTTTGCATAAAATGAGCCCATTTTAGTTATGCCAGTTGAATTTGGTTTCTGAATGTGCTCTTTTAGAAGTAATCACTAAATAACAGAATTACTGTACTCTGCAGAGATTCCAGATGCATCCATTTTAGCAGGCATTTACATAATACTGCTATTTTTCTCAATTCTTATCTGGTGTGCACTCATCTTTCACGTATATCGTTATGGCAGAAATGTACAAGTACAGCTAAACTACTGCCTCTGTGTTCAGGAAGCAAGAACATTTCTCCCTTCACGTGTCATTGCTGGTAGCAATGCTGGTGGATTTCCTCAGTATTTCAAGATGGTCTAACAGCCACCTGTTAGACCCTACAGTGGGCACTCGGGGTCTCCAGCTCTACCAGACCGTGGGGAGCATCCAGACTGCAAAGACCTACCTTTATTGACTGAACTGTCCAAAGGCAGTGAGAAGTTATAAAACCCTTGGAAGAGTGGGGAAGCAAAGCAAAATTATAGAAGGCACAAAGTGTCCTGACCCTGTTAGCTCTGAGAACTGGGCTTTTGTGTCTGAATTCAGCACACATGCAGAAAAGAGAGAAGATGGCTCCTGGTCTGCTTTGCATCTTTGCATCTCCTAGGGAGGAAGGAGGATTTAGCCCTACAACATCCAGTTTTTCTCCAGATTGCTGGGTGCCAGTGGCAATGTCCATTTTCTCTCTCAACTGCTGCAGTGAAGAGGCCCAAGGAACTCTTCACATGTGTTGCCAAATGGCTCATTCTATAAGCATGGTCTGACACAAAAAATACATCAAGGAGTAAGAAACGTAGCTTCACACAGACAGAGAGCATGTGAAATGCCAGCTGAGCATGAGCTGGAGCCACTCTGCAGACAGGAGGGCTGGACCAGAGGAAACGCTGAGCAGGAGCACAGGGGCTGTAACTCCTCTGGGCACGGCAGAGTCAGCACCACTCCTGGAACAGCGTCCAGCTCTGATTCCACATTTTACACGGTGCTGATAAACTGGATGGGACTCAGGACATCCTACAGCCTGTGTGATACTGGGGGTGGTTAATGATCCTTTCAGCCTCTATCAGACACCAAGTCATACAAAGAGCAGAGAGGTTTGTTTTCAGTGTGCACAAAGTAGAGAGGAACAATACACGCAGTGATTAAGAGAGAATCAGTTGAGAACAACAGAAAGCAGAAACTGAGGGAAATAGCATATAGGAACCAGAGTAATGATCTGTCTTGTGTCAAATGCTGTCACCTAGAAAGGTGCAAGTACTTAGAGATGAAAGAACATTTAAAGATGAATAGCTTTGTGCAATGATGTCCTCACGCCAGCTCATTATCATCCTGAGAATTTTTAGATTTACAAAACTAGGGTGAAAGTGGTTTGTAAAATCAAATGTGCTGTGGTGGTGTAAATACATTCAGTCAAACAGGATTGCAACTAAACACCTATTTTCAGTTTTACCATGTCTGTTGAGTACATTTCATGGTAAATGCTCTTGAAGTAGGTACATAAAAATATTTCTGACAACTGGAGTGCTTGCATGCCAAATGTCTGAAAGATTAAACATAATAACATGGACCACATGATATGAACAAAATAATTGATTTATTTTGAAAACGTGAATTAAGAAAAAATAACCTCCAGATATAAGAGATAGGAAAAACTTTAAATATCTTTGTATTATAATTTCCCTTGTTTTTTATTGTGTATCTTTCTAGCAGATGAAGCCAGGACATACCTACAGCAATCTTAGTGCAATATTACTCATTAATATCACATCTCTGTTTCCTCTTCCACTGCTGTTTTCTGGTATTCTATCAAGCAAAACTGTACAGACCTATCAAAGTCAACAGACAGAGACTGAGACAGTCAAGAGCATAACTCTAATTTTCAGTTGCAGCAAACTTGGGCTAAGCAGGGTCATGGTAGAGCCAAGGAACTAAAATATGTGTATGCCCTAGTCTGGGCCTGTCCCAGGGCCAGGCTTCTCAGGCATCCAGGGAGAGGCCAGTGGGAACAACAAACCGGAGTCCACCAAGCTTGTCATTCAGGAGAAGATGAGGGACTCAACAGAAAGTCCAGATCAACTCTGTAAGTGGTCCAGAAATAACATGAACAGTTTTAAGGTTCCAGACTAAAGCCATATATTAATGACTGGCTAAAAAGTTCGACACTGTTAGCACCAAGGAGGTCAGCTTTTACTACTTTATACTGTAGTAATTTGTACCTGTAACAGAAAGCAGGAAGAGCCAGATATCTCAAATGTCTCATTAGCTATGACTTGAATGTCTCCTTGAATATAACTCTGGGAAACAGGGCTGTTTTCTTTGCTTTCATTCGGATTTTTTTGATACCTCCTTTATTCTAAAACTACTGACAACAGCCTTTATTTCTGTTGATGCTAAGCCCAGAAAGGAGGAGGTTGCCTTCAATTATTTTCAGGTGTTTTGTTTGCAGATAGAAAATAATTCTGGCATTAGGAAACTGCTGGAGAAGGATCACAACAAGTTCACAATGGAATGAGACATTGAAAGTAATGACTTTTTAAATCCTGATAAAGTTTTTCAAGAAAATCACTGGAACTAGCTGCAAGAAGGAACAATTATAGCTCAGTGCTACAGGCTTCCTCTGTGTATGACGACAAGACATCAGGGCTGGTAGAAATATAAGGACAGCCCAGACTGCTCTTGGAAGTGGTAGGCTGGACTGGACAGCAGAAATATCCTCTCGATAGTTGTTCCCAGTCATAGTCCAGATTCTTGGCACAAACCTTCACTATTTCATCTGCATGAACACTTTGTTGAGAAACATTCATTCAAGAGCAGCTAAGTCATGAGCTCTCCCATTCTCTGATGCTCCTCCTACAAGTATGGTTCCTGTCAGTAAGGAAGAGGGATAGTGCAGTATCATAATTTTTGTGTGTCACTAATCCTACCCAGAATGAAATACATGTCAGCTACTTCCCTTTCATACTTCTGTGAAACAGCTCTGATTTTTTTGTCCGAACTTCAAAACACCTTTTTTAATGCAGCTGCTAGTGATGGTACAGTCAGACTTGTTACCTTCTAGCTCAGTAAACGTGGTCTTGCTTGTAACAGGACATAGGCTTCCTTTTAAGTTAACAACACAGGTCTCCAGATCTGTCCAGGCTCACTGTGGACTTGTCTTGACCAGCCTGGAGATTTGCTTGTAGCTGGTAGCAGCACTGTCTAATGTCTTTATCCCCCATTCCCATGCATCCTGCCACTCTGCTGCACTACATAATTTTTCAGCTGACCACAGAACCTGTTCAATGCATTGAGTTACCTGTACCACTTAAGAAGCATTTTTGAGGCTGCCTAACTTTTTTTGCTACAAGCTTTCCTATAAGACCCCATCCTTTAAGTCCCTCATATCATGAGCTCATCAAATGGAATGAGAATTTGTTTAACTGAGCTATTGTATGAGAGTCCTTACAGAGGGTAATAGCAATACAATACATCTTCCTATGAGACAGAAAGCAGTTCACTATGTTCTTCCTTCATTAATCAGTGGCGAACTAGGACTCTTTATTCATGGTCTCCAGCTTCTATAGTTAAGTAATTAATGCATGTGTTTAGGACTAATTTTACTTTCTCATTATAGAAAGTAGAGCTGGAAAGGAACTGTTGGATCAGCTGATGCATCAATCAGCACTATTGCAAGATTGACCTTTATTTAATAAGGTATTTTAATCAGCTTTTGACTTTTAGTCTGGATGTCTCGTTTGCCTCTCCTTAAGAGTATCATCATTTAGCATGTTGGCAAAGTAGTTCCTTGACAAAATACTTTTATCAGACCTTAATCTTGGAATACATATTTTAATAGTAATTCCACCATCATTTACTTTTTGTAATTAATCTTTCATTGCTGAACCACAACATATAAACAAAGTCAGTCTCATTCCTTCCCATTTAAAGTACAGAGAAATGTAAAAAACAAATTATAGCTCCAGTATGAGAATCAGGTATCAAACTCCGCTTTCTGAAGACCACTCCAAAACTTTTGCCTGAGTTCCATTCAATACCAGGAGAAAAATCTAAGTAGCATATTGCATACATATGGATGTGCTTCTCACAAGCTCATAAAAACAAAAATAGACATTTTCAAAAGGAAGACCTGGAAGTGTCTTCTAAGTTTGTGTCAAAACCCCTTGACTTCTGATCTCACTCCCCCATTTCTTGTCCTCAATTTCTACTAAGACCTCCAAAATACTTTGTCATTACAGATCAGGGCTGGAATCCGAAAACCTTCTACCTAAGGAGAGAACACCCTCAAACCATGGAGGGCAGAAGATCAGTGTCCTAGAGAACATACTGTAGAGTGCTGTGGAGGGGGGAGCCAAAATCCTCTGGCTGGAGCTGTTCTGCTTTTTTTGTGTGACAGAATTCCACACACACTGGGCAACAGAGTGCATGGCCCTACGACACTGCACAGGAAGGTTCTGGATGTGGTCCAGTGGCTGTTCATACACTCCTTGGATGAAACTTCAAACCGTGGGCATAGATCCTAGAGCAGTGCGATGAATACCTTCATTCTGGAGAGATTATGTTCTGTCTGATGCCAAACACAACAGAATCTCCACGTTTATCTTTATATTCTCTCTTTTAGAATATTAGTTATATAATTGAAATCACAGGAAAATGGTTGCCATTATCAAAAGAAGAACATTTTTGGGGAAAAAAGTATAAAAAAATCTGTTAGCTTGGCTTCTAGTTTCCGGTGTTTAGATTAAATATGTCTGGTACTACTTGTCTACTGTTCTTTTATTCAGAGCTACTTGGAGCTCATTGTGAAGGTGATACCTGAAGGAAAATAGGTTGTAATTGAACAAGGAAATTAAGAAGTGGATCTAATTGCAGTGGTGTTATGATAGATGAGCCACTTATCAGTTGAATCTCAAAGTGAGCATGTGAGTTCTTCTCAGCTGTGGCAAAACTTTGTTCTTGGCTGACATGGCAGGGAATCAAGTTTTGAAGCTAGAAACGATCAGGAATTCCCAGCCTGGAACCTATGACTGTGGGCTTCAAAGAAGAGTCTGATTTTGCCTTTGAAAAGAAGGGTACCTTAATATTTCTTATTTTGAGGTAAGAGGATAAACCTTTTGACATAATCCAGGTACCTCTGACCAGCTGCAGCCTGGCAAGAGCATGTGGTGGGCTGTCTATAGCAATCTATCACAGATCCCTTCCCAATGAGTTTCTTGCATATTTCCCTTCTCAAATGGGAATTCAAGCAGCCGAATTTGTTCTGAGTTCATAATCACCTTAAGTGCTTTGACACAGAGCCACACACCAAAGCAGCAGTAGTCTGAAGTGGGTGATCCTTGGACTCTTTAGAAAAGAAAGAAGGGAGTGGACTAGCAACATGAAGAGAAGCACCAGTCTGAAAATGGGAAGAGACTAACAGATATCTTGCATTTCGTTTTTAAAAGTATTTTTATTATTGTAATGTACATGCTAACTGAAATGAAAATGAGCATACAGTGACTTTTTTATGTATCAGGAGGAGTTGGGGTATGTAACTAGCAAAATGGGACTATATAATTATATAGGACAGAGAATATGGGTATACAGGGGTATATTTGGTTTTCTGTCTGCTTTGTACTCTTTATTACTATGAGGGCTGCTGATAATTCTTTTATGCTTTGTAGCTATCTGGGAAAACTTAAATTTGGTCTCAATATTCGTATTAATATACCTAATTTTGAACAAGTTGGCCTGAATGTTTGTGAGTGCAAGCCACAGAAACTACATGCTGACAAGCAGGGTGTCCTGGGTTGCAGTATATTCTATTATCATCCTCATGAGCTGTTGAAACCAGGTGGGGTAGTGTTTCCTGGCCTCCTCCCTCCAGTCTATCTTTCTGTTAGTGGCCCATCAATGCCCTGTCACATAACTCAGAGATAACTCACCCCGGACTATCTTCTGTTAATGAGCCCATCAACACCCGGCCTCATGACTCATCATCCCATTGTGAGATGCTCCACCCAGAAGGAGGAACCAAGCATTCCATCCTGGATATAAGATGAGATTCCAGACACCACAGATACCTTTCCACTGGATTCCCAGAGGACAGGAGCTGCCACTGGACCTTCTGAGGAAGAGCAGACCCTTCGACCGGACCACCGCTTCAACAGAACCACATCCGCCACTTCAGGAGGACTGCAGCCACCATCCTACTGGACTGCTACCGCCACCCTGACTAACAGGGTATCAGCCTGTATCCTGACTCTGTCAGTTTGAACCAGTGTTTTCTGCCTTTCTTTTTATTTCCCTATTAAATTGCTATTCTGACTTGGTGCCTCCCACTGGTTTGTTTTCAAACTAGTACACAGGGCTTTGCAATTTTGCAGCAGTTTGCACCTTCACTGTGACCTGAGTTATTTTCCTTTCGAAGGACGGCAGCTGATGAGCATTCTGTCATGTCATCCCTCCATGGGGCAGGTGAGCTGCTGTCATTCAGCTTCAGATACAGCTTTTGCAGAAGGTTTCCTGTTGCAGCAGTGATCACATGGGTAGGCTGCTCCTGTTTGGAGAAGACGATTCTCTAGCCAAAGGTGTGCAAAACTCCACACAATACTACTTTTTTTTCTTTTACTGAAAGCTGCTTTGTCGCCAAGAAAAAACATTCCCTTATTTTCTGTCTTTAAGCATGTTTATTCTGTGGTGACTGCAGCTCAGATGTATGGAGCCAGCCTCCAAACAACCTGGAGAGTAAGGAGGGTGTAAATTGTCAACCAGCTGGCAAGGTCTGGGTTGGGCATCCTGCACTGAGCTCTCTGCAATGTGGCTGTTGCGAGCAGCATGGTGTACTTTGAGTCCATATGAGTTGCAATCACTGGAAGGTAGATGAATCCTTCAAATCTTTTATCTCCCAGCTCCTTTTTTACCTATTTCAGCTCTAGGCTTGTAACTCCAGGAAATCTTTAATGCAAATTGCTTATTCGTGACCCATTGCTTCTATTGCTTACATGGGCTCCAAAGACGGATCAAATATTAAGCATAAACAGCTTGTGAAGCTGTTCTGTCCATTGGAAAAGCCACAACTGTTCACAAAGTGCATCATCCACCCACCCTGACTGATACTACCGAACAGGATAGTGTCTTCTGAATGCTCTTTTATTTATCACTCATAATGCAGATCATATTACCACTTTCTACCATAAACACAGTTGCCTTGCACTCTCAATTTCTTTTGGAAACTTCTTATTTGGTTTCTTCCCCCTCTGGCCAAAACCTTAATTTTATGTCATTAAGACATTACAGTTCAAAATGTTACATCATGTAATTATACTCCACACCAAGGTTTATGCCTGATGTTGGTGGCTCACTCAAAATGGTGTTGAGGAAGCTTAGCTACAATGAATTCTAACTATTTTTGTTGGTGCCCTGTATGACATTACTTTAATGACATACAGGCCTTTAAGTCATTACCATTAGTTCCTATAAATTAAAGAAAAACCATGCAATATGGTTCTCTCCCCTCCTTTGCTAATGGCAGGAAAGTCTTCTTATAAATACCTTTTCTCCCTTCAAATGGCAGTTTTTAAAATAAAAAACTTAAGAATTATTGTGTAAAACTTGCATGATTAGGGATCTTTATTAAAAAAGTTAAAGAAACTGTCAAACTTGAGTTACAGTTCTGAGACGTGAAAGCTGCATGGTAATTTACTCTCACATCTAAGCAAATAAGAAATGAGTAAGCACTATTTTCATCATGTAGTGAAAAAGGAAACTTTCATTTATAGCTAAAACACAGCCATCTTCTGCCATGAATAATTTTAACAGTCAAATTCCTTATTTACAAGCATTCATTAACCTATGTAAATATACAGAACTGTAGGCATCAAAAGCACAGAGCAGGTGGACAATTCAGCACGGTAATGAAAACTACAGAGGAGTACAGCTTTTTCTTTTTCAGTCATCTTCTCACATTTTTACCATCCTGTTGTATTTCATATACATTTAACTGTTTCCTTGCCAACAATGCTCAGACACAGCTGTGGCAACACGTACTTGCTTAACTACCATAGACTCTCACTAATGAGCCTGTGGGAGTTGATCTGCATCAAAGCCTCCAGACAAAACTACCTGATTAAGAAAACAACTGCCCAGATGACTGATCATTGCCTAATAATTTCTTGCTCTTTTTCCACATAAATAAATGCTGTTGTGATTCTTGTACTTAATTTATTGTGTCTCACCCACTGCTGAGCTAATGCATCACGTCACCCACACGCATGGAGCAAAGTCCCAGCAGCAGAGGATGAGCTGACAGGGCAAGTAGAGGTTCCTCTCAGGTACAGTGTTGACTGCTCTCCAGATGCATTCCCCTCTAAAGCCATGATGGAGCCATGACTGTCCCTTAAGGCGATACTTCTCTTATCGCAGGTTATGGGATGTCCAGGCCAACACCACCACAAAGGGGAACGAGTCACTGGGATCCCACCCAATGGACAGCCATGACCACCCAGACGTAGTTTTTGTCCCTTGGAAGGCAGCAGCAGCACAGGGATTCCTCTTTGAGAAAGGGATATTCCTCATCCATACTTGCTAATCTAGAAGCAAAAGCCAGCACAAGCCTGAAGGCAGATCTCATGTGGATGAGGAGGGGGAAGAAAGGATGGGAGGGTATCTAATATTCATGGTTACTTGTTACAAGGGTTTTGACTTCACATTTTAACAGCAGCTTGGAAAGCCGAGGGTGGTATTGTTTATATCCATAGTCTTATCTTTTTGTCTATATGGGAGACATGCTAGTGCTATTTGCATATGGCAGTATTTCCCCATCCTGTTCCAAGAGATGCTTGGGTACTCTGCATGTGAACTAATGCTGATGAGCAGTTCTGCACTATCTCTTAATCTGAAAGGGGACAAGGGGACGTAGTTTATGGGATAAATGTCAAAGCACTCACGCACGTTCAGTGCACAGGGGTACAGACACATGTCACTGCCATGTTCTGCTGGGTCTCCTTGGGGCTGAGGCTGTGCCTGGTGGCAACACATGCAGGTGGGGAAATGCTGGAGGGCTCAGGGGAATTTAGACTTGCCCTGTTGTTGCTTAGCAGAAGCTTTTTGTGACAAGAGGGGAGAGAATATCCTTTTTAGAAGCCAAGTTGACTCTTTTTCACTTAATTTGAAAGAGAGTTTAAAAAGTGGTCATCATTAGGCTTGACTGTGAAGGGCAGAATGGGGTAGGTCCCTTTTTGTTGGGTTCTGGTTTGTTTTGAAGCCAGTGGTGTATGTTTCTGTGTTTAATCCAAGGAAATTGAGCTGCTGAATGATTTTTTTCTGACATGCTGTGGTCCAAATGTTCTGGCAGGGGTTTGTGCCAGCAATGTGAGAGGTGATGAGGCTCCAGAAGCTGTTTTTTGCTCACAAGGTGCCAAAACAGATGTGTTTCTTTGATACAAGTAGTTGTTGGGAACATGAGCTCTATATGGTAGAGACAAATCAGACATAGTGGCAATGCCAAAAGCACTTGTGGCATAGCTGTGAATGCCCTTCTGATAAGTATTTTGATTTTCAAATGCAGATGAATATTATTCTTACAGGAAATAGCCACAGGGATAGTCCTCAAAGCTGATGCCCTCAGTTTACCTGCAGGATGGATGTACACATGCATTTGCCAGCGACACATACTTTCCTTAGCTCACAACAATAGTAGGCTCCACCCTGGTCTGGAATGATATGTGAAATTCAATCTTCAAGTCCATTTATCTTTGGGCTGAGTGTGCTGACTGCAATCCAGCAAGCAGGGGCCACTGCACTGGTGCTGTCATGTATAGAGATAATGGTCCTTCTGGAGCAGGACTGAGACCAGCTGTTTTCATACAACACAGGCTGCCAAACAGCAATCTAGTGGTGAAAGGCTCCTAATATCTTTGCTATTATTAGAAGTGGCCCACAAAATTACAAAGGTGGTAGATGAGCTGAATGCAGAATCCTGCACTTGGGGACAGTCAGTGAAACTAGCAGGGGATCAATTCGAAACAGATAAAAGAAAGTACTTCTGTAGCAGTCAGTAGTGAGCTTCAGGAGCTTGTTGCCATGCAGTGCTGGAGAAACTGACAGTATCAGCAGCTTTAGAAGGGATTAGACAGATTCAGGGACAACAGGCCCATTAAAAAGATAAGGCAGGGACGTGCCCTCTGTGGTATCTATCACATCAGATACTCAGCTGGGATGCCAGCGGAGCACAAGGGGAAGGGGCTGCTCGCAGGCAGGATGCAAGCTTGCACACACTTACTAAAAAACCTCTCTTCCTGCAACTGTGATAAATTACTGGTCCAAGCCAGTTTCATGTACTTAATCTAGAAATGACTTTTATCCCCAAAGCACTGCATGAGTATTCAATTACTACAGCATCCTAGATTTCCATGAGCTGACTAATGAGCTCAAAGCAACGCACCCAGACAAGAACTAGGATTCTTCTTCATTCCAGGCTCTGATCCTTAGTCTACCAGTTCCTTGCTGTATGGGCAGTCCCATTACACAGCTCATTGCCAGCCCCCAGCACTCTGCCCTTACTGTGTACTGTGCTAACACATATGCCCTATTACAGACATTCATATTACACTGCAAGATCCTAAAGGAACCAAGTGATCAAATCTTGCATGGGGTACATAAAAAGATGGAGACAGCGAAAATTAAATGCCAATGAAATACTGTACAAGTGAGTAACACAATAACATCCCATGGACAGCTCTAAAAGCTAAGGATAAGTCATGCATAGTGCAGAAATTATGGCAATTTTGGGCTTTCTTAGACTTTTGGAGGCTGAAAAGCAAAACTTCCTCTGCCCCTTGCATTTATTCTTCCCAGAAATGTAGGAAGTAAGCCAGCATGCCAACTTTTAAGCATAAAATAAAATGAAATTGAAACTGATTATTGTTTTTAAGCAATTGCCCTTGAGGCCACCCAACAATAGTGTTTCTAAAGCAGTCCTACCTTTGTTTTCCAACTTGAGCTCCTCTGCTAGCAAGCTGTCTTGTCTGTTTCCAAGCACAAATGCCAGAAATGAGAGGATCAGGGCATCCAAGATTCCAATAATTGCCAGGATATACGCCCAGCGGACTGAACAAGCCCCCAGCGTGTACTTGTCTGTCTTTTCACCACACATCCGTTTTACCTCATCTGAATCCCAGCCATCAGGAAAAATCATACAACCCAGGACGAGACAGGCAGCTTGGAGAAAAAAGAAAAGGACAACAATGGGATAATGAGACCAAGCTTTCATTTTGATGAGAACCTACAAAGTTATCATTAAAGCAATAGACTTTTTCATCCTGAACTTCAAAGCTAGGTTACTAAAAACCAAGACACAGAATTACACACTGTGATTAAGTATTTAATATAAAAACCTGAGATGCAACATCAGTTGCACACCTTGCTTAAAAAACCTGTTATGTCCTGAATCCCTGGTCAGGTTTTGCATCAGTACAACCACATTTTCCTGGTGTGACCAATTTCTTCAATGCAATATGAAAGGACCACACAAAACCAAAAGGGAAAATTGTTAATAATCTGGATATTCAAAGGTAGCCCTAGATTACTGTCAAGTCATCAGGCAAACAAACAGTTTAACAGAGAGGAAAAAAGCTTCCTATCATTTCTGGTGATCTGCCCTTTTATCCTAACCCATAAACACTGGACTTGCTCACTCTCCACCCCAAGACGGAGTTTGATACATTCCAAGTGTTGCCTCACAGAGGGCAACTCCACCCCAGTGCCTGCCTGGGCTGTCCCTCCTAAGCACTGTGTAGCCCTTCATGGCGACATTCCAGTCATGGGAGCTATCCCACCACATCTGTAATTGTAATGAGATCAAAGCCCTGTGACTGCACACAGATCTCTAGTTCCTCCTGTTTGTCGTCCATACTGTGAGCATTGGTGTGCAGGCACTTCATGGAAATATCTGATTGTGCCAATATCGCAGCAGGGGTGCTAAGGGATAGCCCACAGTCCTGTCCTGGGGTTACACCTTTGGCTGACTGTGCTTTGAGATGCTCTCTCTTAAGCCTTCTTTGGTTTCTGGGGTGGTTGCTGTAGTTTTTCCCACATCTTATGACACAGCCTGGCTGTGTCCCCATCCTCCTTCAAATCTAGTTTAAAGCTCTCTCAATGAGCTCTGCTAACTCCTGAGATAAGATTCTTTGGGACTGGTGGACCTTATTTGTTGCCAGCAGGCCCGCTGTTGTACAAACTGACCTATGATCAAAAATCTCCGAATTATTCTGGTAACACCTGTCTTGAAGCCAGGTAGAATCACCTTCAGCAGGAGAGGATAGCATATAAAAATAAAGTAACCTAAGAGAATTCTAAAAATAATGATTATGTTCAATGGGTTAATTCTTTGGTTTTTATTGCATTTAAGAGAATCAGAAAATCCATATGCTTCCAGCAATTATCTGTAGTGCCTTTTCTGACTTGGAAACAGCCACATTTCCAGCATTAGCCCTTCTTTCTTAGTATGGGTGATGAGATACCCATGGATCTTAAACCATCTTTTATAAGTCTTAATATTATATTGATGCAATACGCTCAAAATTGCAGATGTATGTGCTAATTGAAATTGTGTGGCTTTCAGCCTTTAAGTTTTTGGTGAGTCAGACCTCTGTTTGGAAACCACAGTTTATATACCAAGCAGCTTGTGCAACCAACAGCTGCTGTCATTGTGGGAACTGCGACAGGTTTCTTGTCTTTTCAGGACAAGCATAGATACTACCAATTTACATACCTCTAATGGCCACAAAATAAAACCAGACTCACACTGGATCAATATGATGAAATACTGGAAGAGGGATGTGTAACGAGTTTAGGAATGGTAGTTTCCTTTGACAGCTACACAATTGCTGTAGACAATGTCTTGAAAGCATGTCTGCAGAAAACATTTGACATCGAGTAAAAGATGTACCCAAGGCATTTGACAAATTCCTTCTGAACAGCTCATTTGTGTGAAAACAAAACAGTTTATAATTCTTTCAAGGACAATTAGGCTTAGAAACATGGGTGATTAGATAAGGACCAATCTACTCAGAACATGCAGGTTGGACAAACTGTAAATTATATATTGCCTGCCTTAATTCATTTGCACAATTACGTAAGATCTTTCAAATGCCTTAGAGACAAACAGTACAATAATTTATTTTCTTGAGCTGGTTACACACACTTCCAGAAAGTGGAGTTGCCCTCACACTTGCAAGGAACTCCACTGAAATAATGCAGCAAATCTGCAAACTTCTTGTGTTCATAAAAATGTCCGTATTTACCCAGCTAACTGTTGACAAAGTTTCATTTACTATATAATGGCAACTACCAAAGCGAGTTTGCTTTTGTTAATCATCGTCAACATGTAAGGAAGCTTAATGCTCAGTTAATGATCAACAGATAAGGGATTTTTCTGCTAATTGTGCACGAATAGTTAGCAAATACCAACATCTCTGTGGCTTTTTATTACACAGCAGATCAGATGTGTTCTTAGTACTTCCTAAAAGTAATTTAACTTTGTTCTTTTACACCTAGATAATTAAAAAAATGGACCCTTATCTCAGGAATTCAGTGCACAGCTTCCCAGCTGTGCTCCTCAGATTTCCAATTAACTCATCTTTCCTGAATTCTGTTCCTGCATTCTTTGATATACTTGCCTAATTTTCTGGAGTCATTCTGTTGGTTGCAGTTGGACTTCTCTTGGTAATAAGACACACAGGTAAATGGTGGCTAGACTAGATTCCTTTGCATAAAGACAGATATCAAGGAGGGCATATTATTATTTTCTATTTTCCCTATACAGTTAAGATGCTGTCTACTAGATGACTACTTAGTCAACATCTTCAGATGCAGGAATCATACTTTACCTGTAGATGTTAACATAAGTAAGATTAGTCAACCTTGAGTCTTTATTTCTTGAGGGAATATTTTGCACTGAATGTCTTTAAGATTACAGACTTGCTCAATAATATAAACAGGTAATTATTCTTTTATCAGCTACAAGATTGAAAAGACAGATATGAAATCCACCTACAGATCTACTTTGCATTGCTAGAAATTTTTACAGTTAAATTCTTCTAAAGACAATTAGAAGATTTTTCTTTAAAAGGAAATTTCTTTCAGTTTTATATAAATTTGAAAAATGGAAATAATTTTATGCAATTTCAGTGAAACTGCTAAGAGATGATTTTATAACACTAATGTGGGTCCCATATCTTTGTCTAAACTTCCATTGTCTCTAATGGCAATGTTACTGAAATGGAAATGTAATGAAAGCTACTACTGTTTTACTATTAAGTAGTAATAGTGTTCTAATGAATTCAGAAAGTTTTGGATTTGAAAAGTTCATAAATGAAAACCCTTAAATCACCAGTTCCTGCAGACTCTTTGATTCAAGTAAGAAAAAAGTTAAATCTATAGTGGTTGAAAGCAGTCTTCTGTGTGTGATCTGGGTACATCAGATCAGCACCACCTTTCTGAGCCTGCAGACAGCCCAGCCTAGGACCTCTGCAGCTAACCAAGGGCCTCCACGATAAGCAGCAAGGGGAAATTGATACACAACTGACTAGTATCACTGACACCATTCAGAACCATTTGGGCAACTGTAAAACTTACAAGAATCATATCCACATTGTTTTCCCTTTGGTTGCTTGAGAAAGCTCCTGGCAGGATTATTATCTTTGTAGTGATGGCCCTGGCTTTCCTCCATTTCTTCCTCTCCTGTGATGACAAGGTGACTTGCTTAGCAGATGGGGGAAAGGCTGTGGGTGTTGTCCACTTGCACTTTACTAAAGCCTTTGAGACTTCTCCCACAGTATTCTCCTGGATAAACTGGCTGGTCATGGCTTGGACTGGCATAATTTTCACTGGATAAAGAAAACTGGCTGGATGGCCAAGCCCAGAGAGTGATAGTGAATGGAGTTAAACCCAGGTGGTGGGTGGTCACAAGTGGTGTTTCCCAGGGCTCAGTAATGGGGCCAGTCCTGTTTAATACCTTTATCAATGACCAGGACAAGGGGATTGAATGTACCCACACAGAGTTTGCAGATGACACCAAGCTGGGCAGGAGTGCTGATTTGCTGGAGGGCAGGAAGGCTCTGCAGAGGCATCTGGACAGGCTGGATCAATGGAGCAAGGCCAACTGTGTGAGGTTCAACAAGGCCAACTTCTGGGTCCTGCACATGGGCCACAAGAACTCCATGGAATGTTGTAGAGTGGGGCAGAGTGGTTGGAAAGAAGACCAGAGGAAAAGGAGCTGGGGGTGCTGGTTGACAGTGGCTGAACATCAGCCTGTGTGTGCCCAGCTGGGCAAGAAGGCCCATGGCATCCTGGCTGTATCAGCAATAGTGTGGCCAGCAGGACCAGGCAGTGATTGTCCCCCTGTACTTGGCACTGGTGAGGCCACACCTGGAATCCCATGTCCAGGTTTGGGCCCCTCACTACAAGACCGACATTCTCGTGCTGCAGTGTGTCCAGAAAAGGGTAAAACAGCTGGTGAGGGGTCTGGAGCACAAGTCTAATGAGGAGCAGCTGCGGGAGCTGGAGTTGTTTAGCCTGGAGAAAAGGAGGCTCAGGGGAGACCTTATCACTCTCTACAACTGCCTGACAGGAGGCTGTAGACAGGTGGGAGTCATTCTGTTCTCTTAAGTAACAAGCAACAGGATAAGAGGAAATGGCCTCAAGTTGCATCAGGGGAGGTTTAGATTGGATATTAGGAAAAAATTTCTTCACTGAAAGGCTTGTCAAGTATTGGAAGAGGCTGTACATGGAAGTGGTGGAGTCACCATCCTTGGAGGTATTTAAAAGATGTGTAGAGGTGGGGATTAGGGACATGGTTTAGTGGTGGATTTGGCAGTGTAGAATTAAAGGTTGGACTAGATGATCTTAGTGATCCAGTCTAAATGATTTTTGATTCTATGATTCCTATAAGACACGGAGTAAGAATCATAGAACGCTTGTGTTGGAAGATGAACTTTAAAGACCATTTAGTTCACCCACCAGGTTGCTCAGAGCCCCATTCAGTCCAGCCTTAAACATTTCTAGGGATGGTATCTACAAGTTCTCTGGGCAACCTATTCCAGTGCCTCACCACCCAAACAGTTGCTTTCTCCTACATATTGGAGGCTGGTGAGGGTTTCCAAGCTTTTAAAAAATAATTAATAAGCAGTAGTTAAACATGCCTTATATGTTCTCTTGTCTTCTTAAAAAGTTTTGTCTCGTGTGAACAGCTAACAGAAACTGTCACATGGTTTTCCTTTAGGGCTTTGAGTGACAAGACAAATTATTCATAGTAGGAGAGAGAGCCCAGGATTTTTACCTCCTTGGATGAAAGGATGCAGATACAACACTTTCAGAGATTGGAAACAGACACTGAATTGTTGCTGGCACTGACAGACTTGTGACTCTGACCAAGCTAATATTATCACAGCCTGTGCTCTGTGCATGAGCTCAAATGGTAATTAGCAAACAAGTAGTTCACGATCCTATGGTTGTGCCAAATACGGTGACAGATTAATATTATATCATTGCATGAAATGAGGTTCTATTTATAAAAAAAGCTGACTGCTATGCAGGAAACCAGTGCTGAGAAATTCCCGCTGGCAGGAATCCTCTCTCATCTTCATTCTTTTCCTGACAACAGACCAAATTTGCTTGCGTGTAGAGTATGATGATGGCAAGTTTCCTGATAAAGGAGTAAAAAAAAATGGAATGGGAATTATGCTGACCATCTCTTTTCTTTCCATGCCCACACATGCAAGAGTCTTCAAACCTCTGTGGTTCCAAAATGCAAGAGGTTTTTTGTTTCCTTTTTTCCCCCCCTAAATGGTATTTACAAAAACAGTGACCCATTAAATCTCCGGTAAACTGAAGAGAGTTTTTGCCAGCCGTGTTGGTGATTAGTCTTTCAGGAGCTTGTAGCTGGGAAAGAAGGAAGTGCTGAGTGGAGGTGGCCGAAGACACACTGAAGGTGGCCGAAGACACAGGGTCAAATACAGCCCTGAGTGAAGACAGACCTTACACGCCCATCAACTGAGATTGATCCAAGTGACATGGACTGCACTGCTGAGTGGGGCAATAATCCTCTGTACATATAATCCTGTTTATGTCGTGCCTTGGAGGAAGTGTGCAATTTTGAAGCAAATGCTGTGATTCTCTCCATTTACTGATTCCATCCACAGGAACAGTTCTGCTGCATGCAAAACAGAGTATTTCTGGAGGAGCCTTCATTTCCAAAAGTTCTTCAACACTGAGTGGGGACCTTAAAATTCTGGTTCAATGTGTGGACTTCATCACCACAAAACCTGTGCCTAAGAGAAAGCTCTTGAATGATGAAAAGCTTCCATAATACCTGAAATAGTTCTTGTGCAATACAAAGAGGCAAACGTCATGTACGACTTCTTAACTTGACGCTGTGTTTGAAGGCTGCCAGATACAATGTCCACCTTTGAAGAGGCTCCTCAGAGAGGTGCCAGCTGGCTCCCCAGGAAATTACACAGCCTGTTAATTTGTGCATAAGCAGACAGAAAATTCCTGGTTGTGCTCACAGATAGCTGCTAACCACATGACTGCTGTTGAGTATAAGGCAGTCCATGAGAAAAGTGTAATGAAATTTAAGATACAAGGGCAGTGTTCTTAGAGAGCTGGAGTGATAAAATCCTATTTGGACTCTGTGTCCTGATCTTCCATGTGGGACAAGGGAGGTGCCCTGTGGAATTGCTCCAGGACATTGATGTCATGCTCTCAGCAACCTCCTCCCCACAAGTGAAGAAGCAAAAGTTTGCATGTTAATCGTCCTTCAAAAAACTTCAAACAACATGTATGATGGGGGCACTTGGTCTGGGAAACAGAACTATTTCTGATTTGAAGTAAAACCCTAAAGCCCCATGTGATGAGGATGTGAGAGGCTTCAGCAGTAACTACTTTAATCTACTTATTCTCTTATTTCACATCATCTTACTTGGTAATGTAGACAAGTCTGAATCTCTCCACAGGATTAAGAACATTTACAGATGGCACTAAGGGGGAGAAAAAGTAGGAGAACCTCCCACTGCATTCCTGTGATAATATTAAAGACATGATGCAATTATGGCCATTTGACTTATTAGAGCCTGGACTTTCTGATGCCAAACCTGATAAGAATATACATATATACGCATCTAAAGAGATATGTGTGTTTCACATGCTAATTTTAAGAAAAGGAAAAAAAAGAAGACCAAACATTCAGTGATTAGACAGTAATGATAAAGAAAATAATATTGCGGAAAGTGGTAGCGAGGTAGGTGTTATGGTCAGGGAGAGAAGACTGGCTGAATAAACAAGGAGCAGACATTCTGATGCCTGCTAGTTGGGCTTAGGCAGCAAAATGGAATAATTTGATCAGCTGTTGCAAGATGTGAAGCTGGATATAACAGAAATAGAGGTGACTGACAGCTATAGCCAAAGACAAGCACTACAGAATATGAATTGTTCAGAAAGATGGAAGCAATCGAGAAAGTGAAGTAACGTTATTCGGAGAAATGTGTTAAACTGTAAATAAGTAGAAAAGAATAGCAATGATAGTGCAATCTACTTCAGTTAAATCAACTGTAAGAGAAATTTTACTACACCAAGGGGACTTGTTTCAGACCTCATGTGTTGGATTCATGTTTAGATAGAGAATTCTTTGATTTGATAGAGACAGAAGTTCTTTATGGGGTTGTATCATCTTGGGAGCATTTAACTTCCAAGTTTTGATCATTAGCCACAATAATTAAACTTTGAGATTAATGCAGTCCTATGAATAATTTAGTTAGTACAACAACTGTATTAGCTGGAGAGTAAGGATAATGTAAGAACATCATAGATTTTTATAAATGTGTGGCAGGTGACTCACAAGGTGGGTCCCAATGACTCCTTGTGAAAGAACACTTCTGATGTTCTAACCATGGTTATATGCAGTAGGTATTTATAGTGCCTTGTCCAGAAAAAATATGGAAGCTGGGGACTATTAATGGATGCAGGTCTAATCACTATGTGGGCAAAAAATCCTGAGAAATGTCATGACAACAAATTGCTAGTAGCTGTAGCAGAGGTAGATGACTAACTGATGAAGAGTGGGTAAACTGAAACCATATATGACAAGAGATAAAAATACTTCTTTACAATGAATCAGGTATGGGAGGTGGTACAGCTGGAAACCCACAGGAAGGTGCATGGCAAAAGTTACATCCACACTGTATCACCTCCTGTGGCGTCCAAAGGCCCTGGGATCTAACAATTTTTTTCTTCTCATTTTCTGTTTAAAGTATCTAAAATAACATGAGAACTGTGTTACGACCCACTAGAGTTTTCCATACTGTGTCTTTGTACCACAGGATGTGTGTTATGAGGTCTGTGTGTCAGCTGGGGTCCGTGCCCAGAGATCACAGGAACAACAAAGGTGCTTGCAAGCGCCTGTGCTGAGGGCCACGGCCTGGGTGTCAGTCATCACGCAGGCAGGTTGTCCCATGCTGTGGCCATATCCGAAAAGCACTCCTCTCACATGCTAGACTTACCACTGAAAGTGCTTATTTCGAATGCCGTCACAGAGGAGTGTTACATCTTTCTAATTTAATGTTAACTTCTCTTTGTAGAGCCTGTTCTTCAGCCAGAACATATCAAACCATGGCATACTGCCTTGTACTAGGTCTAATTAATTAATAAATTCAACACAAGAACTCTGTAGGCTACAGCAGACAGACTGGAGAATAGGCATAGGCTAGACATTGCCTGAGATATATACCGCTGACATTCCACCAGGAGTTACTGATCCACATAGCGAAGCTATTTTAAACATGGTTTTGGTAAAGACAAGGAAGAGCTGAAAATAACCTCACTTTCGATGACCATGAGTCAATTCAATTTAAATAAAATGAGAATATGAACAAAAATGTTTCTGAACCTGGGTTTTAATGCATATTTCAGATGGGCAAACTTTTTAAAAGGCTAAAGAAACTACTGACAAGTTAACTAGACTGAAGAAGTCCAAACTAATTGTGGGGCAAACCTTGAATTTTTTTTGGACAAAGATGTAAATTTTCTGAATTATCTTGATAAGATAAATGAAATTCCAGGGATACTTTCCGCTCTATATCAATGACTAACAAACTCTGTTTCATTCTACCCTCATTACCTATCTTCCCAAAAAAGCCTTGGGAAAAAAGAAGATGTGAGTAGAGACCTTAGAAATCCCAGGAAAAGAAACTAATTAGCAAAGAAAGATATATTTCAAAGGTTAGGTAATGCATGTCTAAAAGTATGCATGTCTTGCCAGAAGTCAAGCTGTACTAACCCTAAGACAAATTGAAACAAATAGTTGAGTCCTCTTCAATGAGGTTAATAAAGAAAGAAGAAAAGCAGATACGGAGTGGGGCTGGGGTTAGGACCTAATTCTTTGCCTCATTTTTCAATGAGCAGGATGATACAGAAGAGGAGGATGATGTTGTGACAACTTGGCATGAGGATTGGAAATGGAAACTCCTGTCCATAGCATAGAAAACATCATAATGTGCTCAAGCTGGAGGAATGGATGTTCCAACGCCAAACACTGAAATAACCACCACACTGAACTGCAAAGATGTTAGGAAAGTTTTTAAAATCAAATTTATTGTTGAGATAGTGGTGAAGAGCACATGTGCTACCTAAATTTTAGGGAAAAAGAGACAAAATTGAGAACTGAAAAATAATTGGAGCAACTAATCACCATTTAGTTTCATCCCAGTTCTTTGAATAACTATTGAAGGAAAGAATAATTAAACACATGGAAAGAAATACAAAGTAACACACTTTTCAGAAAGCATTCGATCCTTTGTCATATAGAAACGCTTATTAGCTGAAAAATACAGAGGTCAATATGAGAATTTAAGGTGTTTATGATACCTGTTCATGGGGAGCTATCATTTTTTGCTTGAAAGAAAAGTCTCCAGCTGTTGTGAGGATACACTGGGCACCTCAAGGATCAGCCTGGGTGTCAATCATTTAGCGTTTTCCTCAGCAGCTTTGGCAAGAGTAGAGGTTTGGTAGTAAAACCCGCTGATGGGAGGCACTGTCAATGCAGAAGGCTATTGGGACAAATGATGAAGAGAAAACGTGTATGCTGATCATCCCTTGGGGGATCATGACACACCAGTGAAGTAACCAATGGAAAAGAGTTTTAGCAGTACTAAGGAGAGTTTTTAAAGCATAATGTAAGCACTAGACCCATCTGGTGCTGGTGGTTTCTAAGCTTTAGAAGAGTGATGTTCACAATGACCAGTTAATCAGAGCAGGGTTATTTTAGGATGTAATGAGGTATTTTAGGAAAGGTATTGCATGAAGCTGTAACTGCCCATGATAACGGGACTAGATATGAGGATTTAGTAGCTCTTTTCCTGGCCTACATTCTTATGGGGAGGTTGAGAGAGAAATATCTTTGAAATTAATAAAGAATGAAATCTAGGGGGAAGAGCAGCCAAAGAATTAGGAGCTTGATGGAACTACAAAACAAAAATAGTGTTCTTTAAATCAAACTGAAATGAAAATCTAGCAGAGTAAATGAGGGTAAGAAGCAAAGAAGCAGCTCACTGCTGGGCTCTCTCACTATGGTCTTTATACAAATTTATCATTCCCCTGCTTTATTAAAGGCTTTAAAATGTGATGGCAAAGAAAGAAAGAAGAGATGAATAAAGTGATTTTCTTCTTCTGCCAGTCCTCATCCAAGCTGACCTGACTTCCCTGACAGACACTAGGCATCTGCAACAGTCTGGTTTTAGACTTGGGCAGTGCATGCCTCCAACTTGTTTTTGGAACTACTGCAGTTGCAAGCAAATCTAAACATGCTGGCAAGAGACGAAGTCTGGGACTGCACCAGCCATTGTTTTCAGGATAAAAATGGCAAAATTCTGCAGGCTATCAAAGTAGAAACAGAATGAAGAAGCAAAATATATTAATCTAAAAAGAAATTTTCTACATCTAAGCCTATAGTGGTATCCATAATAAATACCAGGTTTAGTCTTTTGTTCCTGGAAACGAACAACTTCACAGCCAGTAAGCACTCATTTGCAAAAAAGGAGGTGAAAACCTTTAAAAAGCCATGGTAGTGTTGCCTAGAAAACAGATCTGCATGCCTTACAGGAAACTGAAGAATTTTATGATTGCTCTGTATAAACACAAGGGAGTGGGTCCCAGAGTGGGGGAAGAGATACTTAACTGAAAGGGCAGTCTTGGCATCTGAACAAATGGATATGAACCATCCAGGAATATATTTAGGCTGTAAAGAAGAAGGCAGTTTTGAATTTTCAGGGGATAGGTTCTGGCACAAACTCAGTAGCTGTGGCCATGCCAAAAAAGTTTGAAGTGTATGCTGTAAATAGTTATTAAAAATGGAGTTTGATCAGTGTATTAAAAAATAATTAGGATGTGTTTCTCTGTGACGCTGAATTCGACTACTCTGGGCCTTTAAGATAACTGCAAGAACTCAGAGGTCTTATATCAAGTATCTTCCGACAGCAGAAACCCAGGATCATCACATTTCTCACCATATGAGCTTTGCAGTAGCTGCAGAGCTGGACACACAAGACAGTGCAAACAGCACTCAACTGAGCCTCAGGACAGGAGCAGCACTGAAGTCAAGCTCCAGGCTTGAGCATTACGGGCATTTTGCTGAAAAGCGTCAGATTTATTTTCCTTTGATCATAAATTTAGCAAATTTACCTGGCTAAATCTACCTGGCTAAACCCTGCCCTGTACTGTGGTCAGCAAAGCCCCTTGCTGACTTCTCTCCTATGGTTACACTCTGTGAAACCAGTTCAGCTTGCACTGCATAACCATGGAGTTCACAACCAGCAAGGCTTCCTGACACTGTTACCAAATTCCATCCCCACCACTGCAACCTTGGACTGCAGGGGGTTGTCTACATCTCACCTCCTATGTGCCACGCGCCACTAACAGCAGTTGCTTATTAGTAATGTATTAATGAATCAGCCCCCACAGACTGCTGCTTCAGAGAAACATCTGCTATGACATCCTGGTTGTGTTCACAGTTTCATTTACATGACCACTGGAGGGTGTTTGACAGCCATAATTAGAAATTATTGGAAAATGGGGTAACTCACCCATCCAGTACATGAAATAGCATAGGTCAGCACTCAACATCTGAGACAGGGAATTCAAAATTGCCACCAAGAATTCAACCAATTGTTATCTGACCTCTACTTTGTTGTCATGCCATGAAAGGAACACAAACAATAAAACCACTTGCAAGAGGAAATAAAATAAAAGAAGGTGAGGGTGGGGAGTGTAGTTTTCTTCAAGGTTAAGAGCCTCTTCTCCCTCTGTATGGCTGCCCTTGGGGGGGCTGGTGCAGAATGCTGACTCAGCACACTGGGTGGCAGGTGGGGAGCAGTGAAACACCTGCAGTACAAACAGCTGCCAGGCAGATGCCTGCACCTGCTCTAGGTCATTGTCCAGGAGGAGAAATCCCTCCTGCAGAAGCTGATTGAAAGATTCAAGAAATTGCTCGGCAGTGGATAAGATCATTAGCCACTGGTGAGATTTTTCCACTGTAAGCTGAGATGCAGGTTCATGGCCTCTGTGACATTCTCTGCCAAAGCATGACTATGATTCCCAGAATACAATGCATCGTGATAAGGAAATAGGATTTAATGTCAAAATGAGAAGTGTTTTAAGATCAACAATTTATAGGCATTCAACCCCCATCTGTGGGCGTGACAGTCACACCCTGTGCCCTCACTTGGAGCTTTGTGTTCCCATGTACTTCAGTGGAGAAAGTGACTTTTCAGAAGGAGTAACTGAAGTCAAGTAGAAAGACAAATGGACAAATAAATATTCTGTCATGAAGAAAGACAAAAAGAAGCAATCAAGTGCATGGGGGGAGAAAAGGGAAGGCTCTTGCCTCTCTTCTCTTTTGTAAAACATTAGTGTCCTACTAAAAGTTGCCCTACAGCTGAGCCAGTGCCATGCTTTCCTTGGCATGTAGGAATTGTACTTGCCTTTTGTGAGACAGTGGGCAGAAGAATATCAGGACAAATGATCTAAGTATTAAATGTGCTCAGGATTCACCAGTTTCTCCCAGGGCTGGGAAAGCTTCCATGTACTCTACCAGAAGACTCCATCTAGTTCTGTATGGGAAAATGTACCTCCAGACTGGTTTCATTCCCCTTTTTAAAATCAGCACCTTCCCAAAGCTAGCCTCCACCCAGCTCCCCATCTCCTCTGAATGAGGGGACCCATCCTTGGAGCTCAGAGTGGTTTGTGAGATAGGAAGAAATTGGGTCAGGGTTTGAAGCACCTTTATTCTGCAGGTAAGGGGGAGTGGGCAATACAAAGCTAAAGGCCAAGAGGAGGACCTGAATATGAGGAGGAGACAGGGAGCTGGAAGGCAGCAATATGGGGCAGTCTCCCTTGAAGAAAAAGGTGGAAGTGGAAGGAGGCAGCCTTGTTATTGAGTTAGAATGCCAAGATTTAGCTAAAGTAATTTAAATCTGATTTCCCAAGCAGTGCTAGCCGATATTGCAAATGGGCTGGCAGAAAGACTAGACAAGTTCTGAACAGATGATAAAGGCATCGACTTTTGTATAGCTCCTTTCAATGCCCCTGAGGCACCCGCATACATCTTTATGCCTGCACAGCTTGTCATGTGCTATTCTTCACTTATCTCTGCTATAGCTCTTCCTGATCCCTTAGCAGCTTTCCTTGGAAGAAAAGAGAAATGGACAATAGGCCCTGAGACCGCTCGGCTGCATTGCTTCTTCATTCAAGTTGACATTTGGCAGCAAGACGTTGCTGCCTTTCAGGAGCTGATGTCTTAGAGAAGCTAATGGCAGCAGAGGTATCAGGGGCTTTGCCTCCCCCACTGAGCATCTGAGCCCTGCGTGGTGGGAGAGCCCTGGATGGTGAGAGAGCCCTGGGGACTGAGACTGGTAACACTGGAAATGTTTTTGTCTTTGATCTTTTTCCTGTTATAGGGAGGTCTACTCTTACCAAGGGTGGTCTACTCTTACCTAGGGCCAAGCCTATGAGATTGCTGAGCCTTCTAAACTCATTGCTTTTGACATGGCAGACTTGGTAAATTTTGAAATATTTGAAAAAATATGGAATAATTCTACATTAATTACATGAATTTTTTGAATATCTTATTATAATATCTCTATATTGGCAAGCACATCTCATCTTATATTTGCTATCAAGTTTGTCTGATCAGTAATGTGTCCTATTTTGTTCACTACAACCACAAGAGTCCTTGCCTTGGTGCTTTGGTAAACCCGATACTCCTACCAGTTCCTAACTGGAAGGGTTAACTTTGGAATTTCAATTCTACGGAAGTATATTTCTGTACCTGTATTTTTTTGACTCTTGTCGATTAACTCCAAGATTTGCACTATACAGCAAAGTTAACCAGTTCAGTAGTCAGCAAATCCTTGTGTGCATGCACATGCAATTTCAAGTCCTGACTAGGTTTATGATATCCATACCTTTTTGAACATTTTGGAAGTCCAGGACATGTACAGTTCTAGTGCTGCAATGCCTCTGAGGTAAAGTAATTCTTAGTACTTCCAACACAGCGAGCAACCACAGCAAACAACTGTGCTGATTTTCAGCACTGATGCCCAGAAGTCATAGAAAGTAGGTCTCCCTCCATTTAAAACTGCTAGTATATGCCTATTAATATACCACTGCTGGTGATTTCTGCCTTAGAAATCATGATGTATGGTCAGACATTGAAAGGACTGGAACAATATAAGGCAAAGCAGAAATGCAAGGCAAAGGGAAAAATCTGACAGGGTCACAAAACCCAGTGAGACTGACAAGGGCTGTCAGAAAAGCTGGGTGGGTACTTGCGAAGTTGTGTATGAAGCTTGAGGGCTTGCTAGGTGACCTGTGAAACCCCTCAAGGGCATGCTGCCCAGTGGCTCATTTAGAAGAATGAATGGGGAGATGTGTTGTTTCCAAAGGGAGTAAAAGGATTCTAACCCAACTGGATCCAGAGATGGGGCCAGAAGAAAGAAGAGTTTAACTGGGATTTCAATAACTGTGTCTTCTTTTGAAAACGTTCATAGGTTCTGGAGCTCCGTGTCCTTTTCTACAAATAAATAATGGCCAAAAACGTGCATAATAAAATTGTTTCCTGAAGCAACTGCTTTAGTTTCACTCTGGTAGGCATCAGAAAAAAAAATTCCACAAGCAACTCAAAATGTTCTTGAATCCACCAGGCAGCAAGTGCTTCTATCACTACATTGCAAGCAATTGAAAGACAGCATAAAAGGTATTAGAGCATTTCAATAAATGTACAGAAAATATAACATCTGCCTTGTAAGCCATCCAGTATCTTGTCATTCAAATTACTCAGGTTTTGAAAATAAATGTCTAGATGAGACATAAGCCTCAAGAACTCATCCCATCAGAATCACCACTGGCTACAGTAATTTAGCAATCTTTAATGCATCATTCCTACCTCTACTACCTCTATTACCCATGACACCCATGAATTCATTTCTCAGTCTCACAGGTTGATTTGCACTGGAAAGTGGTACTAAAAAATGACGGGGTTGAAAGCTTGTGACCTATCCCAAACAAGTGTATTGGGAGTATACCAAATTTACTTCAGAGTTCATGAAAATTTCTATGAAAATCTTTAGTTTGGGGAGGCACATTCTCAAATCTGCTGACAAACACCCTAACCATGATGATGAAGACACGGACATATGGAAAACAGGTTCTCTAATTCTCTCCAAAATTCCAAGTTCAAAGTATGAAGGAAAGGAGAGGATGGAATGCTTAGTTCAGTTGAAACACAGGGACTCCAGAAATACAAAGGGAAGTGCACAAGATGCCATTAAACTCCGGAGGCATCAAATACAGGGACGGTAAAATCAAACTTCCTTAAAACTTGTACAGCAGCAGTCATTCTGTATGGACTCCGTATATTTGGTATTGAAGACGAAATACCATGTCACAATTTCCCTCTCATTAAGCCCAAGAGAAACATAAAAATTGCTGAGACAATCTGTAATTTGTGCAGAACCCTGTGAAGATGGAATGCTACAGCTTTTCAGCAGCCTGAGACCAGAGAAATGGACATCCAACAGTGTCAAACAAAAGTAACCTCAGCTGCTGGTATACTCTAAATATTCCTTTGGTATATTCTGTATATTCTAAACTGAAAACATACGTAAAGAGCTACCTCACCGATCAGAGAAGTTATACTGACCTTGCCCAGTGGTAAACTAGACAATAAGAACAAAGTATTTTTATTTGGATTCATTGCTAGAATCATTTTTGTTTAGCAAGAAAGTGCTATGTTGAATTGCACTAATAGTGTGACCATAGGAACTAGGTAATAAGGTGCTGCTATAAATTTGGCGGAAGTAATTTGTGTATTCAAGAATTACGTTTTCATGCAACTTCTGTGCTCCCAAAACTGAATGCATGAATGACTTAAAAGGCACAGTTAAGGACTGGTTCTTTGGAGCTTTGTCTTGTGTGCCTGTGGGACTCCTGAGATGTCCCTGTACCAGCTTGGGGGCACCTTGCTTCTGCCTAGCAGGGCTACGATAGGCAGGGCAAATATCCTTATCTCACCAGTTCAAATAAAAAAGCCTTTCTGCTTAAGCAAGCAATTATTTCTGTAATAAAATCCTTGTGGCCAGTCAAAAACAAACTTCAGAAATTTAATTATTCTGATTGAATATAACTGACCTGATCTGACAGTGAGCAGACTTTCAGTCAGATCCTGTGCAAAGCCATCCTTGGAGCCTTGTGCAGAAAGACACAATAATGGCCTCATTTTCTTGGATTTCAGCTTCTCTCAACACAGACATGTAGCCCCAACATCCTTAGCCAGCCAGGGCTGCCAGCTATAATGCCTTCCCTCTTACCAGGTCAAAGTGTCTCTCATTTTTGGTAGTACTGAGTGAAACATTTAATCTGAAACTTTTTTTTGCCAATAAAGAGTGCAGCAGGTCAGTGGAAACATTTCAAACATTCAGGTTGATCATTGTGAACTCTACTGACTGAATACAACCCAAAAGCATTTCTGAGAAAAACTGCAAGTGCTCTGTTTTTATTGAGAATCCTTCAAAAATAAAGTGCATTTTCATCAGAGGTAGAAAAGATGTTATTCGAGGTTTATTGGCAATTGATTTTTCTTGCCAAGTTTGCCACCATTCTTTTTTATCAAATTCCTATATACTTTTAAAATGATTCTCACCACTTTGCTTAACTTGCTGACCCTTCCTGGTCACTTCGTTATCCATACAATGGTTTGTAATTCTGTAATATAGCCCACATTTTCTTGTTCTGTGCATATTGACTGAAGCAAGGTCTGACTACTTTGTTTTCATATTGACAAGACATACGGTAATTTTTCCTGTGATTTCTCTCCACTCCTGCATCTTATCCATCAGCATGTCTTTCATCCTCTTATATTTGTGTTATTGATTACAGGTTTCTTCTTCACCTTCTCTCACACCTTTGATGTCTTCTTAATCTTGATTAGGAAACTAATTAGATTAAGGTTATCACTGCTCAGACAGTTTATTACATCACCTACCATCTGTTGCTCAGGATATTTTTTCTCTCTGCCATTCCTCTTTCTACACAGCACACAATGGGTGGGGTTTATACATTGTCTGCAACACAACAGACATTATATTCAAGATTCAACATTTACCTACATATTTGTCTGAAATGGGGAAGTGAAAAAGACCTCCCTCTCAGAGATGGGTGTCCGTATTAAATATTTTTGGGTACCCGTGTCTTATCTGTGATGGTGAGGACACCCAAGCAGCCTCCAGTGTGAATGAATGCCAGCTGAAGACTGAGTTAACCTGTCTCATGGACGAAACCCGGTTCAAACACTGCAATTCAAACCAGTCAGGATCCTCTCATGTCCCCTCCAGCACAGTAGTGCCACTGTAATGTGCCCTTATATTGAATGAGGCAGGTGCATTGGCTGGCTTCAGCTTCCATGGCTTCCAGAGTTCCTGCAGAGAGACAAACATCCCGTCAGAGGAGCTGAATGGGGACATGGAAGTGAACAGTTTACCACGGTTTTGGTGTGGACCCAAGATGTAAGAGAATTAAAAGGGACTACAGTAAACATATCTAGAGTACAGGAGGGTGGGATAAGAGGTGGCATAGGATGGTCTTCCCAACTTCAGGAAGTGCTCCTGAGCTCTCATTTCTTTCCTCTCAGTCTTCCAGTCTGCTCCTTGATTTTTCTGTTCAAATATTTCCCCTAACTTCCCCGCAAGGATTTTCCCCACTTCTCAGTTCATCATTTCCACATACTTCCTGAAGATATCTCTCCATCTTCTCCTGCCTGTTTTCTTCCTCCTTGAACATGTCAGCAACGTTTGCAGGCTGATTGCTCCTTGTCAGTCACTCAGATGCATTCCTGCTTTCCCTTTCTAGTGAGCTGCAGGTGCATATTTTTTCTCATATCTTCCTGTTGGGACCTGGCTTTAGTTGGCTTTATTAGGGGTTTGCAGGGCTTTAACTATATCTGAGTGCTTTACGTGTCTACACATTTGGGGCCCAGGCCACTCTAACTATCCCTAGTCTCTATTATTCATGCATCAAAATCCTCACAAACCAGTAACAAATGTAAGTGCTAAACACTTCTCTGACAGTTTTTTTTTTAAGATTGCATTTTTTTTTGTTTCAAATTATTAGTGCACAAGAGGCACCTCACTGCCTCGCTCACCTTGATGGCAAAAAGGGGTCCCACGAGGACATCCCTCTTCCAGTGCCAGTAGGCAGGAGCATTGTGTTGTCACAGCTCTGTCACTTCCAATAATGCATCCAGCCTCTACAGAGCAACAGCCCTTTGCTGATATGAAACTCTTTGTAACAGACTCTGTAACACTTGGAGATAAGGTCTGTAAGCTTCCATTTGAATAAATGCCACTCTGATGATATGTTTTAAAGAAAAAGAACTTCTTTTGACAGCAAATGAGTATATATTATTTAGTTGCCTACTGCTATTTGACTGTTTTAGCTCCTTTGAAAATCCGCTGGAATGGGTAATCCAAATATCTTTACTGATCTGGTTCTCCACATATCTGTGTGTGGACAGCCAAGAAAGAGAGTGCAATTGAAAAGCTCAAAAGAACATAACAATATAAATCCAGGTGCACTAGGTCAGCCTTTTCTCCTTGTGCCATTATTCTCATTCCCGTATCCCCACACCCTGTCCCCAGTGGGGGGCAGCAGCACTTCCCTGGGGCATTCTGCCAGTCTCACACAATCTGCAGTTCAGTGGGGGTATCTTTATACTTAGGGACATTTCATGAAATTTTTCTTCTTCAATTAATTTTCCCAGCTGATTCTCGTAAACTTTCAGTGTCCATAATGTTATTCTGAGGTAAAGAGTTCCACAGCTTAGGTATCCATCTGATTTCTGTCAGATGACAGAAAAAATTAGAAAAAGAAAATTATTAAAGATTTTTCACTTGCTGGCTTCTTTTTATGGTTCCTAATTCCTGCATTGGAAATTACAGTGGACAACATTCTTACCCATGTACCTCCCACTTTTATCCAGACCGTATATCTGGTATATCATGGCTTTGTGAGGCTGAAGAGTCCTGCCCTCCTCAGTCTGTCCTGGTATGGTAGACATTTGCTGCCTCTGCCCATCCCTGATCCCCCTGTCTGAGCATTTTGCAGATCTACTCTACTGAATCATAATTTCCACTTCTAAAATCTATGCTGACTATCCCAAGTATGAATGTCATGTTTTCCAAGTGGCCACTAATTCAACATTTCTATCACTCTGCCAATACAGCCACCAACTTCCTGTTCTGCAGTAACAGTTTTCTCCTCTAAACTCTTTGAAGACTGATATAAAATTAACTACCTCCCAGCTTCTAGTACCAAAGAAATTTTAAACAAGAGGTTAGACAGTGCTGTTGAAATGTTGAATACTTCATCCTTAAGTTCCTTTAAAACTCTGTTACTGTTGATCCTTCTGATATGTTATCATGCATTTAGCTTATTTTTCCCACGAACTTTACTATCTCCATTTCAGTTTGAAAAAGAGCATCTGATAAACCTCTGGGAAAAAAGACTTCCAGTGTGGGAACCTCCCCAAACTCCTCCAAAGTAACTCTGTGTACAGAAGATTTATTTTAGATTCTTTTCCTAGAATATCTCTGACTTTTCTGAGACTTTAATCAGACACTTCTCAGAGACTTCATTCTTTGATCATCTTCCTGGACTTCTGGTAGATTTCCTCCTTCTGATGTTTTTTGCAAAAGGATTAGTAGTTTTTATGCCTTTTACTAGATGTTTCTCAAATCTATTTTGCTTTTTTTTTTTTTTTTTTTTTTTCCCTCTCTCCTTTTTCTCCCNTTTTTTGTTCTCCCTCATTATGCTTGAATTAAAAGTCAGATTGCCAGAGTTTAAAGTTGCCTTTTTTTTTCCCAAGCTCCAGAGTTCACAGATTACACCTGTAGGGCTAATTCAGAGGGAAACATTTGAACTTTGTAAGGGCCCAGTTCTCCATTTGCTCTTATAAACAGTCACAGTGAAGGTTTGCAAATTCAGATGCTCTTGAGTGTTCTTGCATCTCCCAAGATACAGAGAAAAGAAAAATCAGTAAATTTGCTCTCCAAACCCTGTCAAAGAAGATGCAATATTTTAGTCCACGACTGCTGCATTTTATCTCTGCTGATGCAGCAGTCATAAATTCTATGAGCCACATTGATAAGTGAAATGTTTGTTTTTGAGCATGAGAATAACTATATATTTCCTCCCGCTGGAGAAGAATCATGGTGCCTTCAAACACTGCCTCTGGCTGACTGACTGTCCCTAACACATGGGAATGCTGTGTGATAGCACCTTGGAGTCCAGCAGCAGCCTTCATTCCACACACCATGTCTGTGTTGCCAGCTCCCAGGATTTCCCTGTGAATCTCACGTGTGTTTAAACAGTTACCTCAATGTGAAAGATTTCGACATTTTCTTAAAAAGAAGTATGGAAGGTACACCTGAAGGGTCATATGAAGATAAAATAATTAAAAGTAAATTAAAACAAATCCACCACTTCAAGCCTTCTGCTGGGACCCACACTGAGACCAATGCACACAGGAGCCTGTTCCCAGTGTGGTCTCCCAAGGCCATAGAGACCTGTGGATTAGGTGTTTAGAAATGGAAATCTTCAGGTCACGATTGTTTTGAACCACAAACTCTTGACATTTATGGTAGGACAATTTCTGGATCCAGCATGGATACATCATTTAAAGACTGTATTTCAGTCATGCTGTGTAAAAGCCATTCCTGGAGGCACAGCCTCTTCTTGGGATGGGCAGACCCTCTCTCTCTGCCACTGCCATGGGGACCTGCTGGTGTCAGCATGCATAGAGCTGCTGTGCAGGACAGGAATCAAGAAGAGCATTATCACATCTTCACTTTCAAACATATGAAATTCACTCATTGTCTTTTAAAGCACACAGACCTGAGCAGACTGATTTAGGCTCCATACATAACACTGTTTGAACACATGCCTTTTTCCTTCTGCAATGTGAACCAGCCATCTGCTGTCAGACTTCTAATTTCACATATTTAAACACCCCGATAGGTTAATAACAGTGTCTAGGATCATAATGCTTGTAACAGCTTCAAACTCCAGGCAACGCTTCCTGATGTATCAGTACATTTTACTTACTATGTAGATAATACTGCGCAATTTGCTCAGGGAAGATTTATATTATGGCTGACACTGATGAAATACATGCAAGATATCTAAGGTTTGTAAATAGATATGCACAAGACCTCTAAAGCTGCAAGCATGAATATCGTCAAAACGTTGTCTCCCTTGTACACTCCAGGTGATATTACCTACTCAGACTGTGCTTCACAGTGTGACACTGCAGTACTTCAGTACATTTGGCTGGGAAGGAATTTACTAAGTAAAGCTGCATATGAAACACCCCCTTCAACATCAAAGGCTGCACCTGAGCTTAGATTTTACTACCTAAATACACTGTAGAGAAAGACAACATGTATAAACCAGCCTGAGGTACTGAGAGTACAGTTTCTCAAAATAAAGAAATAAGGTTTTCTTTTTTTTTTTTTTTAAATGGATAAACATTTCATTGAAAAGCACCTGGGTGTAATTTCCTCTGGATTTGCATTCACCATGGGGCTATCTTTGCTTCTACTGAAGTCAAGTGCAAAACTGATTGAATGGCACCAAGGTCAGTCCTTCTGCACACATTATAAAGAAATAGAGAGTTTTATTTATAAACTTCATATAAAAATTGTTACAAGATGCAGTTTTCTTCATCCAAAAATATTCAAGGTGAATAGTTATTCATGGGCACGTGTAGGACATTTTTGGTATTTCAGCATCCAAGCTGCAGAAATATGATCCTTGTCTCAAATACCAGAGCTTCAAAGTCTCAAATGTGACTGTATCCATTCTGACCCTCATGTCCTCCCCAAACCAGTGCAGGGAGACTAAAAACTTTTGAGATGCATTTGTTGCATAAGTGGAGGGTTTTGCCATAGCCTGTGGCCATAGCCTCTGCTGGAGGTACACGGCCATGCAGCTGCATTAGTTCTCCTTGGTCCATGACCTGGAGTGGATCCATATCTAGTAGCAGTAAGGGAAGTGACTAGGGGGAAGGATGTCTTTAAAATCTTTCCCCTTGATCCACTAACACAGTAATCATCTGTATTCATCAGAGACTCAAAGTACATGATCGCTATGGTCCTTTGGTTCTTTAAAAACTTGTGGGAAATAAGGTATGGAAATATACAAAATTATAACTGGTGATTTCAAGTACATCAGTTTTGGCTGCTTTAAACACTCAAGCAGATCTGATTAAGCAGCCAAACTCCCTAGCTATGTAAGAGGTTCTTGCTCATAATATTTCCAAATAAGATTGATTTCAGGATTTTTTTTAGCTCCTTTCAGTAATTCAATCTGACATGAGTAAGAACAACCAGCAATCATATCATCAACGTACACAGAGATTAGGACAGATAAATTGAACTGTTTACACTTCAACTGCAGTCCATGGAGATGTGATCAAAACAGTCAGTGGCGTCTGGGTGGCAATTCACTGATCAATTGTATGTGCCTGCTTCCAGGTGAGCTGAATAGCTCTTCAGCTCCCACTGACTGTACTGACTGCATTCTCCATAACTATACTGGGACTTACTGGACACTTGAGTGCATATGTGCCCCTCCACACACAGACATGTAAACTGAAGTATTAACTTGCACGCTGAATCCTGCCCCTCCCCTGCTTTTGTCAACCCTGCATTTGAGCAAACGAGGGACAGCTCTGACTATGTTTGGAACAGAATCAAATTTTTGTTAAGAAAAAGATTATCAACTGGAATACATCCCTGCAAATTATCTGAAGCAATTCATAAGTGAGACAAACTTTTTGAAGTATGCCAGGACCTGATCTGAAAGGCCTTTTTCAACCATAATCATTCCATGAATCTATGATTTTGATGTTATTCCATTTGTAGTTCTTACCTTATAGCATTGTCTTTTTTGACAGTTTACCATTTCTGAATAAATAATTGTTCAGCATGTCTAATCTTTTTACAAAAGCTTTATAGGTAAAGCCTACTTAAGCCTTCTTAAATATGACTCTTTTTATGTTTTTAAGAGTTTACAGTTCCCTCAGCATATCTGTTTCCAAAGTACGTGAGTTTCCATTTATATACCAACCATACAGAAATCTGATCTCACACAGTGCAGTCGCAGTGGAGTTAGTCTAATGTTTAAAATATAATAATGATTGTGAAATAGATCTAATATAATGTTAACAGAATATGGGCTACAGTGAATCGATGTAGCTGGAAGGAATTAGAAGGCAGATAGCTTTAGAGAGAGAAGATGGAAGTTCAGCTTTGTCAGCCAAGGGGTATCTCAGATACTTTTGCTCAGCAACTGCTTTTCTTTTCCTGGTCGAAGTCCTCTTCACCTACATGCAAAGACCTCAGAGGTATTCAAGCAACAAGCAGATTTCGGTCACAAAATGCATGATCATCTGCTGTGTAATAAACTGTGTTCTTATGCATTAGAAAGGTTTACATGTTGTGCTCATGGGAAGCAGTATCAATTAAACCAGATTTTAGTATTTTATTTTGTTAAGCCAATGTTTCTAATATAGAAGCACTGTTCCAGTATAGCATATCTGAAAAGAAAAACATTACTGCAGGCATTGCCCTTGTGGTTTTGGAATTTTTTTTGTCCCTGATGGAGTTAAGCAGGATGTATATTAGTGTGAGATGTATTCTGTTATTCTCCAGCCTTGCAAAAACGCTCAATATGGCCCCAAAAGACTACTTGCTTCTGTATAAGTTGTGTCCAAACATTTAAAAGGCAAACACACTCTGTATGCTAATTTCAAATTCAGAAACATCATCCAAGTTGGAGTGGAAAAATTTTGTGGACTTTGGATTTTCCTTCTTTTGATCTGCCTCCACTGCCCTAGAGCCATTCATATAATTGTATTTTCTCTTTAATTAGTACCAAACCATTCATGGTATCTTGGATACATCACATGCAAATCCTAAAGCAAATTTAAACAATAAAGCAAAATGCACTGAAATTGCAAGGGGAGGTAAGTCACAGCAGATGGGGAGACCATAAACAAATTTCTTAACACTTTTTCAATTTGCATTCTCAAAAAGTATCATTTTCTTCTGATAAATATTTGTTTTCTTTGAATGGAAAACAATGAAGAGAAAGTGATTTTGGTTTGTGAGTAATGCAAAGGTAACTCCCAGGAGTGGGACCTAAGCAATAAAAATCACAGAGATTCCAAGCCAAACAGATGTGCCCCTGCTGACAGTAGTTTGGGAAATAATTTTTTAAAAAGTAGTTATACACTCATTACATCAGTGCTGCGTTCCTATTAAAAGGTATGTTTCCTGTACACAATTCTTTTAGATTATGAATGATGTTCTGCTTTCCAGTTGGAAGAAATTATTTATCTTGGCAACAAATTCCGTCATGCAATTTGTCAAATGCTAGTTTGATGCTAGTTATTAACCACAACATTATGATTTTGACTGTAATTCAAAACTAGAAAATGAAATGTGGAATTCAAGCAACATCTCTAACTCAACAACCATAACATAGATTTTGAGCTACTACAGGCAGTGTTTTGCCTATAGCACCTGCACAGCTGCATACACATAGCTCTGCCTGTGCTATATGTGTGACATATGCTTACTGAAATGGCAAATTTAACCTGCAGATTTGTGGATTCAGTGTCCCTTAACTAATAATGTTCTTTAGTAGGATATTACTGGCACTGATGTCATTACAGCATAATGATGCCATTAATGCTTTACACATAAAAGAACATCATGGTGTCACGGATATATCCATATGGTAAATTTATTCTTCAGGACATCTAGACTCATAATTGAGATTATGAGAAGTCTGAGCAAATTAGAGACTGTATTCCTTACAAATAATTTGAAATATTCTCACACAGATGTTTCAGTTAATGCTGTAATGGAAAGAAACAGCTACATAAAGTGTTTTCAGGGGGATGGTAGGTATTTCAAATTTGTAATCTCTAGTGGGAATAACCAATGAACTCAAGCTTTAGCAGCCACACTTAAATTTATCTTCATTAGCACTTTCCAAACAGACTTTTACCAAATGTTCTACAACTTACAAAGCCTACTGAGCTACAGCCACTTTCTCTAGCATTTTCAACTACCTCCAGGTACTGAGGTTTTTTTCGCACAGAAAACACAAACTTGTGCCAAATTTTCTCTTTGACTAAAAAAAAACTCCCAAACCCCAAACCCAATTTTACAATTCTACTGTACCACATGGCTAGCTTTCCTCCTGGTTCCTCCTCTGCCCAACAAGGGTGGACACAGAATGAGTTTTGTCCTTGAATTCAAGATCTCTGCCTCAATGTGCAGTGTGCTGCTGGGATCAAGTGTGATGACTGTTTACCCTGTGTTATTAAGCTGTTGATGAGGCTGCGGGAATTGACAATTGAGAATTGTACATCAGTCAGTTCAAATGAGCTAAGCATCACTTGATTAAACAGTAAAGTCTAAACACACTGTGCAGGGAATAGAAAAAAGGTGGGTTTCCCTAGTGTCAATTAATCCAATTCAGAGCTTGTGAAATATGCAGTAGTTAGCAGCATGGACTCTCATGTACGTTACTTGTCATACAGCATTGAAAAGGAAAGACAATTCTGCTGATTCAAAGAGTTTGCTGCATAGGACTGCACGTGATTTCCTACCCCAGACAAGGCAGGGAGATGGTAGAAGGAAAGCTGATAAAGATAAGGGTGGCGGCAAGATGATCGCTTTAAGTAATCATGTCCTGGACAGATGCTGAATTCAGGGAATTCAACATGAACAATGTGCATACAGATACAAAAGAGGATAATTTGAGAATACTTTACAAACACCATTATTTTATGTGTTAGTTCTAAGCTAAGTGCTGTGAAGTGAAAATGTTGGTTAGTATTTAATCCAGTAGCATTAAAAACATGGGCTTTTTAGGGAGCAGCAGAACAAGGCAATGTTTTTATAGCTTTGTCTTCTATATCACTAGCTCCCAGGTACAAGACCTCACCATCTCCAAGTCTCTTACTCTTTCTCTTCAAATTCACCAAGCAGAAAGAGGTCTCCTCACTCCTTTATCCTCTAGCTGCTGACCAGATAAAGCACAGCAGGTGCTGCAACTGGTTGTCAGCTCCATGTTGAGAACCATGTGTTTATAGATTTGTCAGTACACAGGTTGTCACCCACCAACCATGGGGTCAAACTGATAACCACTGGGCTCTCGCTGCTGTTTTTCATCCAGTGATTATACTAATTTGGGACTCTTTTGTGAAACCAGTCGGTGTCAGACCTCTCAGGAAGACAGGGCATTTAGGTCTCTTATGTTAGATCTGACTGAAGTGTGCCCATTGGCAATAACATTTCTGAGAAGGACGTGACAGATAGTAGGACAGCAAGATTGCACATGCCTCATTTCAAGGGGAAGCCAAGCACAAAATCTTGTTATACAGAAGAGTCCATAGGGTAATTTTGTTAAACATCACACAAGGCTAAACTGAAAGATGTCTGCATCTCTTTTTTTAATGTGGCGTATCTAACAGAGCTTCATGTGTTTCTGCATGTGACAGCCTAGATGGGCACTTGTAGGGCAACACAAAACACAGGTTCTCTGAATAAATCACCCTGCAAGCACCCTTCTCTGTCCCGCCAGTATTTACTGGAGAGAGCCACCTATACAGACACAACTAGGAAAAAGGAATGAAAAAGTCACTCATGTGACTGAGTTTTAAACAATCACAAAGTGTCTTTAACGTGCAGAAGGCTAAGTGCTAAAGTAGTGCTAAGAAAGAAATTATATTATCAAATTTTATTTGGTGCAACCTAAATAAATTTGCTGTATCCTTTACTTGTATTGCTTTTAAGTTTATTACTTTAATTTATTAAGTCTATTATTACTTCAAGTTTTTAAGACCCTGTAAGGCTCTCATCCTGCCAACTAGGCATATGCAACTCTCCTGACGCCTTTTGAAGAGTATGAAGAGAGATTGCTTCCAGAGATACTTTTGTCTCTACTACGATCTCCTTGTTCTTCCCACTCCCTCCAGCTCTCCAGTCGAAGCTTCCTCTTAACACCACTTAACACAAAGATATGCAGTCACAGAGATCTCACAGAAACTGGGCAAAGTGTGAGAGAAATTCAACCCAGCATAGCTGGGCATATGTGGGTTGCCCAACTCCACTGTGCAAATGGCATTGGGCAGGAAAACGGTGCCTCTTAATGGGAGATGCACTTTTTCTACTGCCTGGTCAGGGAAGCCTCATAGCTGCTTTGCAGCTTACTTGTCAGGAAGCACATCCACACTTCTCTCAAGGTACGCACAAGTAGGCTGGGAATGCGCAGTACAACACAGTGAAGGGTTACCCCAGATTATGCTGAAGTAGCAAGGTCTGAGATGGGGAGCAACACAGGTTGTCACCTCTGTGCAGCATCATGCTGGGTCATACAGGTGACTTTGTGTAGAGTATCTTAGGTGTCCTTAAGATGGAAGTGCTGGTACAACATGTCCATACCCCTGGAGTGCTTTCAGAGCAGAGGCTTGCTTTGATGGAGAGGAAGGACAGTTGACTTTTCACTGTGATGTCTTCTCAGATAAAACCCCTTTGTTCAGGGGAGAGGAGTTATCTATTAGTTAAAGACTATCAACTCATGATCTGTCACATAGAAAAACTTCCTTACTATTCCTGGACAGGACATTTTTATTTGTCAAAGTCTAAAAAGGCTTATTTGTAAGCCTAAAAATAAATGGTCACTAGCCAATAACCCTGTGCCAGGCCTAGATTTTGAAAAACATGAAATGTTTCCTAATCCAGAGAAATCACCTTGCTCTCTTTTAGGTAAGAAAAAAATCCCAAAGCAACACATTCTTTGAAGGCCTATTCATCTTCATTTATACTTTTTCTGTCAAAGGATACCTGATGCAAGGAAATTACTTTTTGATCTAAAATGGCAGTTTCTGTCTCCTATAACAGACACATGCCAGGAGAGAATATGCTGGTGACGTTGGTGTCAGAACAGCATAAAGTAGTTGAGAAAACTGAAGAGACTAATTTCTGTCTTTCGTGGGATTATGTAACAAAATTTGATAAAACTCACAATAAACTCCCTTTTGCCTTTTCTCTTTTGCACAGCAAGAATATCTGTAAAATAAGCAAATTCAAAATCTCTTAAGTACAAAAAATGTTGCCAGCCAAGGCAATGCTATCATGGAAGTATGATGGAAAGAACCACACAGTGCCAACCTTTAAGGATACTTACTTCCAAACATTCTGCTACAGTGCTGGAGTAGATGTAAAACTCTCCATGTAACCAATTTCATGGTGCAGGTGGAAGGAAATACAATGTATATTAAGCACACATTACGAGAGGGGAGAAGCAATGAGATTTGTAATATTTTCAGCTGTAACCTTCTAAAATGGGATGGTCTAAATACAGCCTCTGGGCAAGAGAAATCATTGCATCCACACTAGCCCTGGAAGAGGCAGAGGGTGGAAGTATAAATGTGAGAAAGTCCTTACCCTGCAAGATGCCCTCATTACTTTGCTGGCAAAGGGGGTTCTGAAACTGTTCCCTAAGCACCCCAACTTGCGCTACTACAGGTAAGAAAGCTGCCATCATTCATTTGTTGCTGAAGACAGAATGTAACTTATGACCCCTCAAAGTAAAATTTTCCTATGTATTCAGAATAGCCAATTACTTTGCTTGAGATTACAAAGATGTAAACCAAATATTCATCAAATTTTATACAAAAACTGTATCTTCAGTACTCAAGCACAATAATTTTTCCCCGGTTTCACTTCTGTGTTAAAAAGTTCTTCTCTGTGCTGGTTTTGACTGGGATAGTTACACCTGCCTGCCTGTGAGAAGTGGTGAATGAATTGTTTTGTTTTGCTTGTGTGCATAAGACTTTTCCTTTACCTATTAAATGGTCTTTATCCAACCCACAAGTTTTCTCAGGTTTACTCTTCTAATTCTTTCCCCCATCCCACTGAAGGAAAGTGAGTGGCTGTGTGAGGATCAGTTTATGTCTAGGCTTAAACCATGACATCCTCTAATTCTTTAAAAAATACAAACATGCACACAGTGAAATGTTGCCATTTTAATGTAATTAATAATGATATGGGCTTTTTCTCAGACAAAAGCTCACTGATCCCGTCTAACCTTTATCACAGTAAAAAAGCAATAAGGCACCACGTTTAACATCAGAAATTCGCACTTGAATCACAGAAAGTCACAGTAACCAGGGAAACTGAACAGTGGCATGGACAGGTTTTCATTGAAGCATGGATGGGAGGAGAATTAATATGATTATTGTAGGATACTGGCTTTTGAACAATAGCAGTTCATTGTAACTTATTTTGCCTTTGATGGTGAGAAGAATTTTGTGTCTAGGGAGAAGCATTCAAAGGCAAGTATTTTGGTGAGGGCTATACAGAGTTTCTAAATGGATGGGATTTTCTACAGGTGAAAATGCCTTTGTCACAGACCATGATGGATGATGTTCTTGCCTGACAGGCATGTGGGGATGGTCACAGCAGAGTCCCCTACTAACAGACACAGGAGCTGGGCTGTGGATTGCCACCATGAGCCATTTTCCCTCCTCTATGTAACCCTCAGCTGTGACTGAATCATGAGAATATATTTAAGATGTTCTTGGCAGCTGCTTCTACAGCTGGTAATGCAGGGAAGGATGAAGCCCTGCTCTGACAGCAGTTTCAAGGGTATTGTCCACAGCTAGTGATGCTCTCCTGTGGCAGACATGCACCCAGGCAACCACACTGGCAGCAACCTGACAACCAGAAAAGCAAGACCAGGAAAAATAATGCATATTATCTGCATATTATTTCATCCTCCTCTTGGTGAACAAACTGCATTCTCCCACAGTGATCTGCCAATGTCGGGATGGGGAGACAGACCCCTCTCAGCAGCTTCTTCCTCTCAAAGGGCTGACACGGGTCTACTCTGCTCTGATGCCACCACAGGCTGCATATCACCCATTTCACACTTCCCAGTCATCAGCTTGTGGAGGGCACCTGACCTGGGCACCATGACCTCATGAACTGCTGGGGCTCAGCAGTAGCCTTTCGCCAGAAGCTGATGCTGTCTGGCAGGAACCAGAGCTACTGGTGTGGTTCCTGACAATATGGAGAACTCCAGCAAGGATTACCCTGCTCAGTGGCATTTGTGCTGACTCACATGAAGAGCATTTGTGCTCACTCACTCCTCTAAGCCTATTGTCTGTGGCTGTGAAAAGAAAGAAGCACACCCGGCAAGTGACTCATCCTGTGCAGCTCAGGCACTCATCCCAGCACGGCAAACTCTATCCTTGGAGGTACAGACCTTCACTCCCTCCATTACTGATTAGGAAGCCTAGAAGACCAGTTTATACTACATTAATTTTCTGAAAGCAAGGCCTGGTGAGATGGCTTTGGGCCTTAGCTTTCCACTGAGCAAAATATCAGCTTTTTAATTCACACTGAAATACATAGTATATACAGGACTATACAGAGGACTCCCACAGCCTTTGCATTACATCTGCCCTTTTGGGACATTTACTTGCAGAAAACTGCTTTTTGAGCAAGGCTGGTCAGTTTGCTGGCCTGAGGAAGCCACCAGTCTATAAACTTTCCAAAGAGTAAAATATACATATTGAAGCCTTTCTGAGTTACATTCTTCTTCATTAGATGAGAGAACAGCAGCTGTATGTCTACCTGATTGTAATATTTATATCACCTCAGAGGAAAGTAGAAGATAAAATGATTTTCCCCTACAAACACCTGAACATTGAAATCTTCTGAATTAAAATTCTGTCAACAATTAAACAGAGGAAGAGGTACATGGCAAGGTTTGGACAGGGCATAGGACAAAGGAGTTTAGATTTTAAAAAAAATTTTTTATTTGCAACCTTTTTTCAAATGTGGAACCAGAGAGGGAAGAAGGAATTAGAGAGGAATGGCAGAGACCCTGGCCTTGAAGAGGAAGCCATGAATTACAGCATGTGGATCTTGAACATTTCCTCATGTGAACTGTCTTGCTGGAGCTCCAGTCCCAGTGGGGGCCTTTAATTGCTATGTGAAAGCAAGTAATACTAACTGAATCGAGTATGTATTCACTTGCTGTAAGTATCATACCAGTAAAACCTCATCACTCAAATGTTCGCGAGAAGCAAACACTGGGTGCAAGTCAGCCCAAAATGGATTAGTTATTTGGAACTATAAATTGATCAAAAGGAAATTTTCTGTAATGTTTGACTCATTTTTATTAACTGGAGTAAATCAAAACTTTCCTCAAAAAAGCAAATCCTTAGTAAGTCCTTCCCTATTCAACTGAGTTTTTTTAAGGATAGCATGCCAATACAAGACCCAAACCTTGAAAAGGCTCTTTAGACATAAGAAAGATTCGTTAGTTTCCAGCGCAGAAATACATCTAAATTGGTTATTTTTAACTTTCTGTGTTTTAAAAGTAGTGAAGAGAGGCAAAAAGCCTTTTTCTCTCCCATGCAGAAGGATAACAAGGTATTCTTTGCTTGCAATACCCCTTGGAATAATTTGTAGAGGTAATTACAAGAAAAGATCTCTGAAGACTTAGATTCAGTATTGTCCCAATTTCCAACAAAAAAACTTTGAAAGTTTCCACTTATTTTTACCAAGTTGCTAATTTTTATATCAAAGTGTCCTAAAAGTAAAGTAACAGCTGTGTAATTTGCTGTAGAAAAGGTTTTTAATCTGAGTTAGTTCCTTTTTTCCTTTATTTCTCTTGTCTATTAACTATACCAACAAAAGCCAAAAACTGATCAGAGATGCTAAATCCCTGCAAGCACTTGGGCTACCTTTCTAGCCTTCCATCAGGCTTTGTGATGAAGTGTATTCATCCGGAAACTGCTGGTTGTAAATTATTGAGCTGAAAATTTTAGACTGGTGTGTCTCTAGGAGAATTTAGTGTATATATCCATTCAGCCAGGCCACACACTAGCCCTCGCTTTATTTTCTGTTCAAAGTTCACATAAAAAATTGCACCTCACACTTTTAGACGTCTGCATGTGACAAAAAGAAACTCAGTCAGAATCAAAACTATATGAAGTTTTATAATGGAGTCCTGGGTCAATGCAACGGCTCATTTTGGCACACGGATTTTGTGATGTCTCCACACTGACTTGGGCAAATCATCATGAGTTAAACCTTGGCAGAGAAAAACCAAAATTTTTTTTCCAAAATAAAACCTGTATTCAGAGGCTACAAGACGATTACAGGAGTCAGAGGACCAGTAGCTCTGCTGTGGGTAGCAATATCTCTCACACAGGAAACAAAGGAGCCTTCTGGAAGCAAGTGCCCTTCATTGTCACTCCAATCACCCAGCTAAATGGAGAGGGCTCTGAAAATTATTGAAAAGGTTAAAAAACTAGATCTGAAGTAATAACTCTATGTGTATCTTGAAATATGTGATCATCTGTTCTCTGTTGCCACACAAATAACAAGAGCTGCAGATAAGCGTGTTTCCTACTCCTCATGGAATATCACTTCTTTAGCACAGAGAGCAGCCTGGTGACTCAGAGCACAGCCAAGCAGCCAGGACCCTGCAGACTCAGAGCCTACTTCCTACCACAGGGAGCCAAAGACACACTCTAATCCAGAGGATTTGCTTCCACATTCCTGTATCTTCAAGCGACAAGTTCAATATTGGGTTTACTAAACAGGCATTGGAATTATGAATGCCACTGCTGACCTTGTGTAATCAGGCTGAAGATAGCCTAATGCAATGACTACTTTGCTAGAGATTTCAATGACTACCTCCACAGTCCCCCCATAACACCTGAGATTATACTAGGGATCATCGAACAACCTGGAATCACTTTAAAAGAGTCGCTAAGAACTCAAGCAGAAGCAGGCGTACATTAGCACATTTTCTTACCAAACAGAGTCACATAGGACCACTCAGGTGGCACAGAAGCACAGACTGAATGAAAACCCAAAACCAAACAGACCTGAGATTTCTTAGAGTGAATGTCTACCCTTACAACTCTTCCTGTATGGAGGATGTTGAGTTTGGTCCAGGTTTTAATCTGGAGGACAACTGGGGAGACAGCTTGAGGCATTAGGAGACACCTGCAAGTGATAGGATTTTTCCTGATAATCATACACAATACAAAATTGTGCTTCTAGTCAAGACAAAATACAGATTTTCAACCCATGATTGCTACTTAGAATTGTGAACCTACTCTTTTTTTCTCACAAACCATCCCATTAACATGAACAGTGCTATTTATATATCTGCAAGGCTTACTAGTGTGATTAAGAGTTGCTGGATTAGGCTGTGTGTTTGCAGTGTGATCTTTATTTTAGGTGCGTGGGAGCAGAGTCCTGAGATTGCACAGAGACATGTTGGTGTGAAATGCTGAGGAAAGAGCATCTTCCGAGCTCGGTGAAAAACAGATAAAGAAATAAGGGAGAGATACAGCAGATGAATGGGCAGAATGATGAAACAGTCTCATAACAAGCCCCAGATATTTGACTATTTATTTTGAATTATTTTAGTTTTGATAGCCCCCAAAGAGCACTTTAAAGTGCTTAATTTGCTTTGCTCCATTGATTTTAATTAATCTTGCCCTAGGCTTTCAAACTTGATGAGCATGGAGAACTTAAGAAAAAAAAGAAAACCAGCAGCCTACTTTTTCACTGTATTAAATTCCTTAACTGCCTCAAATCGTGGGCGACTGCAGTGCAGCCCTGGACATGAGCACTTGTCATGCCCTGGGCACTACCCTTGTAGGGGTAATATCTTCATGGGCTGAACTCAAAGCAGAAGGGAAATATCTACTGCCGAGGCCTTCTGGATGGTTGGAGCTGATGCAGTTCCTTTCCCTCCAGCCAAGAAGACATCAAACACCTGCTGTAGAATGAGTAGTTCTTTCCATAGTCACAGTTCCACAGTGGCCCAAAGTTACACAGACATCACACGTTTGTATTGTGAGAGGCTCCTGCCAGCACAGAGCAGATGAGATTTTGCACTGCACAGGAGGAAGTGCCTTGGCTTTAGGAAGGAAGGACGATTGACAAATGAAAAATTATAGGATCCTCTGTCCTCCCTGGAACGACCGACCCAAGGCAGCCCCTTCAGTAAGACATCTCCTGGGATCTTTTACAGGGACCAATAATAACTGACGATGACTGCAGCATGGGAGAGTGGCACTGGCTTCAAGTCCATCTAATGAAGGTGAATTTGACTATTGTCAAGTAGTTGAGTGCTGTCTAACCAGGTGTTAAACACCTATGTAATTCTAAAATCTTGTTCCAGGGTTACTAAATCTGAGATTTAAGAGATATTTTCTTTCAGCAACTTCCATTAAAGAGTCAGAAATCCCAGAGGGATAGGGACCTTCTGTCTGACAGCATAGCACTACCGCCATGCATGGGATATGTGATGGGACCAGAGACTGAAGTGAAGATGTGCCATTTTCATGCTTTCCCAACCAAGCAGAAACAATATCAATCAGGTGACCAATTTGCCATCACTTCTGCCAAACTCTAGATGTGAACATGTAACCTCTTTTTGATTCAGTTGAGAGCAGCAACCTCCACAGAAGCCCCCAATCCCTCAGCATCCCACTACTGAGAAGGGCTGCTGAGTCCTGGGGGGAATGCAGGACTATCCCCTCGTGGGCAGCACCATGGGAGGAAGAGGATGCTCTGACAGGACCAGGCTGTGGTAAAGGGCCCCAGTCCATCATGCAGGGGGATAATAAGGTCAGTCATCCTCTGGGATTTACACCTTGTCCTCCTAAAGGGCAAATCACTGACCAGCATGAACTAATTAGTGGTTAAACTGTTACTCAGAAGTTGTAATTTAACATTCATGACTTCTCTAATTACTTCTGTCTCATTCAGCATCTTGCCTTTCTGGGAAAGGTTATTAGAAGGTCGTGTGTTTCAGGTAACAGTTACTTAAATCTACTGCCTATGAATAAGCAACCTCAGGTTTTTTATGTCTGTAATTCCGAGTGTGGCTATCTGCATCCTAAAAAAAGAGAGGAAAAATAATTTGCTTTAGCAAAGGAAAGTATTGATAATGTATATCCACAAGAGACTTATAAAGAAATCCACAAATAGATTAAAGTAATTCATTAAGAACATTAATCAGTTTTGGACTATCCCACACTGTAGTAATCAATCATTTTAATTAAAAGGAACCATGCATTCTCTCCCTATCTTCTACCTCAGCCCATCTTTGCAACACAGCTGATCAAAGACGTCGTATTTCAAAGATGCTGAGCATAGTTTCTATAATCTTCATTAAAGAATTTCACAAAGCAACAATATCCTCTGTATTGAAGCACCTGCCTTCTTAGGGAAGCTTTTGCTTTTGCTCAGGAGAAAATGATCAGATAATTGTTCAGCAGCTCCAAATTCCCGTGCTCTGTGTAAGCGAGGAGAGAGGTCCCACCTACCTTACAACAAGGTGTATGGGCTCACCCTTGTTTCTCCAGGACCAACTTGGTTTTCCACACACGCCCAGACAGGCAACACTAGTCAACAGCTGTCTTTCCTGTGTGTCCCCAGAGGGCTGGACCTCACAGAGGTCTCCATCCTGCCCAGGCCCTTTCCTTCAACAGCTGCCAGGAGCAGACAGCACAGAAAGAAAGGAATGACTGCACACGGGAAGTACACAGGGATATTTCCCCACTCGCAGTGTGTTACAGGTCAGGGACTTCTCAAGCCGGAGGCAGTGTTTATTGGCCAGGATGGATTTTTCATGCAATGCATTCCTCCAGTCCCTTTTTGAATCATGTAAAAAGCTGAGATGAATTCTTTGTTTTTAGTATCTGTTGCTTTGTTCTGCAATTTTCAGTGCAATCTAACACTAAAAACTATGCAAAAGAATGAAACATTTTGTCTTATAATAAGCAAGGAAAGAGTTTTGTTCCACTCATCAGTGTGTTGCAGTCTTCTAAGATCAAAGAGTGCTGCTACTTTCCTTTTAGGAGCACAAGGAAGAATGAAGAAAAAAGAAAATGCATTTATAAAGTAGCTGTATCTTCCTTTTCTTAAGTTGATTCTGCTGCTTAGCTGCTATCTGCCTCTGCCAATCGGCATGAAGTTTCAAAGGATCTCTGGCTTCAATGATATCTAATGTTGATTTAATTTAAGATAGAGAAAGACAGGGGTGTAATAGGGAGAATCAGTTAACAAGAAAGGCATAGGTCAAATGTTGTAGCAGGGAAGACTTTTCAGCTGTCCTTTTCTAGAATAAGAGAAACAAAAGGCAAATGGATCAGTCACAACTATGATTCTTGCACTCCTTAAACTGCTACTCAAAGAAAGGGACTCGGAGGGATCGTTTCATTTTTCAACACCCCATGAAATAGCAAATGGAAACAGAAGCAGCTGACATGGTTCAGCAGCAGGTTCAAAAAGCCACTGGCAGATTTCTAGTTGAGAACATAAGTAAATCATGGCATGAAAGATAAGCAGTGATGTGGCCTGTAAACACTGTAGGAACAGATGGATCAATGAAGGGTCACTTCTCTATAGACAGAGAGTTACACCTGAGCATGAAGTCCCTGACTGAAACTAGCGGTGCTAACTATATTTATATAAGACCTGAGAAAAATATAGACAAATAGAAAAAAATATTATTTACATTACTCAAAACTAGAAAAAACCAAGAGGATCTCCTCAAGAGAATCCTGCTGAAACAATGTGACAGCTGGGAAACAGACAAATGTGAGGGAAATGGTCTGAATGACACTTTAGCATTACTAGTATGGAAACGCAATGCAACCACAAAAGCCCTGCGTCCATGCTCAGTATGAACTTCTGCTTGCAGAAACAGTCAAAACACTGGGATGCAAAAGGAACAGGACAGAAAATTCTTAACTCATACGGTCCCAAAGTAAACAAAATGCTCACCCTTGCTTTCAACAGTACATCTGTTCTGAGCTTCATATCTCAAAAAACAGAGTTTAACTAGAAAGAGTTCAGAATGGGATAGTGCAAATATTAATGGACATAGCACAATAAAGGCAGAAAATAATTCTTGCATCAGAGACAAACTGAAAAGCCTGTGACTCTTTAGAGAATAAGTGAACCAAAGCAGATATACTGAAGAAAATTGTTCTCTACCCTGCCATAAATCAAAAGGAAAGTAACATTTGAAGTATTTAGAAGGCAGCACTTATCTACATCTGAGGAAATGCCATCTTTTTAATTAGAAAACAAAAAGGCTAAATAGCCCATGGATATCCTTATTTCGAGGCATCAAGTAACAAAGAGCCTTACAGAGTAAACAAGAGGATCAAACACCTACAGAGCTAGCAACACACGCTGACATTAGATAAAATTAAACAGAAAAATAAAATTCTATCTATTTTTCTAAGCTAGCCATTAGCTTGACCACTGTAAGATTTTTACAGTTTCTGGGGCTTCCTGGAATACACACCACAAAGTGGTGTATGACAGAAAGACGACTGAACGAGCAGAGACCTGAGCTCCTGTTGCACAGTGCAGTACTCCCTGGGCTTGATGTAGGTGTGTTGCAGTGAGCCATCAGCAGCAGAACCAAGGGGAACATAAAGTCCTCTGGTTTAAGGCTCCTACAGCTGCAGAACCCCTGAAATTACAGGGAACACCCCAAAAGCTATAAACTGTGCCTCACCATTGGCTTCCGTTCTCCCCACCTATCCCTCACCCCATTTGCTGTAATTCCTGCTCCCCGCCCTTGTTACACCCCCTGTTTCAGGTTTACTGGCTACGGCGTGTTCTCCACGCCCGTGCTGCCGGGGTGCAAAAGGGCCCCCACACCACATGGCTGGATGTAGCTGGATGTAGGTGCACCCCAGCCACAACAGTGCCGTGCTTTGCTGAAGGGAAAGAGTGCTAATGTGGCTTCGTACAGCCACGCTGAATGTGGCTGCAAGCACTGAAGACCACCAAGCACCGCTCTGCCACACCTCCACACTGAGTCTCTGCTGTGCTCCACCTCACCGTAGGCACACACGGGCAGGGGTACTTGGCAGACCGGGTTGTGACGAAATAAGGACCAGCCTTTTTTCATAGGATGCTTCCTGTGATCCCAAGTAAAAATCAACACTGTTGATAGTAATCCTATCGCTGGACACAGACAGCAGTCACTCTGTTGAGGACACAATCAGAACTAGTACACCTCCCTCACTCCACTCTGCTATTTTGTCCCTTTACAGTTTATATTCCTAATCAAAAACAAACAGCACTCCTCACTGCTGCAATCCTCTCTGTAACACAGCCAAAATATTTTACAATTTAATTCTGTGTTTTAAAAATATGCTAACTTGAAATGATCATATTGATTGGGGCTTCCTCTAAGCAAATGACACAGCACTTGCAGACTTCAGAAACCAGCTTGTCTCTGAACAATAGAAAGACTTGTTAAATGGGAATCCAAGTAAAAAGAAGAATTACTGTAAGAAAATAGACGGTGAAGACTGACAGCTGTTTTGTTGTTTTGACAGAAATACCTTGTGGATGACCTGAACATTTGTTTTGGACCACAGTATTGGCTTGAGAATGGGTGAGTTATATTGGGAGTGAGATCTAACTGAAACTTTTAATGCATTATTTATTTTAAAAGAAACATGATCACCAATTTTTATTTAAATAGACTTGAGACACCGTTGCCCTATGGAAATAGGCAGGCTTGCTTAAAGAGACTTTGCACAAAATGTACCACTCTTTAATATTTATGAGACTTTTCCCAGGTTTGCTAAAGTTCAAGTGCACGTCTCTTTTTATTGCATGAGTAACAATATTTAGAGTTAGTTAAAAATAATTTATTCCCACTAATTCTAATGTGAGCAAATAATTCTAAAACAATACAGCCAGGAAAATCTGAGTGCAAAATACCCAGCTTCTCCCATTCAGATACCTGGTCCATTGATACTCCTAGTACTGCAGCACACATAGGTAAAATCAGTGCATTAAAACCATTTATTGAAGGTAATTCTGCTTGAATGTTTCAACCCAGGAAATCTCTGAGACTCTTGTTTTTAAATTCTCAGTTCTACTCTTTCTTTGTTTGCAAATACAATAATTACTAGAACTGATAACAGAAAAATGGTTGGCAGACCTTGAAAAATAATGTATTTTGTGGGTCAAGCCTACCCATGGTCAATTTATGACCAGAGGGTAACTGGAGCTGTGCAACAAAAATAATAGCACAGGTACAGTTCCTACCATAAAAATCACCTTTTCCCCAGTATACTTCTATAATAACTTCTCTCTTTCTCCCTCTCCCCACACACCATTTTTGTGATGGCAGTTAGCCAAAGGCATGCAAGAATGAATTGCACTGTTGTGGCATTTAAATTATATCAATACTGAAATACAGAATAGAGTCCTTTTCTATTTTATCTCTAAATTGAATGCTTTCACAGAGAGGCACTGTTATCTGCATTACAATTTGAGAGCTACATTAGTAAATCTTGAATGCTCTGAATTAGAGTATTCAACTTCTGAGATGGATGGTTGAGCTCAACACAAAAAATGTATTAAGCTGGAGATATGGCTTCATTTGGAGGGAACATGTATTTTGAAGAATATATGTGATTCAGAAACCAAGCCTAAATTTCTGGGGAGCCTGCATGCAGATGAATGTTACCCCCCTTTTAAAGTAAATCTTTTTAGATTTTCGTACTAAAAACTATGCCTTCAAAATGATTCTCCAGGTACCATTTCCATGTCAGATGGGGAAATTATGTAAATTCCCACTTTCACACAATCATTGGAACAGTCTGGTAATGCTGCCTGGGAGTGGAGAAGGTTCCCATCTCTTTTATGGCGCATTGCAAGCACACCAGTAATGCTGCAAGTATATTGATGGGGCCTGCATCTGTTAAACAGTTATAAGGGTCTGAAGAAATGAATTAAATCCCTGGGTATATCTCAGAGGTTTTATCCTTAGGACTTCAGTGACAGTAACCTCTCAGTGCCCCACAGTCACCCAAAGACCCTTTTGGCCTTTACCCAGTTTGCAAGTTTTCAGGTTTCTGAGATGCCACAGGTGCCAGGTGCATCTCTGGGATATGCCTGGAAGTGCTGTGCTCACTGCTCTCCAGGGTGGGTGCAGAAATGAAAAAATTCCTCCCTTTCACAAGAGGAAACAAGTGCATTTAAAATCTATGTTTGTGGAAAACTGATAAATATCATGATGATCAAGTTGTGTGCTTATCTTGTGATAAGTGAAACACGTATTCTGAAGCATAGTCTGTGTTTTCTTTTTTCATGTGTAGGTGATACTTGCTAACAAATATCCAAAGCACAGCTGCTTCCCATAAAAAAAAAAGCACAGAAAGACTGTTTACCTCACTTGGGCTCAAATGATTATTGCTATGAACCAAATGGTAGTGCAAAAGAAATGTATTCCCACAATTGAAAAAATGAGGTCAGAAATAGTTACACAAAAAAATGTTTCATTTGTGAAACTGATATAAGTTATCTTACTGGTATAAAATGTGCCCTCAGTACCAGGATTATTTGATAATGCTGACCCAGAAACCCATCTGTGAAAAGCGAAGTCCTTCGTTCAAAGAAGTTTGAAAAAGACGGAAGGACTTTGGGGAGAAAAACTGAGACGGGCTATGTTTGCAACCTCAAAACAAGGGAGGTTTGAGAAGAACCCCAGAGATTTCTGGCCATGGCTGGAGAACGATCAAGAAAACTTGCAGCACAAGGAGTCTGCTTTATGCAGGCAAAGGAAAGTCAGGGCTGGGGCTGGAGTCCCACCTGTGCCAGGGAGAGGTGCGACCTGGTACTCAGCTGGAGACCACCAGCTCTGCCACCTGAACCCAGGCAGAAACTGCAAGGACTTATGTCAGTATTTTTAGCCCTTTTCCACAGATATCACGTGCCAGCAGCTGATTTTCCTCTCTTGGTAGCTCCTTGCTCCGGAGGAGCCATGCTGACCTTGGTGACATGACTATGCTTCAACACCATGCCTGGGAAAGGAAAAGCCTCCAGCCCCCAGCAGCACCGTTCAAAACCAGCCTGGAGCTGACCCTGGCCCCACCCCGAGAAATTAGACTATTTTTGCCAGTGCATGAAATAGTGTCATACGTTGAAGTGCAAAACATCCCTTTTGTTTCCTCTTTGACTTAAAAAATCCTGGAAGGGTTCACATCCGCATTTCAGTTTAATGAAGAACCTTTTTTATTGAATTCTGTCTGGTGGTGAAGCCCATTAGGGAACTTGTTAGAGGTCTCAGGTGAAGGCTTGATCCCTTTGATCTTGAGTCCAGGGGGATGAGGAACAGGTCACATTACTTTGATCTGAAGGAGATGATACGGAATCACATTGATATGCTCCCTGATCTTCCTGTAACCAGAAACCTTGCTTGCAATTTTTGTGCAACTTCAGATATGGATTTCTTTCCTCAAACAAATCTATGGAGCCATCTCCTAGGAGAAAAGCATGGCCCCTGCCAGGGCAGGGGTTGCAAGTTGTTCAGTTTCTCAAAGACCTTCTGCCTCACCTCTCCTCCACCAGTTAGAGATAGCAGTTGAAAAGCAGGATTTTCAGATGCTCACACCAGAGAGTCACGTGGGAGCCAGTAGGAGAGACTGCTTTTCTGATAGGCTTGCATACTCATTTTCTGTAAGTTTGCTGTATACAAAAAGAACGGTTTTAATGCATCACTGATATAACTGAGCATGTGATACCACCCATGAAGTATCTGCCAGAAACTCTTGTGTTCCTTCCTCTGTTCCTGACAGAAATGCCCTCAGCTGTGGCATTTCTAGTCCAAGCTGGACCTGATAGTGTTGTCTGTGAAAGCATATGGAGGATGTGATGCATCATTATTTATTTATTTATTATTCATTATTTATTATTTAGTTGCTATTTAATTATTTATTTATTATTTGAGATTTATTAGAAACTAGTTCTTCACTAGGAGAGTGATGTTGCACTAGAACAGGCTGCCCAGAGAATTTGTGGATGACCCACTCCCAGAAGTGTTCGAGGCCAGACAGGATGTAACATGAGTAATGTGGTGTAGTGGAAGGTGTCCCTGCCCATGGCAGGGCGCTGAAACTAGATGATCTTTAAGATTCCTTCCAAACCATTCTACGATTCTGTTTGACTTGATCCATTGCCATTATGTGGCTGATGCTAAGTCCATTCCTGCACAAAGCTGAAGTGATGTTTATCTACTTGCACAGCAGATAAATTTTATCCAGGGTAAAGCATTGACCCTCTTAGCACCTGGATGCTTTCTTGCAGGAGTCTGCTCTTGCACAGCTTTTTAACTGGTGGGATAACCTTTATCTGGCTGCTAGAAGCTGGAGGCAGGCACTAAGCCTGAGCAGACCTAAGCTGGTTTGTTACCCTTTGCTCCCCTCAGAGTCCCTGGAGAGAGAGCAAGGCAGGCATCTGGGGGAATTGTTCTGAAACCCTCTGATTGCAAAGAATGAGCCCAGGGGCTTCCAGAGAAGCTGCAGGTAGCACTTCATGCCGTATCTTAAAGGATATATTTTATTATTTGATCCTCATTCAGAGGGACATCCCCCCTGTTCATTCTGAGCACGTGTGTCGAAGGACCCACTGAGGGCTTTGGGCTCTGCTCCTCACTGCATTCCCCTGTTCTGGCTCCCTGTGTGCTGGGGATCATTCCCCACATGCTTTGTGGAGCTCAGCCAGAAATCAGCTCTGATTTTATCCATTAATTTTGCCTCTTCCCTGTGTTCCAGTTTTCAAAGTATTTGCTTCAGAAATAATTTAAGTAACTACCATCTCTCAGCCTTCAAAGCAGCTTTGTCTTCCCTCACTTACATTAGCTATGCCTGAAAAGCTCAAGATATTAACTGTGGTTATATCTTGAAAAGTGTGGTTCAAGAAACCCTTGCCCCCCAGCTACCTTCTCCTGCACTGGATCCCACCAGTCAGCTGGAGTTGTATCGCTGTTCACTGAAGGTACCGCTCACAGTGTGAAATACAGGTGGTCTGAGGGTCTCTGGCCACTCTCCCTGGTGGCGGTGGTGATGCTCCCAGATGTGGCAGACAACAGAATCACACCATTTTCCATGCACAGATCCAAGCCATGGCTGCACTTGGTATCTGTTGTGCTGTGGACACAGGAGAGGAGCAGTTTCCAGGAAGGATGGTTTGAGTAAAGGGGAAACACAGAATTCTCCAGAAGAGCACATCATATGTGGGGGTGAAGAAAGAGCCCTCCTTTTGGCTTTGCATGGTTCCTTGTGTTGCATGCACAGCAGAAGGGCAAAACTGATGGGAAAATCTCCTCCTACAGCAGACAAAATACTTGGATATAGGCAGACCCAAGACTGAAGCAGTTCTGTGTTCTAGGACTGTTAATGCATGGAGTGATTCACTTTCATTCAGAACAACAGCACAGGTAGGCATGAGATTATTGTGGGGCTAAAAATTGTTTATGAACCTCCAACTGAAATTTCCAGAATACCAGTGTCTTTTAGGGGTTCCAGCAGCTACACCACAATAACAAGACCTGAAATTTTACTCAAAAAGTTGAAAACTGACAGATAGAGCAGAGAAATGTAGCAATGTGAGTAAGAGAACATAAAATGTGATTAGTAAAGAAGTACCATGGTCCGGAGAGATAACAAGTCAGCAGAACGTAAGGTGAGGTCTAAAGATGAAAGTGATGGCGTCATATGTAATGAAAGCCAGTCAAGCTCCAGGAACATTTTTTATATTTCTTGTGATCCATCTCACCAAAAATGGTAATTACTGTAGCAATTGGTTTACCCAAAACATGTTTTCTTCCTTTTCTTAACAGCTCCCTTTTGAAGCCAAAAATTTTTCTCGGATCTCTGTGGAGAGCACAACTTCCTTTTAAATTGATAAATTATAGAGCATAGTATCCTGCTTTTTAAACAGTACTGATGAAATGCTTTCAACTCCACAAAATGTGTATCCTCCTTTTGAATGGATTCTGTCAAATGTGAATCTGTTTTAGTTGATTATTGCTAAAGGAAGTGATGTATATAAAATTAAGAAGCTAGTCTCTACCTCAGGCATTTCCCTGCCGTGGTTCCTGTAAAAATACTCAAGCCTGCACTAGGCTTTGTGCTCCAGCAGCTTCCCTGTCCTAGATATCCCTGCTAGTTTGGATCAAGCTCAGGTGTGTCCCAATGGGCCCCATCTGCAGCTGGGACAATGGCAGCAATGGACCTGAGAAACCCAGGATGTTACAGCAGAACCTCTTACCTAATTAATTTAATTTTGTCTCTTTTCTTCTAGAAATAGAAATGTACCTCTTTTTTTAGTGGCTTGATGAAAACCCAAGTGCATATTCACATATTCTACACAAACATTACACAAGTGGCTGTTTTCTTCATGGGTTACTTTGATTTTATAAGGAATCTCTTTGTGTAGGAAATCAGAAAGACACAACCTTTTTTTTCTGGTGCAGCTGACACTTTACAATTCAGGGTTGAGAAAACAAGAAGAGAGCAAAATGTATTCATATTTAAGTATCAGAAGGTATCCCTCTTTGATCTTATTTTGGCTAGGATCAAGAACACCCAACAGGCTAATGACACCTGTGGCATTTGTAAAGCTGGAGTAGTAGAGACACTTTTCCCTTCAGCACTTCTCCCGGCTGCTATAAAATTTATGAGCATTATATGCTACCAGGACCAGAAGGTCTCTGCTCTTGTAGCGTTTATGAGCTTTGCAGGAGTGCCAGGGAGTGAGGAACTCTGAAATCTTCCAGAAACCATTGAAATTCCAGAGCCATAGACTGAGAAATTTGCAATTCTTATGAACTTTTTTGCATAGGAAATAGATTTCCATCAATCAGGAGGTATAGAGGCATTCCTATGGGAGTACCTAACTGAAATTAGCCCAACAATCTCACTCTAAAATAGTAAAAGGCTCCAGTTTGAGCTAACATAACAACCCATAGTTATTAGGTGTAGCTACCTTTGAGATAAGATTTCTGTTGCCTTTCCTCCAGCTATTAATAGCAACATGGAAAGATGAAGGTTTATGTTGTTTTTTCCAAAGGTGAAAAACTCAGGTATGTGCTAGGGATTGTAAATATTGAAAACTGCTGTAGACTAGCCCTGAGGTTCCTCCACAGCTTCTGTGAATCTGAGAAAAATTTAAAGTTAATTAATTTAATTTTCATGTGTGTTTAGGTAGATCTGTCATGATAATAAAAAAAGTCCTTAGAATCTTAACTGGTAAAGATTTTTGCCTTTTTGCAGCAAGTCTGGTGAAGCAGTCATAAGGAGAACCTTAAAAAGCAACACAGGGTTCAGTTAAACCCTGCATACACCACATGCTTCACTGTCACAGACAGCACTGAAGCAATGGCAGACAAAATCCTGAAACCCACTCTGACTGTGAAACCTGTGAAGTGACTGATATCCAGGAGAGAGAAATAAATTAAAATCTAAACTGCTTCTTGGTTTGCTGCAAGCAGACTCTTGAAGAAATCCAAAGCTTACACTGAGTATGCTCTTAAGGAATGTTTTAAAATATCCAGACTAATTTTGTAAATTGAATTGACTACTACATTGGGCCTCCCATGTGATCCAGGGGAAGAAAGATCTTGACTACCTTAGGGAGGAGAAACCTTCAGATGAATAAAGTTGTACCTCCTCAGTTAGGAGCTGTATGACTGCTGGGGCAGTCAGGCCTAGACTAAGAAAACAAACACCACTACACAGCAAGGAGAACTAGTCTTAAGGCAAACCTTATGAGCTGCAATCTCATCTTCCCTGACATCGAGGAATGAAAGCAGGACTGAGAACATGTCTAGCAGGTGAACCGAGGTGCTAATTGTACAAGAAAGCAGCAGATGCACAGGAGGGAGAAGCACCTTCCAAATCCTCAGCCTGGAAAAGGGTGATGGGGGTAGAAAACATTTAGAGACATGAAGGAAGGGAAAGCTTGAATGAAGTTCTGTCTCCTGTAACTCATCCCCGTGCTAAAAATGTTTCTAGAGGTGCGTTCTCCAAAGGGTCTGGCTGCAAACCGCTTAGGGAAACTGGGTGGGTTTCCACCAGTCCCAGAGCATCATCCTCCAGCAGCAGCAGCCTCTGGAGGAGGAAGTATGGTTTGGCTCAGCTGGAGCTACACAGCTCTGCCCTGGGAGGCCTGGTAAAATGTGCCATACTTTTCTACATCTTGAGTGTTCCCGACTAGCTTATTTATATATTTCCAGCTTCCAGCAGACCTGGAAAATACTCATTCTGGAGACCAGCTCCTGGTTATTCTCATATCATTCTGGACTGCACTGAAGAGCAGATTTTTGTGGACACTCAACTTCCCAATCTATTGTCCAGTTTCAGTCATGTTGGACAAAAGATCAAAAGTCTCAAGAAGAATCAGACAGAGACCCTACAGACTCCACAGAAAGCTGCAGGCTACACAGAGAGGACACTGTGGTCCAAATACCCACAGGCCTACCTCAGCCATTTGTGAGACTTGAAAGAGATGTGCAGTCAAATGGTTGCCTGCATACTGCTGTCAAACTACTCTGCAGGAAGAGATTGTACATATATGCAGGGGCAACAGAAAATCTTACTATAATTCAGTCCTAAAGCCAATCAAGCAAGAGACATAAATCTGTGGACAACGAGGTTTTGAAAGAACATGTGCTTGCAAAACTGATTGTTATCTAACTGAATTTTCTATCCATTCTCTACATGTTGTTAATAATCTCCATATGAATGTTTATGATCTGCCTGAATCTACAGACCAAAACCAGTAACTCAAAATGCACAGGAGAAAGTGATTATGTCAGCACTGCATGTTCCTCCTGATGGTGTACTGGAGACCAAACTCTTTAGTCAAGGTAACCCAGCTGGCTTTTCCTCCTGTACTGGCTCAAACAGGAGCCTCATCTATGAAGCGTTATAATGGGCAGTGAAAGCACTAGTAGTAGCTCAGCAGGGCACTTTAGCCCTGAATTGAAGTTATCAAAACCAATGAGCATGTTCTTAAATGTGTGCTTAGGAGTTAGGCTAAACTAGGTAATGGTCTTGATTATAACCTAAAAAAGTTATGACTCAAAAAAAAAAAGTCAGATTTATTCAGGTTATGGGTAGTTTGGGCTGGATTAACAATTAAGGTTTAGTCCTTAGTTTGAAAAGAAATATACAACTTGCATTGCTTGTTATTGGACTTGGATTTATCTGAAGGGATTCGTTTATGTGAAAGCACATATATTATTTGTGGAAAAATCTCAGAATAATAATGAAGGCAAAATTACTACTGACTTCAGAAAGTCAACATTTTTAATTGCTTCATAGCAATATTCAATGATTTTGCTGGCTGACTATGGATGTGTCTTAGTTTGGACAAATTTGGAGGAGAATATCTTCTGATAGAAGTCAGGTTGCAACCACCCTTTTCCCCAGGTTCGGGAAAAAAAAATTTCTTTAAAGGAAAGTGAAAGAGATAACAAGCTATTTATTTAACAAACACACAGGTGGGGAATAGTATTGCTAAATAATGAGATTGATCTCTTTGTGGAGAGAAAACTTGAGAAGATTTCAGAGGTCTTCTGTAGGTGCGGTCTCTCCCCTCCTAGGAGCTGGTCGGCGAGGGGCTACCCCCCCCGGGCTTCTGGGAAAATTCTCCTGATGTGTTCAGATGTTGTTGAAACAGTCCAGAAGAGAAGAAAAGAACAAAAAACCCAAAAAATCTTAGGAAAACGAAATTTAACTCTCTGTTTTTCGCTGGGAGAAAAAAGAGCCGAAGAAAAAAAAAAAGGGTACTGCCGAAACAGAGGAGCGTATCTCTGTGTCTTTGAAACAACTGCTTTGAAAAGTTTTTTGTTTTTTGTTTTTTTCAGGCTCAGTTTAAAGACACAGACAAGATTGGTGGGCATAGGGGAGCGATAGGGGATACACATTATAAAGTCACTCTAAGACAGGATGCCTTCTGAAAAGGGAGAAAATAAAGGTTTCATATTTAATTTCCCTGACCCTAACCCTAACCCTAACACTAACCCTAACCCTAACCCTAACCCTAACCCAAGTAAACAGTTTGTGGAGAGAAAGGAAGAATTTTAGGGAAATTAGGAGAGATTCATTGCAAAGTCAGAAGGAAAAATCATGAAGGTATGATTTTGAAGGCCAAGTTAAAGTTGAAAATCTAAAATGTCAGATGACTCCTTTTTCAGACTCGGGAGATGAATTCCTTGTATAGATTCATTAGGAGTAATTCTGGTGTCTGGTAGCATCTCTCCCAGTTATGAGTACCATAATCAAAACTGTTACTCATAGATGGATTTATGTGAAAAGAATGGGTATTTTGCCTTCCCCACAGATTTTGAAAAGCTGTCAAAAGGTATTTTATCTGTCCATTAGCTCTCATCACAGCCCAATTACATCAAATTACAGATAGAGAGCTTTTCATGATTGCATTGAAACAGAAGTCCAATGTTGAAAACAAACTATGAAAATGTAGGATGAGTACATAATGTACTGTTTCACATACAAAGTAAAATCACTATTATGCATAAGCACTTTAAAGTTTCTTAGGATATAACTTGGGATCTTGCTAGCTCTTATTTTCTTCCTAAGTCAAAGAATTCAAACTCATTACATTCTCTGTCATTTAAATGGGAATTTTAAACAGCTTGAAACTAAAATATTTCATCATTAGACTATCGGCTGCACACAGCAGAATGAAAGGATTTGCTTCTGCCTCACAAGACTTGCTCTGGGTTCTAGTGCAAAGCTTTATGTTTTGCATAACTTTGTCTCTCAAGACCTGAAGGTCAGATATTGTACCACATTTCTCTGTATTTCAGAGAACTATGCTTTACCCTCTTGGAAGCATGAGGAGGCAGAATTGCTATCAATTAGGAGCTGAAATGTCTATGATTCTATAAGAAAAAAACTTACAAAACTCATTAGTGGGTGTCTTAAAATGTATTCTTTATGCAGCTAATTTATTTTGAATGAAAGCCACAAATAATTTTTAAAATAGAAATGCAAGATTTCATTACACATTCTTAATTATATGAGTATACAAATACCCTAACAAAAGCCTTTGCTGTTTTCTTAACCGAATTAAAGCTTTACATGAAAAAAATTTCATAAGCAAGGTGCATAATTTTCACTGAATATCCATAACTTCTGAAAATGCCCCAAACCAACCGTTAACTTCTTTCTAAGAGAATTGCTTGCCATTAATTATGTTTTAGATGTGCAAAGGAACACCGTAGCTAAAGAGAATTCAACTGTAGAAATTACTTTTTGTGTCCTATTCCTCTGTTAGAAATTCCAGTTGTGCCTTTTGCCAATAAAGGACCTGAAAGTTGACAGAAAAGCATTAGACACAACAGAAATCCATCACTACAGAAAAGCCTGGGAAAAGGAGATATGACAAATTACACGGGCTAAACCTGAGCAGCCCGAAGTCCCCGCAGATCCTGTGAAAAATGAGGCGTGTGGATTGACAATACAGGTAGCTGAATGTCTCTCTCCTGAGATGTAGACTTGATCCAGCTCTCAACCATTTTTGTGTAACAGACAAGTGAGGCCAATAGTAGTGTAAAAAACTAGCATGGATGAGATCAGAATGAAGGGCAAAATGTCCTTTGGTTAATTACTGCACTTTGCAGGATATACAGACAAGCCATATTAGTGTGGCTGCTCCAGTACAACAGTGCTGTGGTGAGACGAGATCTGGGGCTTCAGCCGCCCCCTGGGCAGCAAAGCTGGGCAAAGGGAGAGTGGGCACCTGCCACTGACAGGAGCAGGGAACCCAACTCACTTCCCACAGAGGAGAAGGATGATGTTCTTACCCTGCCAGGTGAAGTTCTGCAATCACAAATGTGAAGGAGAGAAGCTCATGTTTTATCTGGTACAGCAAGAACCAGGCAAGGAAAGGTGGAACAGCTCACTCAGGATGATAAAGGAAGCATATGGCAGCAGTAGGTTTTTGAGGAAGGGCAGTTTTCCCTTTAATCCCTCATTTTACTACCTGTTTTTGGCATAAGGCAGCACAAGCTTATTCTCTGGCAGTTTATGCTGAGAGGTCTCTTGTGTTGAAAAGGAACTGGAGGAATAAGCAAGAGGAAAGGCACGCTAGTACTCTAGAGCAGCTCAGGCAGAAATGCAAACTAATAAAAATGATGATGATGTTAATAATAATCCAATATGTGAAATAACTACAGCTGACATATGATCTATTGATTAAAGTCTTTCGTATGACAGGATGTCAGCCAGCAGAAATAGGAAATCAATACCTCATTTAACAGCAAAAAACGACTCAACCTCCTCCAGGCCAAAGAGAGATGGGGCTGCTTGAGCAGACAGTATGAATTTATTTGATCTACTTTTGTGAAAAAGAAAGGTTTAATTATACTAAAGAATGTGTTTCCTTTAATCTAGCAGGGAGGGGGAGTTGTTAGGAAGCTTATGAGCAATTAGTCAATCTAACCAAACAACAGAAGTGTTCATGCATTTCAATGCATGTTTCTGGGATGTCAGGATTTTTGGATAAACCAATGACTGCAGGTTCCAGTAAACATGAATATAAGTACATATAACAAAGGCAGGAAAGGTAATGTTTTCAGGACATGCATATTATTTATATATTTGATGCAAAATGCAGATTCTGCCCCACAAATTGGTTGTCTGTCACTGGGAGTTGACAAGCCACAAAAAGCATGCCCATGAGGAGGCCCTGTGGAGGAATGTTCTTCACACTGGTTATGAGCACATTCCTCCAGGGAGGAGTACATGGGTGCATCGATTCTTCCTGCTGGTCTCCTGGGCCACAGGAGTTTTCTAATCCATGCTTCCAGACATGCACACAATTGGGAGATTTTTGTCCTATCTACTTTTCTTTTTTTTTTTTTTTTTTTTTTTTTTTTTTTTTTTTTTTTTTTTGAGGCAAGTACTTTAATTCTAAGGGTTTTAGTCTTAATTCCTATAAATGAACCTCTGGTGAAAAGAGAACTAGAAATAACTTCTGCATTTTTAATGGGGAAAGCAGGATAGCCCAGGAAAACAGGATCTGTGGATGGAGTAGACATTGCATGACATTTTTATAACTGGGTTGTGTACAAAAGATCTGCTGCTTCATAAGCCCAAAGTTACTGAGATTCACGAAGGACTCAAAAGGAGATAATTCTATGGTTTGCAGGTTGTGATTTGTGGGCAGATTATGAGGAGTCATACTTGCCTTATTTCTCTTCCTAAGCAGAGAATAAAGCAATAAAAAGACATGAATACAACAAAGCAATTTGTAAAACTACACAGGAAAGCTCTTCACTGCACCAGAAATACTGCATTTTCATGCATACAAACCACAAGTGATCTGCACAGAAAACTGATTTTCTACAGTTTCACAGAAAAAAAAGGTATTATACATGTAGTTTCACAACAGAAGGTTTAGCACAAGCACACTTTCCATCCAGTACCTCCCCAACCATTTTTCTTCTCCCCCACAGCTTGCTCCTTCTTGTAATCCTGAAGGAAGAAATCCTTCAAAGGCATGCTTGTTACCCAAGGTGCAGGGTGCACGTGTGAACGTGTAACACCGAGAGACACAAAAAATGAGCACCTCAACAATACTGGGTGCTCATCCCTGGAAGGGAACAGTGACAACTTTGATTAAATTAATTATTTCATCTTTGCCCACACCACTTAACCTCGCTGTAGTGTAGCTACTGGTATTTAAGTTGGCAGGATGGTGGCACTTGGGCTCCCAGTCAATAAGAAGGGGTTGAGGGAGGGACTGAAGAATTTTTCACCACATTCCTTTCTTCTGTGTACATCTCCCCTGAACACAGAGCTCCTCTCCTGAACAAAGTTAAATTCCAGTTGTTTCTTTTCAGGAACTGGAATTAATGCTTTTTCTTTATTCTGCTAAACAGTTTATTCCCTCTTTTAGAAATTGTACCAGGTGGGTTTTATTTAATATATTATTTACTACCAATACAATGGTCCCTTGATAACATGGCTGTAAGTGATCTTTTCCTGAAGCTTTGTTGACAATCTCAGTGAAGAGCCAAAGATCAAAAGAGCAGGAATGCTAAATAACCTGTTAATCAAAAATATTGCAGCTAAAATTGACTGGCAACGTATTCTGGGGAAATCCACAGAGTCATTGGTAATCCTTGCCAGTTCTCTGTTTTAAAAGAGGCGTTTGTTTCCAGAGCAATAAATGGTTCACAAAAATAAATTAAAAACAGATGATGGAGAATTAATTAATCCATAATTTCAATATGTAGAGATGAGGATGAAAGCTCAGTGTTATGCAAGCATACATTTTTATTTTGCTTATTTTTGTAGCATGCCCAACAAAGAGTTAATTTATTCTTGGTTTAAGCAAAAAAAATATAAATTTAAGGTCACACTCCTGACTTGATTTTGAAGTTTTAGTAACTGTTTTCTATAACTATCAATACCAGGCACCTCATCCAGAGTATTGTACATTCTCAGTATTTGGTACAGCAAACTAATTAAACCCTATCCTCAACTCCTAGGAAATGCAATAGCCCAAACATGTAACAGGCTCACTAGTTATAAGGACAACACCAGGTCTCTGGGAATCTTGGAAAGGTTCCAATATCTAAGTTGTCTTTTCTTAACAAATTATTAGCTCACAACAATGGTGACCAGAGTATATGTGCCCTGGTTTCAGGCAGGGCCGTGGCTCAGAGAGCTCCCTCATTGCAGCCACGTGTCCAACATGCAGCGATGTGAATCCTCACGATCTGCTGGCACAAGCACGCTGGAGTGCCACAACCTGCTCCTCTAGGGATGGGTGGGAGGACTCAAGCCTGAAAGGAGCTTTGGAACATCATTACCTGTAAAACCAAGGCTTCTCTTGGGATTTGCAGACCACTTGCTGCAACATTGCAAAGAGCAACTCTGTTTTTCTAGCCTAATACAGGCAAGGCTACTGCTTTAAAAAAAACCCAATAATACTGTCCCAATGTATGGACATCTAGAGATTCAGGAATGCACATGTTGAAGCCTGTGGTAATACTGCCTCACTTTAGAGACAAAGCACATGATTGTTTTAGTTTCACCTCTACAGCTTAGGCAAACCAGTGCTGAAGTGGAGTGGCATCAGCCCATGTAGCTAAGGTTGGGATGTCCCAAGCAGAGCTGCTGTAATTGTCCTAAGAGTAAGTACTGGACCTGCATGGAGGATGACAAAGGTGACAATTATTTTGAATAGGAATGAACGCAAAACCTGAGGTATTTTTCAAGGCCTGAAACCTATGAGCTGCTGGCTGAGCAGGTGCTAGCTGGGACATGGACATGCAACACAGAGACTTCCCTACCACAAAATCCCTGCAGTAATGTCAAGAAAGGCACAATTCAAGGACATTAAGACATGGAAAGCTGTACTTTGCACAATTCCATATTAATTTCTATTCTAGAAATTTCTATAGCAGGGTACAACCTTATTGTTTTTAAACTGTCTGTGTGATGGAAATAGTCTCCTCCTTTTACAGCCAAGGAACCCAAGGTATGCAGACTATCAATCCTGTACCATGTTTCACTATAGGCTGTCCAACCTGCCTCCCAAAAAACCTGCCTGCAGCTCTGCCAGCTCCATAGAAATGCAAAAACCTTTGGGAAAGTGCCACAGGACTTGAAAGCCCCCCCACCACACACTGCCCCAAAGACGTCTCAGTTGGCACAACAGCAGCAGTGGAAGATCCAGCACATCATGAGAGCTTGGACCAATTCAGAATACTTCATGCCCCTGGCCACCACCAAGCATTTCTATGCTCAGGTCTCCAAGCCTGGCCTGGCAGGTTCTGTAGCTGGGGCAGTCCAGCCACACCTTGGCCACAGAAGCATGATCTTCCCAGTGCAGAAACTGGACAAGAAGTGAAATACAGCACTGCCCAGTGAGCACCTACCTCATCCTTTGGACTCTTTGTGACTTTCTAGGATTGTTCTTGAAACTGTACAGTTTGAATATTTCATGCTGTAATGCAGCATACCAGCTGACATCTCAGGAGGAATTTTTGAACCCCTATAAATTAATTATCCCTCCTACCCACAGATCATTTCTTTGGCAGGCTTGCTACCAGTTAAAAACCACCTAGTTTTACCCTTTAAAGCTATTTTTCAGTAATATTGTGTATGGTGTTTTCTGCATTCTTTGCATAGATCAACTATTTTGTTTACAATTTCTTGAAGCTTAAGTCTAAAACACCAAAGCTAGACATGGAATCACAGAACTACTTAGGTTGGAAAAGACCCCTCCTTGGAGGAGGCTTATATAAGAGATGGGGACAGGCTTTCCCATAAGGACTGTTGCTACAGGACAAGTGGTAATGGCTTTAAACTAAAAGACAGTAGATTCAGATGTGACATGAGAAAGAATTTTTTACTATTAGGGTGGTAAAACACTGGAAGAGGTTACCCAGAGAGGTGGAGATGCCCCTTTCCAGGAAACACTCAAGGTCAGGTTGAATAAGTCTCTGAGCAACCTGGTCTAGCTGAAGATGTCCCTGCTTATTGCAGAGGCGTTGGACTAGACAGCCTTTAAAGGTCTCTTCCAATCCAAACTATCCTATGAGTCTCTGATTCTGACTCACGCCAAAAGGCATATGTATCATACACTAAGAAAATGGACTTTCTGGGTTCAGCAAATGAAAGGCAGCAGAAGCAGCTGCTCAGGGACTGCAGATGGCACTGGGGAAAGGCGGGGTTGGGATCAAACACCTGCTGAAAATGAGAAATGGGAAGGTAGAAAGCTTATGGGGTTTGCTTTCATTACAGGTCCAGCCCTGGGCAAGATTGACATATACTGTTAAAATGTTAAAGTGTTTCAGTGTTAAAAGAACTTGCACCGTGTTACACAAAGTGTACATGCTGTCATGGCCATGCACAAGTCAGAAATGAAACTGAGAAACTAATAAATCTGAATGTACCTGCCCTGTGTCTGAACAGACAAAATCCCCTCCAGGGCCCTACCAGCACACCTGAACTTTGATAACCCTGTGATGTTCTGCTGAGCACAGGCTTCCAGCTGTGCCAGTGATTTTCTACCAAGCTACAAAACTCCGAGCTAACCATTAAATTCTGTTAAGGCTGGAGTTGGATGGATGTTCTCAGGACAGATGTTAACTATCCTTTTCCAGTTGCAGTTGAAGGGGGAGAATTAGCCAGGTACTGCCTGGGACTTGTGAGCCCTGGGGTGTACTGCCTGCACAGACCTGCCTGGAGTGCCAGGACTGCCACCCTGTAACATGCCTGGGATGCACAGAAACTGCCCCATGAGAGATAGAAGGGGCATGAGTGAGAAACATGTGGCCAAAAGCATTACCTTTGCATTTTCTAAAAAACTCATACAATGTCAGCAGTTAAATCCATAAAGCAATCTCAGAAGGCAGGACCTTTTTCTAAGGCAGAGGCAAATTGCTGAAAGTTTTCTTCTTTCCCATGCTCAGAACAAAGGGCTGTTGAAGGGAATTTGTGGGGCAGCTGGTGAACCTCCTCGACAAAAGTGTAAGGCTGACTTTAATGTATTCCTATCACAAGCAGTGAGGACGTTTATTAAAGAGCACTGTACTCCAAAACCTCCTTTAAAGCTGTTAAATCTGATCTTTGGTTCTTCAACATGGTTATAAAATACATGGAGCCAATTCGCTTCATGGCAGCTGCTGTGATTTCTCTGCCCAAGTTACGCCCCCGCCACCACCAAAGTGCTTTGCCCTGGGAAAAGCACCAGCTAGGCAGCAGCAAATAAAAGATGGGCACCATCTGCCAGGACCTAATTTCTCATAGATCAATTCTTTGTTGCTAATGACACAGAAGGAGATGGCTGTATTTGGTCACCTCACACTCTGTGATAACATCTGGACCAGAACACCAAACCAACCTGCACTACACTGCAGCACAGTTTCCTCCACGGCTTACCTGGTGCAAAACAGTGCAGGGAAGGAGGTGATGAGAGTGGGGAACAGGGAAAGAGGTATTTCTAACTGGTTTGAAGCATATATAGGGATTAGGCATCACAAATATGGATTTAATTTTCAATTTTGGAAACAACTATTTCCATGCTCACTTTTTTTAAAGAAAACTCTATGCTGTCTACAGCCAGTTTTCATGGGAGTCTCAGCCTAGGTAAAAGGCTACTGGAAAATGGTTTAAAGGAAAATCTTGATGTGTCTTACAGGAAGTCCTTCAAAGCAGGGCTTTAGACTTCATAGTGGCAATAACAAATTTTTATTTGGAAACTCTTACTGGATCTTTCAGGAGAAATCAGTACAGAAGAGGGAGTTAACCTCTGTCCATATAACTATGTGCCACACAAAGCACCAACACTTATTTTTAAAACAACTCTCTGCCTATGCTGAATACGCTCCCTAATCACAGGACTTTAAAGAGTATTTGCGCACTTGCTCCTTTTGCAAATGTCAAGATTACTAAGGGATTAACCGTAACATTTTATAATCATTTTTGCTTCTCAGCAGTTCATAAAGAAATGCTTACACCACGGGAATTTCACTTTTTAAATTTTATTTGCCAGATTGTGAGATCAAACAGACCCAAACCAATTATCTGCAATTCTCAAATGACAGAACAAGAATGTTTGCAGCAAAGCAAAGAAAGTGCCGAATTTCTTTGTAATGCAACAGAAAAACAAGGGTTGCAGCATTTTTAAGTGCTTTGATTAAAACTCTCGGTGGGACAATACGTCAGGTGTTATTGCAAGGTCAGCTCTGCTGAATGAAGCTGAAGCATATTCAGTCTCTGATTTTGCAGTTATGTATGTCCTTATGTCACTGCTTGGGACTACTGAAGCACAAAGCCAGAGTGTGATGTGCTCAATTTGTCCTTCAGTTGCTTCATAAAGCAGCAAAAACAGCCCCAGGTAAGGCACAGCCGCACCGTGAGATTTGTGGAAGACTTGGAAGAAGCTCCTGAGCTTTCTCTTGGGAGTACTCTTGGAGGACAAAAGCAGCAACAGGAAAAGAGTGGTCCCCTCCAGAAGCACATAGACAATAAAGCAGCCTCCAGAGATGAGCCAGAGTCGCACTGATGGCACATTGTCACACTTGACATTCCTTCAGGATTCGCTGCAGCCTGGGGGCAGAGTGGCTGCAAAGCTGCCTGGTAGAAAAGGACCTGTGGGTGCTGGTCAGCAGTGGTTAAACACGAGCCAGTGTGTGCCCAGGGGGCCAAGAAGGCTAATGGCATCCTGGCTTGTATCAGGAATAGTGTGGCCAGCAGGACCAGGGCACTGATTGTCCTACTCTATTCAGAATCAGCAAATCAGTCAGGCTGAAAGGGACCACAGTGGGATCAAGCAGGGATGTCCCAGAGCACAGGATTGTATCCAGATGGTTACTGAGTATCTCCAGTGAGTGACACTCCACACCCTCTCTGGGCAGCCTGTTCTAGTGCTTGGTCCCCTGCACAGTAAAGAAATTCTTCCTCATATTCAGGCGGAACTTCCTGTGCATCACTTCTTGTCCTGTGATTCTTGTCCTATTGTTTGGCACCACCGAAAAGAGCCTGGCTCCATCTTCTTGGCACTCTCCCTTTAGATACTTATATACTTGGCACTGATGAGGCCACACCTTGAATCCTGTGTTTAGGTTTGGGCCCCTCACTACAAGACACACATTCTCGTGCTGCAGTGTGTCCAGAGAAGGGCCAACAGAGCTGATGAAGGGTCTGGAGCACAAGTCTGATGAGGAGCAGCTGGGGGAGCTGAGGGTGTTCAGCCTGGAGAAAAGGAGGCTCAGGGGAGACCTTACTGGTGTCTACAATTGCCTGAAAAGAGGCTGTAGCCAGGTGGGAGTCAGTCTTTTTTCTCAGGTAGCAAGCGACAGGACCAGATGAAATGGTCTTAACTTGCACAGGGGAGGTTTAGATTGGATATTAAAAAAAAATTTCTTTGCCTAAAGGACTGTCAAGAGTTGGAAGAGGCTGTGCATGGAAGTAGTGGAGTCACCATCCCTTGAGGTATTTAAAGGACGTCTAGATGTGGGGCTTACAGACATGGTTTAGGGGTGGACTTGGCAGTGCTGGGTTAACAGTTGAACTCGATGATCTTAAAGGTCTTCTTGAACCTAAAGATTCTATGACTTCAATGAAGAAAACACCCATGATCAGCTTGGACCTCTGAAAATATCTGCTTTCAGTGCAACTTTCTGGCTGCTGCAACTAGAGCACTGCTGATCTGAAGAGTGCAGTATGTAGTTATGCAGAAACATCGTTTGCACACTTACAGCCCAATTGCATAATCACAGTGCTATATAAAGAGGTTCTCCACAGGGGACCCAGCAGGCACACTCAATAGTCCCTTCTTACATGCAAAATAAGGATCTGAAGGCTGACAGGCAGTGAAGCTTGAAATGTGAAAACAGCACACTGAAAGTTCAATATGCAATTAACCATAAAAGCAACACTGCCTCAGTTTTTAGAAGCATTTATAATATGATGTCTGAGCTGATTTAATAGTAAGGAAAAGACAGCAACTGACAACGTCTCTCAGAGGAACAGAACAAACAGCTGTATTTAAGTCACATATATGTGACAAAAGTTGTAAGTGGGAAATAAATGATCAAGATGCTCAAGATTTCAAAAGTTGACTATAATTTTAAAGATATTTGGTGTAGTCAAGTTACAATAGAGGCCTGTTTTCAGAATGTGCTGAGTAACCCTTCTCTGACAGCAACATCACTGTGCGGCATCTCAAACCACGCACCCAGGAACTGTGACATCCTCAGTGACAGTGGTTTTTGATGACAGCCACCAGAAGGACAAGGTCCTCAGAGGCAATTGTCTCGGGTCCCATGAGTGCTCAGCTCCATGTTTGCTGGGACACAAACTGCTCCTCTGCCATTTCTGTGTGACCCGAGTGCAGCCTGAGCTTACCCAGACTCAGTTTAAGTGGGGACACGTTGAATAGTTTTTAAGAATGTCCTTTCAGGATTGTTCCATTTTTTTGTTATCAAAAGAAATATGAACTGCATGGGAAAGGACAGCTAAAACCCTGCCCTCACCAAATATTTGATCATTTCTAAAAAGGAGGAAAAACCATGCACGCAGAATACAGAAAATCAAAAAGATGAAGAGCCTCAGGGTAAGGGAAATTTGTGGCAAAGCTTCTGTCTTTGAGTTCCAATAGAAAGACTGACAGCTTTAAATTTTGTGAGATAATCCAGATTAACTCCCATTCATTCTCTCTTCTCCATTTCTTCCCTTCCTTCACCTCTCTCAGCCTGCCACCTCTTCTCTAGCATAGTTTAAACTTCAAATTCATCATTTACTTCAAATTCTCACACATGCAAGTTTATTTCACTCTTCTGAATGGAAGCAAATGAATTTTATTTTCATGGCTCACTCTCCCAATGCCTTCTGCATGGTCTGATACATTAATTCAGATTATCATTCTGTGCACTTTTTGCATTAATTCTCAACTGACTGACCCTCTTCATCTGTAATTATTACCATGAAGGTTTTGAATATCATTAAACTCTTCTCACCGACTGCATTAACTTTAAAAGGTAATTTGATTAATTCTGCAAGCCACTGGTAGATGGAGATTTAACGCCTCATGGAATTTCTGCATTATCAGTATTTTGCAGCAACCAGATCTGAAAGATAAACAAAATCCTTGGAGACCAGATGAAAAAGGTTGGTTGTTTTTGTGAAAGATTTTAAGTAATTTTGTTAAGCTTTAAAACAGTGTTCTAAATTGTTTTTCCCAGAATTACAAACAGATCATTCCTCTGCATTCCCCCACAGTACTGATTTAATAACTTTTTATTTCTATGAAACGCATATATTTCCAGAGCTCAGCCAAAGGTTCTTCACTTGGGAAAACACAATGTCTGTGAGGCAGCAAAAGTTATCAACTGATAAATTGTAGAACAATATAGCCTGCCAAAATAGTCAACATGTAAAGACTTCACCTAAGCTCAAAACTTCGTGGAGAGCAAAGACGCATGCTAATGCAGCATCAGTGGCTGGTGTCACATACAGCTGATGCTGCTGTGTTTAAATAAAAGTACTGAAGGATGGCAAGGATGGTAACAGTGTAAAATACAGCATTACTGAGCAGCAATGTATTGCATTAATGACCCAGTGTGAACAACTGCAGATAGCAATTCTCCAGCAGAGATTTCCCCCTTCTCCTCCTTAGGCATGTCTGATGGCTGTGCTGGCTACAGCTCTTTTCTGTGTCTACTACTTCAAGGGTAGCAGAAAGCAGTATTCATTAAAATTTCATAAATGTTAGTAAAGGCTCAAATTACAGATTAGAGTAGTGAATTAGGGCTACATGATTCCTTGCATGGCATATATTGAAGGGCAATGGAAATAGAAATCTACCAAGGAAAACGAGTTGATGGAGAGGCAGCACCTGTAGAAACCATCCTTCTGACCCATGCCACAGTACATCAGCTCCAAAGACAAACTGCTAGCCCAGCAAGGCAGAGCTGCCAGAGAAAGGATGAGTTGAGTGGTTTGTTTGAGGTCTAGTAATAAGCACAAATTTGTGTCCTTCATGGCACAGGTAGCAGAAAAGTATCATGACATTACCAAGCACTGTGATACTCTTACTCACAAGACACTGACTTTTCAGAAGGCAGTAGTTGGGGGCTTTATCTCTCCTTGCATCAGGGATCTCCCTCTCCTCTGGGGTTTGGTTGCTCAGGTCAGGCAAGGTTAGGCTGCAGGTGTCCAGCTTCAAAGAAAGCTGTGGGAAGCCGTAGCACAGGTCCCTCTACTCTGCTCAGGAGCTGCATTTAAGCAGAGGATCCACACTTGATCTCTGAGCTGTGCTGCAGGAGAGCCTGTACCTCATCTCACAGCTAGGCTGGGTACAACACTGGGAATGTTCCCGTGCTGCTGAGACTGATGATGATGTTATCCAGAAGGGCATGAAAAAGGTGCATAGGGAATGATATTTTTTCTTTTTCTAGTAACACAACTGTGAAGTGAAATACTGGGAAATCATCAAGCAGGATGTTTATAGCACATAAAGGGAAAGATTCTTTTCCCCCCTACAGAATGAGTAATTGAACTGTGAATGCAACACTGCAGAATGCTGTAAAAAATAAATATACAGATTAGAAAATAGACCAGACAGATCAATTTACAGAGGATAAATTCATACCCATGTTCCAGGCAATTGGACTAGATGATCACTGTAGGTCCCTTGCAACTGCACTATTCTATTCTATTCAACTTTTTTTTTTCTTTTGCTGTAGAACTGGGGTGAGGGCACTAAGTCGGGCCAAAATCTGGTTGTCATATTTATGTGGAACAACTTTTCAGTGGTTACAGGGATTCATGGACACAACTTACCATGTTAGCTTCTTGAGATAATAAGTATTTCTTCCTCCAAAACTCACACATTTGCATACGCACTGTGGTTTGCCTAGGACAATGGGTAGAGTGCCCATCATCTGGAGGAGCACAAGGTAACAGGGCTGGCTAAATGCTGGGATGCTTGACCTGTGGGTCTGCAATGTGAAGGTCCCACTCCAGCAAATGGGACCCACACTCAAAGCTTTGATGGTGCAAGTTCAACAAGATTCCAAGCTTTTCATGCACTCCCCAGCTGCCCACAGGCAGAGTTTCAACTCCACCCTTTGTTACCCTCTGTGGGTGTTCTAACTACTCGTCTTGCTATCTCTACAAGCTAATTAAACATCTGCTAATGATGACCCTATCATTAGATCAATGAGGGAAACTGACTTACAAAAAGCCAGGATTTCTCACCAGCCAGCCTGGCTTTGTTCTCACCTCAGTAGAAGGCACCACGTATTTGTGCTGCCCTTTTCCAAAAGACAGTCTGCCTGCTTCAAACTGGGCTCAATATCCACTTGAATGTACAGACACACCAGTTGCCATAAATCAAAGCATAAAAATACATAATTATACTTTATTTATTGTGTGCACCTCACTGGCTAAGATACATGGAATTATTTCTACTTCCTAACTGGACCAGTTTAAATGATGAATTAATAAAGTACAAAAAAACTTCAGAGACAAATTTTTGGAAAAATAATTCTGCTTTGTTTGATAAAATGCATTTTTAATTAATATGGTTTAGGTCATTAATTTTCTGTGTCAGTGCAGTAAAATGGACCTAAGTCTTTCCCAGGCCTGCATTTCTATTATTCTGTAACATTTTTCTGTATCAATCAGGTCTTGGAAATAGTAACATGTCAGACCTTTACAGACAAAAATATCTATGGCAAATTTGCACAATTAGAACATCATTATCTTAATTAAACATCAATGTTGCTTGCAATTTCTGATTTTTTTAAAAGTAGACACTTGAGAGCTACGTAGCATGCTTACAGGATACACAACTAATACAAAAATATTATGCTCTTGATGCTCTTTTTTCCTGAAAAACTCTGGATGATATTTGTAAGATCTGATATATCAATAAATATCTTCACGAGTGGAAACTTATTTCCAATGCCAGCCTGTCTCATTTTTTTGCCAATTCAACTGCATATACACATACATACTTCTTTTTTCAAGCTCCAGCTGCCATGGCAGTCAAATTACACTGCAACAAAGATTTCCCTTGAACACAGAGGGGAAGAAAATATAAGAAGATCAAAATGAAACAGGAGAATGCTGCTTCCAGTACACATTTCATAAGGGTCTGTATTACGAGTGGGATGGAGCAAGACAGGAGAAGTCAGAGGAGAAGGGTCAGCTGCAGAAGATGCCACAGCTGTCCTGCTGTCACAGGGTTGGTGGCACCCACGGTGACACCAGGGAACCCACCCTGTGGCTGACCCCATCTCACAGAATATACCCCCATTCTTACATTCCCCTCTCGACCTCTTTCCAGTGAATCAGAACAGACACTTTTCAATTGACCTGCTATTACTTCCTGCATTTCTAAAGCCCTTATTACTGCCTGGGCTACCTCAACACACACCACATAAATTAACCATGGGCCAGTTTCCCCTGGTCACAGCATGGGTTAGAAAAGGCAGTTTACAATTCTCTCCCCAGCCTCGCATCAGCAATGAATCCTTCCTTTAAAACCTCTTTGATTTTTTAATGCCATACTGTGAGTCATGGGTGTTACCAATGTTACCACACTATATTCAACTTCAAAACATTTAAATAGGGAATTCACAACAGATGGCTTTTTGTAATGGAAGATAAATGAGTGAGACCTAGTTTTAATCTTATTTGTTGAATATATCTAGATGATGGACTGGGAAACAGTAGTATCACACAAACCGTAACATTTTTTGATGTATTTTGGGATACATACATGTCTGTACCTTGCAGACAACACCAAAATCCAAGCTAGCATATATGGAAGGGAGGCAAAACTGACACCAGAAATCCCTTTCAAAAATTTGTGTCCAGATGGGTGAGGAAAATAAACCATGTTCCTGAGGCACAATAGTGTCCCTAATCTCCCTTAAAAGTAGAAGCAATCTCATCTAAAGTAGAGTTTTTAAGCTGGTTTGGATACAAGGCAGATGCATGTAACTGCTGAGAGAGCCAGAAGCAGGAAAATGAGCAAAATGTTGGTAACGAAGCATTTATGCAGCAGCTGCACTGTGCTGCAAAACAAGCACAAGTCATTAATTAGCAAAACATCTCCATCCATGACCAACACTTAAAAATTTGAGAGATTGTTTACAAATAACTGAAATATTCAGAATATGCTGTTTGTTGAGATCTATTTTTCATCCTGTTGGTTTTTAAAGCTCTTGTGCTGTAAGAGGCAAGCAGATATTTGTTGCACTTCACTACTAGAACCTGTGCAAGTAAGGTATGAATATAAATACCTCCAGCACTAGGCATTCAGAAGCAGGAGCTCCAAGTCATCTTTGTAAGAGAGACCTTATCAAGGGTGTCACTGGGACTGACTAGACCCCAAAATACTTTTATCCCTGACCAAACTCATGCACAAACCGTGTGGAAATATATGCTGCAAGTTCCCTCAGGTAAGGACTTGGGTGCATTAAGGGATGCCTGTATTTAGACATCATCTAAAGTAAAACATAAGTGGCTCCATTTACCTCTGCTGGGATAGCCAATTCTCTCCGTTTCACTTGAATGCACATAAGATTTTCATCTTAACTACAAAGGCAAATTTTGATGGGCTCCACAAAGTGCTCCAAAAACCATTAAAAGCTCTTAATCTATACTATAGTAAAGAATGCTGTTAAGCTTAAGCTGCCTTTTCTGAACATTAGATACACAAACAAACTGGCAAAAATACAGGGAAAATGAAGAAGACAAAATGGAGAAAGTTTGTTCTAAACATAACCCAACTGGTAGAAAAAAAGGTAGTGAAGATGATGATGATGGAGAAGATACATGACGGTAGACATGTGAGTGTCACACCCTGTCACATCCATCTCTTCATAACTTTGTGCCGCGCTGCCTCCCCCTGAGGGCTCGGCCTGCGGCTGGTGGGGTTCGTTGCCTGCACGGTACGGCGTGCCCTGTTTGGGGAACTGCGTGCCTCAGTTTCCCTGGCCGGCAGCCGTCCTCCCCAAGCAGTTCACAAACCGCAGCGAGGACAAAGATGAAAGAGTGGAGTCTCGGTCCTACTTTTCCAAGTTTATTTCTCTGTCCCTAAGGACAGGGAGACAGATCTTGAAGGGGAGCTGATGCCGAGAGAATCTCGGGTTTCTTTGTCTCGGCTCTGGGATTTATGGGGTACAGTGAGAGGAGGACACAGCAGGGCCAACCGATCAGGAGGTTGACGACACATGACAGGAGACCAATAGAGACATCTCAGGTGAGAAACAAAGTTATACTAACTTATAAAAATTATCTCTAAAAAAGATTTCAGCCCATGCGAGCCAGCCACAGGGTCAGAGGCTCTGTGACGTGGCACACCAGGTGTGGATGTTGCTGTGGTCCAGAGCTGTCTTTTGATTCGTCCTCTGGGATAGAGTCGGACGAGGGGAAGTCAACCCACTCTGGCCCCCTCGCTCCGAACATGGGCTGAATCACAGCAACAATTTTGTTGCTTTGAATGCTTCAGAAAACATGGCATTTTCTTATTTGAGAACAATAATTTTTTCTGCTAGAAACTTAAAAAAGGACTCCCTTTGTTTTACTCTGCATCTTATCATCTTCTGTTGTAGTTACAAGTTGATATTTCATAATCCAATGGCTAAATTTAGTAACTGTTGTCTTTTCATACTTTGAAGCAGGATAGCAAAGTTCCCTGATTCCAAATCTTTGGGCTTCAGAGAATAATGGCACTATCTAAAAATATGTAGCTTTTCAAACATAAACGCATTTCACTTCGTCAGCATTTTGCCAGCTTTTTCAATGCACTGACACCAAACTTATTTTCCTTAACAAAGTCTTTGCCAGGATGGAAATCAGTATTCAGCACTATAAAAAGCACAACAGCTTGCTGAATCTCCTGACAACAGAGGAAAGCACAAAAGTCGCATTTTTATTAGTTATATCTTTACAACAGCATTTAAATACACAGGTGAGTTCCCAGTATATAAACAAATATTTATTACTAACACAATAAAATATTTATAGCATTGAAAAGCCATTCAAGAACCTAGAAACTATTGTAAGCTTCAATATCAGGGAGCTTGTAAATGAATGCATAAATAGAAAACTTATGCCTTAATTTAAATGCATTCGTTATTTAAATGTTCTGCAGCTTTTGAATAATTTTTAAAAAAAGCTAATTGAAAGCACAGAATATTTTAATAATTTAAAAGGGCTTCCTGACTAATTTATAGGATTTATCTCCTTTCATTTTTGCTGTAAACCTTGCACAGGTGAGTTGTGCAATTTCCTTCACAAATTATTTCAGATTGCTCACAAATGTTTTCTTGTCTGGCAAAGTTTGACAAAGTTAAAGATCAAATGGTTACCTTGGATCAGATATGGAACATTAGCAGCTTGCATTAAAAGTCATGTAATTTTTTTATATTGGTGGTGTTCCAAAAGAAGCAGAATTTTACATGTGCCCATTTTGAAGATCACTTAATGGGAAAACATCTGGGTTTTGCACTCTAAGACTACCAACACACGTCTAGTCAGTGGAGGTTGCCACTAAATCTCCTTGTAGCAGGATCAAGTTTTGGTAAAAATAAATAGACTGACATAGGCTGCAGTTTCAGCTATCTTAGATATTTGGGCACAACATCAACTAAAGGAACTTAACACATCATCTTCTGAAAATGGGGCAAATCTGAGAAGTCCTTGGATGTCTCCCACAAACGGCGTTCTCAGCTGCCATTAAGACAGCTGCAGAAAGAAGCTTGGTGCCGGTGAAGATCAGGACAAGGCCCAGGGCAGGAAAAAATAGAAGTTATTGGGATATATTCTCATGCCTGTGCTGGTGGCACAGCCGTGGGATGGCGGTGGAGAAGGGGAAAGCAGAGCTGTTGCGTGCCGAGGCCAAGGGGGAATATCTTCCAGCAGGGGAAGATATTTAATACAGGCACTGGGAGGTCAGACCAATCCCTCTTTGGGCAGAGGATGCGGTGGGAGCGGACAGCACCAGCAGGTTGTCAAAGGGATTTGCAGGATCATTAACACTGGGAAGGGGAGTAGGTGGGGAAGCTGGAGAAGCTTAAGGCAGTGGCAGGAGAAAGTGGCCAGGCTCATGTGCTCTCCCCAAGCCGTTCTGCCACCACAGAGTTCAGAGCATGGGGTGACACAGACCCCTTTTCTGCCTAGGATGGCATTTCTTATGTTTGTATTTTCACACCTGAGATGCCAGAGTGAAATACTACAGAGCAGAAAAAAAATAGTATCACAGCCTCACAAGAACTAATTGGAGTTGGAAACCACAGAAAACAGCCTGGATATTCAGCAATTTTCTGTGAGAGAGCCATTCACTGAGGCTGGTTAGTTGTGCGTGCAGATGAACAGCATAGCTGGCCTTGATGGGAAACTGCTCCTGCAGCAATCCCATCCCATGTACCGCAGGATTACTGGTACAGATGTCTCATTCACTCATAGGCGACCCTCAGCAGCTCAGTTACAGGAGACAACACAGGAAAAACACTTTTCACTGCAAGAGAAGCCACGCTGAAAATGGCTCTGGACTTGCCCTGGCTAAGACATGTCCTGAGCAGCTCAGACACTGGCCAGAGAGAGACAATTACTATTCTTTGGTCCATTTATCTCCACGGATTACAGGGAGCAGGTGATTTACAGTTACATCCAGTTCAAGCCAGAACTATAACTACATCATCCAAGCCAGACAAGGCAAAATTTTCGTTTTATGGGGGTGTCTTGAAAAATCCAACTTGACAGCAGTAAGGCAGTTGATAAACTATATTATCTCACTGCTTTCTGTACTCCTCTGAATACAGTCACCCACTGCCTTGTCTTGTATTATACCTGGCTGCCTTTATGCCCCATGTTTCTGCAGTACCCAGTCCTGCTGTGTGATTAGGGCTCCTCTGAACAACAGAAAAGCCAAGAAATAACAACAAGCTGTGTCAGAAACACAGCATTTTAGCAGGGCAGAAATTACCAATCACTGGGAGCAACTTTTCTGTTATGTCACAGAGCTGGTATCTCTACAGGCTGTGGGTGAACCCATATTAAGTATAAACTTCCCTGTTGCTGACTTTTGCCCTCCCCAGGAGCACAGCATGATTAATTCTCTGCAGACAGTTCAGAACCCTTAAAACCACCTTTCAAAAGCTCCAGGTGACAGAACAGCAAGAGGAATGTTCACCCTTGCTATGGTAGGTACATGCTAGGTACAAAGGGACAGACGCTGCTGCTGAATCAGGTTCTTTGCCTCTCCCACGGCTGGGAGCCCTCCTGCCCAGACTGGACGTCAGAGCAAAGCAGACCTCTGGAGAGCACAGAAGGATTTTGATGCTTCACTTTACAGCTTTAATTTCTGTCTGAGCACTTAGGAGTCCCCAGCCAGCCTAGAGCTTTTCTTGTGATTTAAAACGCTGTAATATACTTGTCATCCTTTGGGCTTAAATGAATCTCTGAAGTTATGCAACTGATCTTTTAACTTCTACAGTCAACTGGGAGCTAAAATCTCATGAAGTATCCCATATCCATCTGAATTAAAGAGAAATTATGTATGCTTTCCAGTCTACTTTTGGCTAGTGCAGAATTTATCAGTTGGCCATATCTGTATTATTAATTTTTTTTGTAGACAGACAAACTTAAATTTTTTACTTCTCAGTAAAGCTACCAGTTTTTTCTGTACTAATTCAGTAGCAGTTAGCAAGCTGGATGTTATCAGAAAGCTGAACATAAGGTGAGCCTTGGAGCAGACCTGAAAAGTGCTTTATTCTTGGAAAAAACACTTCGATATTGAAGTCTATGGTCAGAGGTAAGGTCTGATCACAGTTAGAAAAATAAAGTGTAGAGTGAAATGAAACCCGAGGAAACGTGAAAAACACGGTTCTGGGAAGCGAAAATATCTTAACCTATGAATGTAAGTCACAGGAATAAGTGACGAGATGGGAAAAAACTCTACCAAAAGCCTTGAAAAGGACAATGCTTTCCTTCCATTTTCACCCTGCACAAATCAATTTATTGCATTTCGGTTGTTCAAGTGTTAGATTTCCCCTGGAACATTTCTGACCCTGCTGGGCTGCCAATTTCAGCGTCTTTTTGTCACACTCCTGCAGCAAATACATACACAGAGATTCAAAAGGATTTCTCATATTGTGGAAATACCAAAAAAACCTTAAGAAACAAGATTCAAGAGTAATTGTAAGGCACAGGCTTCCTTCACCTAGCCCCTGACACCAACCGCACACTTCAACATAAATACCATCCCTATTTGAGAAGCACCAACTTGCTTGGTTTTTTTTCCCTGTGCTTCCTGATAACTCACTCTTCCCCAGCTCTTGCCTCTAGTGTTAAACCTCAAGTTCTTGCCTCCCTATGGTAGGAAGTGCCCAACAGGTTTCTGCAGTGGGGTATAGCCCAGCCAGTGGCATAAATACTGCTGTAGTGTAGTGCCATAGGTGTCAAAGATAAAAAACTTCATGTCCCTAAATTTTTGCTTCAACTCTCAGGATGCTCTGCCTACACAGAAAAGTCACCCACAAAGATACAGGGTTTTCATATGTTTTCTGGGAAAGCAGCCCAGGCTGTTTTCTAGCAGTAATGTTATGGCTGATGAAGTGTCTGCAGGAAACAGCCAGAAACTCCCTGCAAGGCCCAAATGGTCCCCCCGAAGCCTCAATACCATTTCATTATGGGCACTACGCGAGATGGAAATCAAGAGCGAAGTTTCATCTAAGTCCCATCATAATTCAGTGATGTGGAACTTAAGTGTGCCTACAAAATTGACTTTGTTCCTTTGCCTTTGCAAAGTCCTTCTTCAATTTACTCAGTTCCCCTTATTTTTTCCCCTACATTTTCCATTTGCTGCTATGTCCTCTTTTTCACCCTTTCATTTTCTGCCTGACCTCTCTTCACAGTCCCACTGCAACTGCAATTTATATTAAATTTTAAGAAATACACATTTCGTACTGGTTTTGGCGGAATAAATTCTGTATTGACTGAGACCTGTATAAAACTGCATAGAAGAAAAAAGTTCGCAAAAAAAAATAGAGGAAGTAGGTTTCAGCTATGATCCTCTGCCCTGTAAGCACAGAATATACCCACCAGGAGAGTTCCCTCATCATCTTGCACAGAGTTGCCCTTGCTCATTAAATTGGATCTGAATTATCTGAATTCAGGGTGATTCTTAATATAACAAAGTCTCTGCAAAGAACCTGGCAAAGGACGAGGACATTACATGGAAATTTGACGGCAGTATCTGATATAATGGATGAAAAATTGGTTTCTTCATAAATGTGGTGCTGAACTAGAGGGAAAGTAATGTCATCTTTTCTGATTTCAACCTCCTACAGAGAAATTGTTCTGTGTTGCACATTATGGTCCTCTCATCCACTTCTCTTTAGAGCAAAGACAGTTTCCACAGCGAGATGTGGAACCTTGGGAACATTTTGCGTAGGTAGAGTGTTAAGCACGTATCTCCTCATGTCTCCTGTCTTTTGCAAGGCATTCAAGAGGAACTGGAGATACATGACTCTGTGGTTTGGACCAAGTTGCCTGGATCATGAACCCCAAAAGGTAAGTACTGCAGCACTTAACTGGTAGAGGCCTCCTTCTTTTCTGGATGTGGTCCAAATCCTGCATTACAGTTTCAGTACTGGAAAAGTTTCTTGTAAGATTAAAATTCATCTCTTGCAGAAGTTCAGCCTTTAAAGAGTGGTGACATGCATTATCCTAATGCAGTGTCCTTTTTGTGGACACAATTTCAAAGATGAATCATGCTCATGTGCAAAAGGTGAGAGACTCAATTTTCTCTTATGAGTCCTGTAAACAATACACCTTCGCTGTGTCAAAAATACCCAATTAAAAGCTTAAAATAAAAATAGATCTTAAAATAGGCATTAGTCCTGCCCACGGTTCAGTGCTGAGGCTATTTCAAAGGCCCAGGAGACTTGCCCTTCACACTCCTTGTGCCAAGCAGCAGGGAGGTGGAGGCTTTAAACACAAAGGGACAACCCTTGAAAGGGACAACCACGAGCACCTCTTGGCCATTGAAATGACCCTGCTGGTAGAGCCCATCAGGAATCTGCCTTTCATCCAGGGACTGCCTCATGGCAGCAGCCTTTGGGCTGCAGTGGAGATCCCTTGGGTTGAATCAATTCTCCTTTCACTGCCACACAGCAACACAGCCACAGTGGTGATACCGCTTGGTGGTTCACTTCGCTCCTGAAGATAAGACATCTGGGACTAAGTCATCCGCACTGGAAATTCTGGCAAATTCTTGAGCTTCTGGGTGTATGGATTCAAGGATGGCAGCATTATCTTCTGTGTCAGAAGAAAATAAACCAAGACAAATGGAACCCCTGTGAGACCACAGCAGCAGGTGTGTGCATGAAGGTGTGGTACAACCCCGCAGTCACTTCAGTCACATGGATTTTATGTATCTCCCATTTTGTACAGGAGATGGGCACCAAACCGCTCAACACTGCCAAGGCTGAAGCCATTCTGGACATATTCTTGTCTTCAGTGAAACTGCATTAAAAACTCAGGTGTTAGCAGAGAGACCATACAAAAACATGAGATGGGACAAGAAGATTCACACTCTTGAACCCACGAACTCAGTCTGTCTAAATTCCCTAAGCTGCCTCTGCATCTTATGTGACGGTGGACCTACATGAAGCAGAGCTTATTGCTTTGAGACACACACAAAATGAGAGAAAAGAAGCTTCTGCCAGACAAAGAAAGGGCAGAGGACACAGAGGACAAAGGAAGAGGATAAGGAACTAGGTGGAGGAGATGTGTATATGAGAGAGACTCCAGTGATCTGAAAAAGCTACAAGCTGTACAAGTGGGACCTGTGTATCACAGAGGACTCCAGCCCAAGCTAAAAGGATGCATTAAGGCAATGGTGGGAGCAGATATTTATAAACTGTATTATGTCCAAACATCTCATGTTAGCTCAGGTAAAGAGGTAAATGCAAAAGTTAAGAGTAGGTCAGGCATAACTGGTTTTATTCACAAAGCAAGTTTTGCCTGAGTATAAACCAACTAGAACATAAGAGCTACATGGTTAGTTGGAATATAAACTAAAAACTTCTCTTCTGATCAGCACAGGCTGAGGCCTTTTCAGAAACCAGCACTCCAAATATTCCACACTGCCACATCTTCCAAAGATGCACAATATTGTAATGCAAAGATCAAAGTAATATTCCCAAGAAAAGTCTGCTCTGCCTCTCCTGTAGTTCTGTATTCATCTGAAAACCATTGTTTCTATTACAGCTTCCTTCTGCTATCATGGAATCACAGAATAACACCGTGTTCCTGAGACCATTATCCAAACACTTTTTGAACTCTGTCGGGGTTGGTACTGTGACCATCTCTCTGGGGAACCTGTTCCAGTGCCCAACCACCCTCTGCGTGAAGAACCTTTTCCTGATCTGTGAACACAGTTTGGCTTGTGAACTTGGTGTGGTGGGTTGACCTTGGCTGGACATCAGGCACCCACCAAGCCGCTCTGGACACGGGAAAGAAAAAAAGATGGAAAATAACTCATAGGTTGAGATAAGGCAGTTTACTGAAGCAAAACTGAAAGTTTGTGCACGCACAAGCCAAGAGAAAAAAGAATAGGATTATTTCCTGTTAGCAAGAGATGTTCAGACACTTCTCAGGGAGCGGGGCTTCAGCATGAGGAGCGACTGCTCCGGAAGGCAAACATTGTAGATAACAATTGCATCCTCCTTTCTTTAGCTTTTATAACTTAGCTGACATAATTTGGTGTGGAATATTCCTTTAGTTAACTTGAGTCAGCTGGCCCAGCTGTGTCCCTTCCCAGGACCTTGCACACTCCCAGCCTATTGATGGAAGGGAATGCTGGGGAGGCAGTGCTAATGCTGTGCCAGAGCTGCTCAGCAGTTTCCAAAGCACTGGTGTGTTGTCAACACCTTTCTAGATACCACTGCAAAGCACAGCACTGTAAGGGCTACTATGGGAAAATAAACTCCATCTCAGACAGACTCAATACAGCTGGGATGGCTACACTGCTGCAAAACATGCTTAAAGAATCAAGTTAAACTGATTAAAATCTCTGCCTTACCTCTACCAAGGGGTTTTGTTGGGTTTTTTGCCTATCACTTTGGCCAGACAGACCAAGTCACATGGGCAATTTGACACTGAAACTCCAACTGCATGCATAAGACGAAATACCTTTTGGACCTCCTTCTTCTCATGCAAATCCCCACATTACACCACACGGCTGCTCACTTCATTGAAATCTTGTTGACAGTAATGCTAAATACCAGATGTTTAGGGATTACCTACAAGGGGGCCTGATGTTGAAGAGAGAGTTATGAGATGATCTTTCTCCTTAGAAACCGTCCTCCTGGCAATGAAAACAAGTCCCAACTCTTGATGATTTACAGCTTCCCAACTGTTTGTTAGCCTTAAATTCCAAAGTTCTACTATTCCAAGTTTTATCCATATAAACATGAAATCTTGTTTTGGATCCTGCTAAACTCTTTGCTTCAATGATTTTTAATGGCACAGAAATATGAATTCTCATTCTTTACAACAAAGTAATGTATTTCCTAATTTCTCTTTTTAATCCCCTTCTTTCAGGTTCATTGCTTCATCAGCTATGCCCTCCTGTTTGCCATTTCAACTCCTCTGTATTCTTGCTATTTCATTGTGATGCCTACTCTTAAATAAATAGCCTTTATAGTCTTAATGCCTTCATATGAGATTTTCCTTAATTGTCTTTGACAAGCAGATCTCCCAAAGGTTGTCAAGGACAATTTCTCTTAGTAACTTACTCTTGGGCCATGAAGTGACCACACAATGGTCTGGCACAGTGTACCACCATCACTTTCAGGGGATTTGTCCCCCAGAACCACAGATCATTTACTGAACCTGCATTATACTTGTGTTCACTAAGAATGGAGGCAGATCCATGGTTTTGGGCTGAATTCCTCAGAGCAGCAGCATGCCTATTTACATGATCTCTGGAAAAACAATGTGATTCTCTGTAGGAGAGCCAACTCAGGTACTGGTCTGCTGATTGTTTCTCTGTATGTTACACACCACCGGTGACTACTGCTATTGTGTTATCAAATACTATCAATAGGCAGTAATGAAAAAAGTCAGGAAACATCTTCCCCCAAATGAAAGCCAGTGGAAGCTATCAGTAGACTGTAAATGTTATTTCTTCTTTTCTGTTTGTCGGTTTTCTTATAGTTTTAAATGAAGAAAAGACATTTCTAGAAAAACTTTTACCACTTTTCATCATTTTTTATTCCCAACAGCAATACTGATACACTACACTGGTTCTTTGAAGAACTGGAAAGGGCAGGAAAAAGATGAATGAGGGTAGTGTGTCCAGATGCTAGATATAATTTCAGCTTGACAAGAAATAACCCTGTTTAGTTTTTTTTAATACTGGTAATCACACTCTATCTAATGTTGGATCTAGCATCAAATCTTTCCATTTGGCAATAACTCTATAAAGTGTGTCAAGAGTGGCTGAATACCGTAACCAGAACTTGGGGATAAAAAGCTCCAAATGCATGTTTTCTTTTGACAAATTTCTACATAAAGGCAAAGTAACTTTCTCAGAATTATTTTGCTGATACCTGTTTCTTCACCCAGCCTTTATATAACATGCATTTTGTAGAGAATAAACAGTAGTTTTTTCTTTAATAACTGTTGTATATAACACCCAGAATTTTAGTGCTGGGGTAAAGGAGGATTAGTTGTTCTAATAAAGAGTTTAGGATTTCTGAATTTTTTCAGAACAAGCTTTCCCTCAAACAGTATTTATTCAAGACTTGCACCGTTCTTTTCATTTTCTGCTACTTCTCATAGTGCAGTTGCTCTTGAATTTTACACATTCATCTGTATCTTTCCTTTTGAGGACGCTGTTTTCCTGCAACGTCTTAATTACTCTGCTGGCCTAAACCAGGATTACTGAGGAGCCTGGAAAGGAGGAGGCTTTAGCTGAATCTGAGCACTTACTACTTGTCAAAATACTCTGTAATCCTTGGTAGGATTACTCTCTGCAGTGTTTCCTTGCTGCTAAATGACAAACAAATAAAATTTGCTGTTTCAACACAGTGCGAAATGTTCTTTCACTTTCAGTAGACCTGAGGCAATGTTTGACAAAGGTACCAGAAGGAAGAAGAACAACGAGGAAGAACAAAGGCAAGGGTATGTCAGGTTTGTGGTGAGCTTAATCCTGCACCCCAAAGAGTTAGACCACAACAGGTCTAACTGTGACAGGTCTGTTTCACAGAGATTTTTTTCTGATCTTGAAGCTGAAATGTGTCTTTGAGGTGGTCAGACAAAGCTCTCCAAATTCTGCATGCTGGGAATCACAGTCAACACTAATGCAATGCCAGAATAAATTTCAGGGAAGGCAGTGAACATACATAACAGCTAAAGAAATCTTTAAAAATGCAGCCCAGGATAGATGTTTTGGGTGAAAATTGGGTGTGGCAGACAGACACTCCATTTGGGAAGACTGGAGGGTGAAATAATGGATTAATAGCTATCAGTGCAAACAGCTGTCTTTTTTCTAGGAAAAACTGAGTTTCAATCTACAGAGAGGTACTGGTGGGATGGTGTTTTACCAAGTTATAGCGTTATTTTCCCTGCACCAACCCTTGAATGACACTCTTGGCCAGGTGTGCTGGCTTTCTGGTGGTGAAACTCTGGACCAAGAGGGGCCCAGCAAGATTTATGCTTCAAAATACTTCATGAGATTCAGAAGGGGTTATAAAAGCACAGCTATAATTTTATTTCAAATAAGTGCTGTTATGAAACTCTGATGACTTCCTTGTTTTTCTGAAAACATGAGACAGTGATGGACATAATACAGAAATCCATACACGCATGCTTTTACAATCACATTCAGCACATCTTCCAGCTCCTTTTATCTCCCAGAAAGCTATGAATGTGTTTTTTATCTGGTTTGATTTAGGGACATTTTACCATTAGTGATTTTGTAGGATTGCAGGCTGAGTTTGTATATATTCCTGGATCATTTTACTGTTGGGTAGTCTGAAGAACACTGTCAGAAGGCATGCTCTACCTATTCTCCTGGTTTTCAGGTGTACTTGTGGGATCTCAGTGCTACACATACCCCTTTCCAGAGCACCTTGTTGGTATCTGCACCTGTAAGTGCAGCTTGTCTTCCCCTGGGTTAACACTATCACCACGTTTTCCTTTGTAAATTCTTCATACAAAAGAATTACAGGTTTCGTCCCATGTTTTTTTCCCAGGGATGCTCTTCTTGGTTCTCAAGGGCTTGTGCTTTGTGGCAGTCTCTTCTAAACCTTTCGTTCATTTTCCAGGGCCTGCTTCACAACACTGCACCATTCAAATTGTTCCACGACAGCATGTGCCAGACGATATCAGCACAGTAGGGTTTTTGGGATAACACCTAGTTCTTACAATTTCCCCCGCCTCTATTTTTTCCCCTTGTATGAAAAAAGCCACTGTAGCTTCTGGCTCTGTTTAAGGAGTATTCAGCATATTAAATATAGACCCCAAGTGCACACTCGTAACATACTCAGTTCATATGCTTTACATGGTTGTGCTAATAAAAAACACAGATTTTTTTTCTTGCTCTAGAGGGGGGGAGCAAAATGTGTGAACTGCAGTCTCAGTATATTAATCTGCATTAAAAAAAACCCAAATAGTCCTTCTTCCCAACAGCCTTTAAATCATAAAACCCATAGCAGCAGTGAAGGATAAACTTCTGAAATTCTTTAGATAATTCACATTAAGCCTCTTAAATTTTGATCCAAATAATCTAAGTCTTCAGAGCACCCAGCAGCAAACTGTGGACGTCTCTGAATACTCCTGGTCTGGGTCAGGCTTGCCCCTAACACCTCTAATAGCCACAGTCACCTGAAAGAAGTTAATTCATTCCAGAAATCCACCCACACTCAGAAGCACCTTTCGTTCCTAAACCAAGAGATTGATGGGGGGAAACCATTTGTTCTACAAATTCTGGTGATATGCTGGCAGGGAACAGAGGCAAGGCTGAGGCAGCCAGTCTCTTCTTTGCCTCAGCCTTCACCAACAATTTCTCTGAGGTCCCTGCGTAATGAAAGGGGAGCCATGCTGGAACAGTCTGTTCCTGAAGGACTGCAGCCCGTGGAGGGGACCCACACTGGAGCAATTTGTAAAGAAATGCAATCCATGGGAAGGATTCACATTGGAGGAGTTTGTATCCTGTAGAAGGGACACCATGCTGGAGAGGTAAAGAGTGTGGAGTCCTCCCCGTGAGGAGGAAGGAGCAACAGAGAAAATGCGGGATGAACTGACCACAACCCCCATTCCCCATCCCCCTCTGCCGCTGAGCAGGGGAGGCAGAGAATTCAGGAGGGAAGCTGAGCCCAGGAAGAAGGGAGGGGTGGGGCAAAGGTGTTTTAAAATTGGGTTTACTTCTCATTACCCTACTCTGATTTGACCGGTAACAAATTTAATTTACTTTTTCCCCAGGTTGAGTCTGTTTTGCCTGTGACAGTAACTGGTGACTGAACTCTCCTGGTCCTTATCTTGACCCATGAGACTCTTGATATATTTTTTCTCCCCTGTCCAGCTGAGGAGGGGAGGGATAGAACAGCTTTGGTGGGTACCTGGCATCCAGCCAGGGTCAACACACTGCAGGGAATAAACCCTGACAGGGTTACACTGGGTTCATTGAATCAGTGCATTGACTTAGATGGTTACCAGTGCAGATCTAAGAATATCTGCCCTAAATTTGTTTTAGCACTCCAAATACTAAAACACTGATCCCAATTGCTTTCCAAAGGGATTATTTTTCTCCGCTGAAAAGCAGCCAGCTCCACAAAGCTGCTTGAACTCAGTTATGGCCTGAGCCAAGTTGATTTTTAACATTAAATAATGTTTCTAAATTGCTTTGGGGTTCACGCATGACAGTTCTTAGGAATTTGCAAAGAAGGCTTTAATTCTACAAACATCCAAGTCACACACAAGCAGTTCTCACTCAGTGATACTGCCTCTAATTTTCACTGGGACCATGGATTTTTTTGTGTGACTATGCAATATCAGATTAGCAGCCTATAAACCCCAAACCTTCCAAAAACATGAATAAGTCCCATGAAAAATAATGTCAGCTTGAAAACCATGACATTTTAAAGATTCCTTTAACATGCTACTGTTCTATTGGTAATTACACTTTTAAACTTCATTTTTTAAGCACCACCTTGAAAATAAAACTGACAAAATCTTCATTTTTTAAAAACTGAAGGTTTGCTTTGGGATGGCCTGCTCCTCCAAGAAAAGAAGCCTCAGGATAAATACAACAACAACTTAAGTGCTGGTATGTTTTGCTTGGGGTAAAGCCCATTTTTCTGTGGAGAGGAAGGGGAGGTCTAGAGGTCTTTCAGAAATGGGCTAATCTCTGCCAGATCCAGTTAGGTTAAATGATACTTAAAATCACTCTCAACACACTGGTATCTTTGACTTTTTATCAGGACTTGTCCAGTGATGGAGATACTGCAATGTTCCTCAGCATACTCCTCCAAAGCTTCAGTATTTTAAAAGAAAACCTTCTTCCCATTTCTCCATTTTGCCAAATTGCTTCTTATCCATCTGATGGGGGATACAGACCATCTTGTTCCTGGGAGAGGCAGCAGAAAAGGGGAGAGGAGATTTCTGGTGTGAAGTCACACTTGGCTTCCATGGGTCATCTCCTTGCTGGACTAAACAACCAGTTTTCTCTCAAGCTTTCCTATTACACCATATTTTCTCTAATTGGCCTTATTGTTTGCTGCTCTCCAGTGTAGCCCACTTGTTTCTGGAACAGCAGTGCCCAAACCTGGAGAGGTTACTCCAGCTAAGTTTTCACCAGTTCTCAGTGGCTCTGCCTCCTGCAAAGGTGGTTGCTTTTGTTTTTTTGGAGAATGATGACACTGCTGACACGTGTTCTGCTTGAAAACCGCTGCAACTCTTACATCAGTTTCTGCCACACAGAGGACCCTGCTGCCACGTTTTGGACCGCTTGTGTAACAAAGTCACAGTTAAGCAGGATCCTACCTGTGCTGGATGATTTGCAAGAGCTGCTGCTGCTGCTGCTAAACAATACTGCAGTTGTGCAACTGGATCATGTATTGACAAGCTGGATGCCTGTACCTTATGAAAAGACTGCCAGAGGTTTACACAGACACACATATCACTGTAGGAGGGCCATGCACCTGGGGAATGCTCAGAAAATCAAGACAAACCGGACAAGCCAAACAGGCAGTGTGGGTACTGGTAGGGATTGCCTGCATTGAATGTGGATAACAAAGATATCTGGTTTAAAAGCACATGAGAGAAATGCATAGTACATGTATATGGAACTCATCAGAACTCATTTGGACGGGAAGCTGTGGCTGGGGTTGGTTTTGTTTCCTGAACATTTTGGCTCAGTGTGTTCTGGTCAGTCTCTTGCAGAGAGTCAAGCTTACCACTCACCACACTGCCTGAATAAATAAATCCAAGTGAAGGGTCCAGTGCCAAGTCGGGGTTTTTTTGTGAGCAGACTGGCCCCTTAACTGGAAGAACTGAATTAGGAAGAGGACCTGGAAAAGACACCCGTGCCTGGAAGGTGAACAATGTGCTGTGCAGCTTGTGACTGGGAGAGGGAGGCTGGGAGAAAAAGTTACAGAAACTTGCCAGCTGTATGCTCAGAATATCTGCATATCTCAGAATTTTCCCCAATTTAGAAGATCAGTTTGAACTCTAAACTTGGCATCCAGCTCCTTTGTTACATGTAGATCTTATAAGCACCTTTTTTAGTTCTCCATTCCTGTCATCGATGTAAGCACTGAGCAGTTTTAGGCTCAGGACTGCCTTGTGGAGCTCCTTGTTGGAAATTAAACCATGATCTTCATTCTGTGAGCATGGCTATGGGAGCTGGTGCTCTCTTGCCCTACCAGTTTCCCCTAGATGAAATTTCCCTCTCCAGCTTGCTTTGAGATCCCCATGTAAGACAGCACTGAAAGCCTTATGTGATGTCCCTTGCTTTCCCCTCTGTCCAGAGTCTCCTGCCTTTGTCCTAGGAGGGAATTATTTTGTTTTGACATGATTTGTTCAAGACAAATTGATGTTGGCTTTTTCCTGACACTCTATTATCCTTCTGTAATCCATTTCAAACATGAAAGAACTCCATAAATATATAAATGAATTAACCAAATATTTCCTACCTAATCTTTAATGCAGTCTACTCACAGTTCATAAAAATATTTACGCAGAGACACATTATTGTGTTTTTCTGATCCTTTCTGAGCCTACGTAAATGCTTAACATAGCTGCTCTCTGCACAAATTAAATAAGATAATTCCCTGTAAATGAAGTAAAAAGCTGAGACTTAATTTGTGAGGCCAGTCACTCACAGAAAATCCTAGAGCAGTCTTTTCCAAAGGTTGAAGAGGGTTTGGTTCCAAAAATACAACTCTGATTTTGCCCCTGAACTCCTTTGAACATTTATTCAAGTGTTGAAAAAATTTTAAATGATAAATAACATCAAGTACTGCATTATGCAGCAAATCTGCAAATCTGTAAATCTTTTTGGTGAACTTCAAGAGTTTCATGAGTATATTCAGCAAGTACATAGGAAATACTTAATAAGTTTATTTATAAAGCATTATAAAGGGTCATAAATGGTTTATGGGTACATAATAAAGAGATAAGTGTTAAGGAGTATTTATCAAATCAATCTAATCTCCAGATACAGGGTTTAATTAGCATTTCTATGAAGTCTCCTGCTCTCTCTGCCATTGCATTGTAAATGTTACACTTCCCAGCAAGGCTAGGATAAGATGTGGTACTCTTCCTGGAGCATTTGTACTACAGCAGTAATTCATCGTTTGGATGCCAGGATACTGGGACTTTGATTAATGTAATGACATACTTTATGGTATCCCTGGCAGAAGCTAGGAGAGATCACAATCTGTACTGAAAAGCAAATTCAGGATTCTTATTCAGAGCAGAAGGTTTCAAGATAAATGATACACTACCCTACGGCTTCTTGCAATGGTTACTGATTGTATTTTATTACACAGTGGCGTAACTTGACCTTAAGAAATACTGCATACGTTCAAGATGCAATTTATCAGGTGGCTTACGTATCAAAGAAAAAATTTTCATGCCAGCACTCAGACATTAAAATAGCCCTCAGAAACCACAGCCAGACATACACCATCCCCTGGATGCTCTGTGTGTGGGACTGTGAGAAGACCTGCTCCAGCAGCTGAGATTGCATCCCACCCCCCCCAGAGATGCTGCAGGAGCAGAAGGATCTGTCCTCCAGCCCTCCATATAACCACAGTGAAGTCACCCAAAGACCTCTGCCATGGACAGGAACTTTCAAACCAAAATAAATCCCAGGCCTCCCTCCAACCTTCAAACCATTATATCTAAAAGGCAGGAAGTATTTTTGTCTCACAGAATAACACAAATGGTAATGATGTAGTCTTTTTTACAGAAACAACTAAACAGCATCATGTCACTGCCAAAGAGGTGGGGAGTCATTGAAAACCAACACTGAGTATCATAAATTATTGTTTATCACTAGACAAATAAATGGTTGTCTTTGAAAACGGACCTGCTTGTACGGTTAAAGTTTAAAGCAGCATTTATGGTAGCAATTTAAGCTCTTAAAATATACACTTTAAAAATAAAAATACTTACTGTAACGTCCCTCAGCTGCATTTCTGCAGAATAATCTTAAATCATTCCAATTACTTAATTCAGTCTGTAATTTATCAGCCCGAATAAATCAGCCTTGTCAAGCCCAGACCCAGATACATGTAATTGTTAAATTACATAAACTTCATGTATATTATGAATTATTCAGATATCAAATGGACTCTTTAAAATTAATAAGTGGTTTCTTATATGCAAACAGCATATTGACTACATATGTCCGATTTTTTTTTTCCTAAAGTCCAACGTATTTTTTCTAGAATCTGGGAAAAGAGTGATCAAAACAGGGCTTGGAGTAAATGTTGCAAATTAGGAGTGAAGAAAGAAAGAAAAAAACCAGGATGAACCTGCTGTGATACATCAAGGCACACATGAAAAGCTCACCCATGTATGCAGTGAACATCCAGAACTCCCAGTGAATTCAGAAGCTGTGGTGTATCTGAGTCATCCCTTTGGCCCACACAGTCAGTCTCTGCCCACAGAGGCACACTGCAACATTATACTCCTCCTACGACTTTGGTAACATAAATATTACGATTTAGAACTTGAATAGTATTTTCATTTTTGCATTTCTTTACAGGCATTACTTAATTAATCCACCCACCAGACCAGACAAGCGTTCCTAGCTCTGTTAATCTACACATAATTATCAGCAATGGTCCACTAACATTATGTAAGAGGTGAAAAGCAGAATTGGAAGATCTCTTTGGGATCCAGGTGGTCCAGAGTGCCCTCAAGAACTTGTAAGGGTGTCAGACTGCCAGAGGGCAATTTTGGAGACTCATACAGGGGTGACTATGACTCTGCCGTCAACAAGAGATAGTTGTGGTGGTGCCAAATGCCATATGACTGACCAAACAAGAGCTGAACTTCCATTTCACCTTTTTGTTCATATTGCACTTACTCTTTTCCTGCTGGAAATCATTATACATACAGGCTTTTTTCCAGGTTTCATGCTGTAATGTTTGAACACCAGATTTCACTGTAAAGAATAAATTTCCATTCGGTATTATGAAATACAATAGAATAAATAATTTCTGTTGTACTAATGAGTTCTTACCAAAGTTCCCTTTGTGCATAAAATGTATTACAGAATTTTAGGAAACACTTAATTTGATTAACAGTCTTCTACATTAATCCTTTGCTCAGTCACTCTTGAAAGCTGCATTAATTTAACAGAAGCTTTGCCAGGCTGCCTGCATGGCCATGGATCAATATCCCAAAAGGCAACCATGCATAAGCTTTGATTGTGACTTTATGATCAAGTAAGAAAGTCCATCTAATATGAATGCTAACTGAAATACCCAAACCTTTATGCCTGCTTTTCTAGATTACAGTGTTTAAAAATGAGCTATCAACAGAGGCTACAACCTTACATTACACTTTTGATACTGTTTCTGACTACGAGTAAAAAAGTATTTTACGTCTTGGATACTGCCCCAAGTTTTAGGCAACACAGATGTACTTGATCCTAGAGGCCATTATGGATTTTGTGGAATGCAGAGTAATATTACACAGCTATACTTTGCAAAAATTACACCTCTATACAGCCATCTACTCTTTATGTGGGGGAAAGGAATTGGTGAATATGATCCTGCTTCTTCCAAGACCCCCACCGAACACCTAGCCAGAAAGAAGGAGCAGAGCTCCTTGAGAAGCTTTTGAGAAGAACTCAATCTTTTGTATTTCTCAGTGAGACAGTGAGCTACTGGGTGAGAATAGTGGTTTTCTTTCTTCAAAAAATAACCTTTTCAGTATAAAAAAATCACAAATGTACATTCACAGAGCCTAACCAACGTTACTGGGACTTCAGGGTCTGTAATTGCTAAATTTAACCCCGCAAACCTATCATAATGAGTTCAAACCAATACAGCTAGGTTAAGCACATAGTTAGGAAATTAAAAATAGATGGTGGCAATAAAAACAGAAAGGAAAATGAAGGAAGAAATTAAAGAAGACCTGATGTTCGCAGGAGAGCGTTCGGATCCTTTACTGAAAAAGGCCTTGGGGAATATTTGCAAAACAAAGATTAGCATTACTGCCACTGTGCTCGGGATTCATTATTCATGGTGAACCTCTCTATAACTAACACCTATTTAGTAATAAACTGTGTTTCTTTGATGTGGTTAATGACTGATATAGGAACAATTATTACCATTGAATTTTCTGTTAGGGTTTGGAAAACCTAAAAGGGGAAGGAATGGAGTGCAGGAGCATGGAAATTCTCTGTTTGAATTCAAGTCTTGGAGACTTCTGCTGAAGTGTTTTCTTGTTTTCTGCTATTCTATTGCCCAGATGGGAATTTAAGATGAAGCCCAGTGGAAACTTTAACATACTACTTCAAAATCCAAATAATAAAATTGACTAGTTTGTTTAAAGATTGCCTTCACACTATTGATTGCCTTCACCAGTCCCACTGCCCTTCTGGACAGCACTGGATTCTGGATGCAGTATCATGTCCAGAACTAGGAGGAAGGTTTTATGTTTAAATGAGCTTACTCAGACTGATACAGATCTACATGTTACTCTAGGGTATGTTACTCTAGTTCCCATCAGTTTATTTTACAAGTAGGATATAGTTTTCTTCTGTGCTTTTTACTGTTTCTCTCCTCCATCTTTCCTTTGTGTTTTGGTCCTACTTTTTTTTTTTTCATCCTATTGTCATCTTTAGATTCAAAGCTTGAATTCCATCATTTTTTCAGTTGTCCATGCTAGGTTTATTTCCCATTGTGATAGTTTTTCTCTGACACAAGTGTCTTCTCTCTAACTGACCAACCTAAATCTTCAGTTTTCTTACACAGCTTGCTCCAAGTGAATTTTGCCTTCATGTTAAATCTCTATCCCCCCCTCATACACTCTCCACCTTGGTGTACTGAGTGACAAGTAATAGTCAACCAGTGCCATTTGTCTCAGCCAGCTGTCTCACTGCTGCTTTGAACTGACAATCAGATCAGCAGATCAGCTCCTGTTTCTGGGCAAACAGGGTGGATGGATAGCTAGGGAGGAAGGTGGTCAATGAGCTGAGCTTCAGTGGACCAAGATCCTACTTACAGCAGATGAAAAAGATGCTCATAATACAGGAGAAGGAGAACAGGGCATGCAGCAGGATTTGTAGGCCAGAGGACCTGTATGAGCCCTCTCATGATATGTTCCAGAAATGTGAAACTTTAATGTTTATACAGCTCTTCAAGCACTTGACTTTGCATTTCAATTAACTGCCTTTTCAAAACTGCTCTATCTCTGTGAGAACGTACAACTTTTGAATGTGGAATAGATAATTTGATCCATTAAGTTTTATTAGTAGATTCAGCTAAATGCTGCTAAGCCCAGGGATAAAACCAGCTTAAAGATGGGCTGTACCACATAGTTATGATGGATATCACAGAAATTTCATGCAGTCTGCTTCCTGAATCTCACCACCAAACACTACAACTTCCTGGCAATGCTCTCTAAAACAACTTGTCCTTCCCTATAACCGAGCACCTGGTCATGCCGAGAGGGACTGGAAAGCACTGAAGGGAGTCTCCCGTTTCTCGATGCCTGGAACTAGCTTTATAAACAAAAGACAATCTGATGAAGACCCAAAAGCAACCACGACATACAGTGACTCTCTTTCACTCTACAAAACTCACTTTTAACATGGATAGGAGTAGCTGTGGGATTGAAAACTACTTGTAGCAAGCAGAGCAAGCCCACTGGTGTTAGTGGAAACTCAGGCTTGACTCCCCAGCTCTCTTAGCCCTGTCATCAATGCTTCCTTTTTTTTACAACATATAGGAAATGCCCTAACAAACTGAAGATTCTTGGAGGAACTAAAATGAATATACAGAAGAATTTTTCCTACAGGAACAGCCAGACTAAGGTCTGGGCTAGTTTTGCCCTTCTGGAGAGCCTTCATTAAGCCCGTACGCAACACTGCACAGAGAAAGAGAAATAGATCCTGTATAATGCATCCAGGCCATCAAATATTCAGCACGGAGAATATCATGGCATGCATCACATCTTCAGAGTGGTAACAAAACAAAAACTTGTTGGCATGTTGGACTGGATATTTAAACACTGAAAAAACTCCATTCTTTGTCATCTAATACACAGTTGGGACATTCAAGGAAGGATTGGGATTATTCTCACTCTATAAATGGGTTGAAATATACCAAAGTATTGTAAGTTTTTAAGTGTAAATTAAACGTAACATAGGAAGCTGTTTGATCTACTCGGATGGGTGCAAGGCTGTCGCTGTTACGTCTGAGGCGCATAAAGAAAACGACACAGAGTCCAGGCTTGTGAACAAGTGGAAGCCGAAGCTTAAGCGCTTTAGTAATTTTCTGACTACTTTTATAGGATAGATCGCAAAAGTGTGTTGAGTGGCAATAGGTAATTGGTTCCTCGGCCATCCACCCCTTGAGAGGATTGGCCAAGTCCTAAGATACCTATTCCAAAATCTTTTCAAAGTCAAAGCCATAACAATCTTGCAAAACAGCCTGCAGGTGCAAGAAGTTTATGAAACTGTGACCTTGTTTAAAATAGTTTACATGGGAAAGACAGTCTTCTCACAGAATATTGAGAAAAGGCTGAGGAATTTCTCCGCTTCTAGCTTTTTAGCACCTACACAAGGCCTGTGGGCAAGCACTCAAATGAGAGAGTGATGCTTAAGGAGCAGTGCAGCCCCCCACAAGGTAAGCAGGACCCTTCGCAGATCTTTGGGCCACTGAAGCACTGACTGCAGAATAAAGACATTTAAAATGGATATTTTCCTTGGGATTGACAGTAATGGCTATTTTCAGAAAACAGCTTATTGAAACCACTTACACAGTTTAGGTTTGGAAATCAAGTATGGAGCCCGCACATTGTGAAATACAATGGATGTTTGTACCAACTGTAATTGTCTATTTATTTGCATGCCACTGAGTATCATCAGACACTCATACAGCCAGCAGCACAAGGCTGGGAAAACAATAATACAATGTCAAAACCAAGTCAAACCATGTCAGCACAAATGACACACTGCAAACCAAAATAAATTGAACATGAAGTCTTAAGCCAGCTGGGAAGGCAAGCTTGGAGAGCTCACAAAACCAAGGAGCTCTGGGGATATTCCTAATTAGTATGAGAAATTACATGTTAAGAGCATATTTGCTCATCCACACTTCACCTCATGCTCAACAGGTGTGTATGGTAGGCAACCAAAGTAATCAGTGCAGACACAGAAGGCCCCATTTTGGTCATGAGGGGTCAATCCCATCTAGGAAGAAACAAACACCACTGAAACGAATGCTTCCATCAGTATTAGCAGACTATTTAGCAGCTTCCTCAGAGATTTCAAAGCTAGCGTTTGTGGTGATCTGTTCACCCATTGCTTTTCCTATCCCATATTGTTCACCACCTTTCCCTTGCCCCAGTCCTGGCCACTGCCTCGGGCTCTTCCTATTTGTTCCTGTACCCCAACCCTGCCCTTATACTCCCCTGTGATCTGACAAAACCCCCCTGCGCCCGAATCACAAGGTCTCTCTGCCTCTGGGGGTCAACAGGACAAGATGTGACCATTAAAGGTCCTCTGAAGCCCTCTTGGAGGGACCCTTCTCGCCTCCTTTGCCATCACTGTGTTGTAGAGCTGATAGCTGGCTGGAGCAAGAGTGCGGAGCCGTCCGAAAAGGACTACGGGAGGGCAAAATGGTTGCAGTGCCCTAAGCAGCCGCGCTGAGCTCTCAGGGAAAGCTGCAGCTTGCTAAACCAAACCTAGCACTGCAACAAGGGTTGGTCCTGCTCGTTCACTGCCAGGCTCTGAGAAAGAGAAGCAAATAATCCAGAAGCACATCCAACATCCAACCTGCCAAGCCCCTGCTCCTCCACCTGCAGGGGGGTGCCTGTGATGTTACTCCTGGGATATCAGTCCTTGCACCGAAACTGCTTTACCAGACAAGTCTCCTCCACAGCCACTGAAGTTGGAGTTATTAGTGTTTTCCTCCAAGCTGTGATGCAGATAGCTGGGGCACCTTCCCTTTAAAATAAATATACCTGTCACTGCTTCCATCTTGCAGGGGGAATAAATACTTTCAGCAGGGAATTTCTTGTATTTGGTTTCAGACCTCAGGGCAATATTTTTCTAAACATCTGAACTTTAGATGTTTTTGTTATTTTTCTGCTGGGAGGAAGGGACACAGAAAGACATCTTTTGAATGCTGAAAAAATATTTTTACAACCTTTTAAAAGGGAACATGTCTGCAGCTTGAGGTAAGAAATCAAATTCTTCCTGAGAATAAAGTATATTTTTCAATTCAGTTAAAAATACCAATTAATCTTTCCTTTTTGTACAAGAGACAGCCTCCTTTACTGATTTCACTTACAAAACATTTGACAATACATTTTTCATACAGACATGGTTTGCTAATTGTCATGGCGAGTGATTCAGTTAGCTGCATTTATTCATGAATCTTTAAAGCATATTTTTTTCATAATCAATTTACTCATCGATTATTGTTTTATTTCTTAAGTATTTTTGTTGGATTGTTTACTCTCCACCGTACACTGTAAGTCTTCTAAGGGATTTTTCTTCTTCAAGACAAAAAAAAAATTGTAGTTGTTTCATTGTAATTTTTTTATGAAGTTAATAAGAATTCATACTACTGCTGTTGTAATTGTTACTGCTGTTGTTACTGAATTTGCAGCAGTTGTTGCAGTATCCTCCTATTTTCTTTGCTGGACAAGACAGAATTAGCTCATTGTTTTCAGGCCCATGAGAAAACCTGGGGAAAAATCCATCATTTTAATGAGAAATGTATTCCAGAGATCAAAGTAGGGGAGAAACGCAGCATGGAAAACCCTGAAACATTCACTGGGGAGTTGTATGTGCACTTGTTAATCCATGTGGAAGTGCAAAAAAGTGTGGCCATGAAACGTGCCTGTTATTACACATCTGTTGCTTTTCTTGTTCTTCTCCACTGTTGCAAAAATGGCTGTTTGTCCCCAAGTAACATTTTTCTGACGTAATGGAGGAAAACAAGTTTTTCCATACAATGAAAATACCAATACTAAAATCAAGTCTGTGGAAAGTCAGAAAGGGAGGAGGTTCCTAAAGAGATAAGTAAGTAAATCCAATTTCAGCATTAGACCAGCTAAGGAGTACTAAGCTGCCTCATTTTTCTTTTCTTATTAAGTCAACAGTTCTCACCATTATTGTTTTTCATTAATAAATGACTTGTGGAGTCTTATTATTCTGTAAAACTCAGTTTCTCTCATTTTAAAGTTTGTTTGCCTCTGAGAGAAAGGAAAAGTAAATATCAGTTCAAAAGCAAAGGGTAATTTATTTTTTAAGTTATTACAAATTTGGTATTATAAATATAATCTCATTAGCCTAAGCAGTGTAGTAATTTTTTAAGTTCCTCAGGGCTAGGCTTAGAAGTCCCCTGAAAAAAGGAATTTCTAGGAGAAGAAACTACTTATTGGTTTGTGATTCATCAAGGCACTAATTTACAAGTGCACATAAAAATAAATCCCTAGAACTTTTTAGTATAGAATTGCTTTTATAATAAGTGATTTTATTCAACAATAGATGCAGCTCTCTGTCTCTGTGCTATCAAGGGGAAGACAAATGATTACACCCAACATTACTACATACTGCCATGATTTTGGTTTGGTCCCTAAGATCCCCAAGTCTGTTGTGTAGCTGGAAACGGAAACCATTGCAGCCACAGAGCGGCCTCCTCTAGGACACTTGTGCACAGGGGAAGTAGGATTGTTTATATAGAGAAAGGGGGTGGCAGAAAAAGCACTAGATATTTGCAACAAGTATTCTACAGCAATGTCCTATACCACCCTGGGTCAAATGGGGACCTCTGTCAAGTAAGTGAAAAGGTTTTGGTCGTGCACAGAACATTTTATCTGACCAGTCACATAACAGGCCAATTTTATCCGACTGGAGATATCAGTACAGTAGAACCACTTTTTGTCTTTACCAGTGTAATTTCATACTTTTATTTCCTCCCCAGCAGTTTAAAATCACATTAAACAAATTCTCGCTCCCCAATTTCCCTTTTCTCTCTGTGGGGGCTCAATCCTTAGGATGATTTCCTGAGGTGCTGAGCTCCATCACCTGTGGCCAAACCCTGGGAGATCCTCCTCTGCAGGTGAACACTCAAAGCTGGACATTGAAGATGAGGGGCTGAGCCCCATTACTGCTCTATTTGGTGCATCTGCTTTGGAGGAATTTACCCATTACTTGTAGCACAGAGCCATGGCTTTGGCATCGTGTCAGTGAAGCCCCTGCACAGCAGACTGCTGAGATACCTGCCAATGTTCACAATGATGTTGAAATGCCCAGTGCGGATAAGAAAGCCTCAGACCAGATCATTTTATTGTTACTAAATACACATAATATTGCTATTAAATATATTATAAGATATATAAAACCAGAACTTAGATTTTGTTTTGGTCTTTTCTGTCTATAGTGGCTTCCTGGACATACCAGAACAACACCTAGTGTGTATTTCTCCCACTGTCTGCTAACTTTCTGAGTTTCTCCTTTAATTGCAGTGAAACAAGTAACTTCTTTTCACTTCCTTCTGTTGTTTAGGGAATGAGACAATTCGCGTCCAGCAAACACAAACCCAGTAATATGCATTTTGGGGCTGAAATTATGTTTTTCATGTTCTGCAGTTACTATGGTTACCATCCCACAGCATCCCTGCATGCATGGCTAAAAGAAACAGCACAAAAATAAATGTTCAGGTTAAAAACAAAAGGAGAGTCTGGGTCTATTAAAAAATACAAAGTATGACTGGAGGAATCTAAAAGACTTGTTTTTCACAATGACAAAGGAAGATGGATGTCCCCATGGTCTTACTGATAAATTTCCGTACTTTGGCTTTAAATGCTGTAGTAAATTTTTGTCCCATCTAGAACTGGGAAGATGGATGAGACACTCATGCTCCAGAAAGCAGCCAGTGTCAGTGAGTGCCTGGGAAGGGGAGGATAACTGTTGCTTTATTCCAGTAGGAAGCTAATTCCCTGGAGCTATGAACCACAACAATGTTTGGGTTCCTAATGCCAGCCTGGGCAGCTTGCCACCCTCATGGGAGTTAGTAGGACATCAGGGGTTACGCTGTGAGCTGGAAGCTCAAGCCCTGCTCTGTACTGCGCACACAGTAATAAAAGGACTCAGTGGCTACAGTGGAATTTTGTTGGAGTTTTGTGTCTCAGACCACAGATGCAAAACTCAACATCAGGCCAAACCATGAGAGGTGCCTGCATCTGAGTTGCCCCCACAGTAAATGCTCTCCTGGCTGTATTTGATTTACCCAGCTTAGTGCCTTCTTTGCACATAACCATGACCAAGAACCTCAGCTAGACCCTCCCCAGTCCTGTGAGGAGATGGGTGTAGACAACTTCTCTGGATGCACCTGACCCACCCTGTCTGGAGAGATCCCTGTACAGCAGACGTGTCCAGATATCTGTCCAGGAATGCACTGGACGTTGGTGGGGTCAGGGACATTTGTCGCTCTCTCGGACACGAAATAAGCCCGCGAGACGCAGCCTGTCAGGTCAGAGCAGCCAGGGCAGCGAGGCCAGAAGAGCCTGACCCCTGCCCTCCGTCGTTTATTTTATATGATCTTAGAAACCACCATGGATTGGAGGATGAATATTTCCTCCTCTCAATCTCACTGGTCAATGGAAATGTCTATCATACAAAGTCCACCTAGCAAAGGAATGCAAAACAATCCAGGCACGGTTAGCAAAACATGAGCATGTTTACAGAAAGTGCGTGAGAAACTATTCACAGAGATTGCAAGCTGAAGAACTGCAAAATGCAGGGCGACAGACATTCCTGACTTCTTCCCCATCCTGAAACATCATGGGGTGACAGCACTAGTCCTGACCAAGCAGGGAGACCTGCGTGGGTGATGGCAATCCAATTCTCAAAAGACAGAAGGTGCTCTACCCCATAGGAAAAGCTGGCATTTGGCAGGAGGTAAGTGGAGGCCAACTGGAGCAGAGAAACTGACCAAAACATAATCTGTCTCTGCTTGCCAAGGAGGAGGCGACCTGAGTTCCCACCTTTTAACAAGGCCAAAGGCTTCAAATTGCTGTAACCACAGTGAAGGAGGGGGAACCTTCCCTGGGAGGTAAGTGATGTGAGTCTGACCAACCCAGAGGCTGACTGACCTCTAGGCAGACTGAACATCTACCTCAAACTCTGCCCTGCAAACCACTGCATGCTTTGAGGAACATTTACTCATCACCTTCAGGCAAAGACATCACTAACTGAAAGCCATGACCATTGTGATCTGAACACAGACATTAAGATTGAATACTATAATTTCAACAACTGAGCAACTAAACAAAAGAGGAAAAACATCCTACAAATGGAGATGGGATTTAAAAAAATCCCCAGTATTAAAAAAGTCACACATTTTCAATTTTGACCCATCATGTGCCCTAGAAAATACATTGAGTTAATGGCTGACAGTCCATTCTTTATGTACCTAACTACTCACTCTGATAAATAACTGGCCAGAGAACCAACTCCATTGTTACGACATCATTGGGAAAATGAATAAATCACCTTCTTTCAGTCAGTCATTTGGCTTGGATGATTTCAGAATAAGTATAAATTTGTGAACTGCTGCAGACAGTAAATTTAAATGCACACAGCAGTAAGTGTAAGGGAAAGACTGGGGTATTCCTGAGTACCAAGAGGCAGCTAGAAGCAGAACCTGCACTGTCCTGAGTCACAGCCTTGACTATTATGACCTGTGCTGGGTTTTACTGCACACCAGCATAATGAAAGCTTCCATTTCTGGTATAGCCAATAGTCTATTTAGAGTGATGATGCTGTGGAATGATCCAGTTTATGTGAAACCTAGATGCTAGAAAGTAATGCTGTTATTATCCTGCACCTTCTTATTTTTGCTTTTCCTATGTGAGCATCATTGTATCATAATTTTAAATGTTTTCACTGGAAAAAAATGAAAACTGAATTCTACAGAGTTATGATACTGAAAAAGAGATCCTAATTATTTTCTTCTATGTTTGTTGATTTGAGATTGCAGCACCAAGAAGGGCATTGCATTTCAGGGTCATGTTTTTGTATTTGATCTACGAAGGCTGATTGAAAGCAGAGCAACATCTGAATGGTGAGTTCTTCCTTCAGTGTATATCTCAGAGGCAAGGTATGATTTCAGGAATAGATGACAACAAGGAAAGTCCCTATTCTTCATTAACAAATGACTGGCATGAGGTGCTGTGAAATGGGAGGGAATAAAATAGAGTAAAAGTGTGAAAATGCATCCTGCATTCCCCAGCATTTCCCTGCTGTGTCCTTAGGGCATTTCAAGACCTACCTTGGAAAAAGGCTTTGCATAATAATCACTGCTATGATTAGCGCAGTGTTTCACATTATATAATACATACAATTCACCTGATAAGCATTGCAAGAATTATTTGCAGTTAAAGTTTCAAAATGTTCCAGGCTTTAAGATTTCTCCCTCTCTACCAAAGTAACCCCATCAGTTTTCTCAGCAGCCCCTCAGCAACTCAAAAGTAGGAACATTCTTTAAAATTCCCTCTAAATGATCACGACTTTGTAATAGGAATGATACCGGCAGACCCAGGGCTATAAGCAACTCACCAGCAGAGTTTTACTGGTCATCCAAGCACTGAAGTGTAGGAGCTGAGTAAACCAGGTTTAGGAGTAATGAAACAACACCCACATGTAAGAGAGACAGTAAATTCTGACCTAATGTAGACTGGCAAGCCAGTGAAGGAACGGCAAATTGCAGTACATGTTAGTAAAGGCAAAAACAATCCCAAGAGGATCCCAGGAGGAAATCATCAACATTGTGCAACTCGGGATGCTGAGGATGCTCTGTACTCTAAGACTTAAGACACTGGCAGCAGAACCCCGTAGAGCAATGGAAGGATGAGCACACCACCGGAGAAATGGATGGGGTGTAGAAAGCTTTGCGTATGTATAATTTTAACAATTTGAACTTGTGTTCATTATGATCGTCATATCTTGCCTTGGGCTCTTAAAGATTTTAAGTAGACTAAATTCTTGGCTTTACATCTAATGTGGGTTCCTTTTGCAGCTATCAAGTCTTTGAGTTTAACAATTTCAAGCAACCTTTCTGAAGGTTGGATGCAGCAAGTTGGTAACAGTTGTCCTGAGGATTCACTGCTAGCAGAGTGAAACATGCAGCTCGACACCACAGCCACACTCTCCTGGGGAAATTGGGCACTGCCTTCCAGGAACTCAGGCTCCCAAGCTGCAGATGGACACGGACAAGCCTGGCATCAGGGTCCTAAGACAACACATGTGCCTGAAATAATAAAAGCTAAGAATCTGGTGCTTCTTTTTGTATGTAGAAAGCACCAAAAAGCGATGAGACACAGTTCAGGGTCTCCCTCTTCCCCGTCTTACTGAGTTTTATTTGGTTGAACTGTACTTAGAATTATTTATGTTTCATATATAGTTCTCCATGAAAAGTAAGTATGTCCTTGGAGTCCTAAATCAAAATACTATAGCATATTTAATCATACAGTATAGTTTTGCAACTCTACCATGTACATAACTTGATTTTTTTTCTTTTTAGCAGCATATATTCTTCTAATTTAAAAGCTTGTAAGTAAGATTAAGTATTCACAGCAGTAAACTGTAATTCTAAAGTCATTAGGGACTAGCTATTGCTCAATACAAATGCTAATGTAGTTTAAACTTGATATAACCTTTCTACATTTAAGACATCAGCAAATAAAATGTTAACAAAAACTTCTGGACTGTATCTAGATTTCTTTTTGCATTAATAACCTCGCTATTACAGAATGAACAATAATCAAAATCTATTTTTCTCAAATGGTTTCTACTAGAGCAAATAACAGTAGGGGAAACAAAAAAAATTAAGTGATAAATACTCATTCATATGAACTATGAATGCAAAAAAGACATTGCACTCCTGACTATAAACAACAAATTAGCAGGCAAGTAATATTGAATAGTCTCGAGAAATGTTGAGCTTCACATGTTTAATATGTTTACTGTCATTGTCTTGTTTATTAAGGTAGAATGAAAAAAAGTACACGTATGAAGAAAAAGCCCCACAGTAGCAAATACCCTACAGTTAGGCAAGCGAACTTTAGAGATGAGTGGAAACTTCAGGAGTGGCTGTAACACAGCACTGCCAAGGCACATGGTTAGGGAAATCCATACACTTCCCTGTCTGCCTGTGCTGTTACAAAAACACCCCACATTTCAGTGGAACTGTGCATGGGAACTGTAACTTCAACCTGCCAGGAGGGAGACCAAAGTAGACCTGAGGAACGCCTTCTTCATGGACCATTTCTTTCTCTCTTTCATGTGTAAGCAGCTTCCCTGGCTGGAGCACCTTGTGTGCTCATTTTGTGCCACCAGCTGCAAAGACCATTGCTGGTGGTGATGCCATGCAGGCATCATGGTGATGCCTTTCATGGTGTGCCTTTCACGGTGATGCCATGCAGGAGCTCTCATCACCTTTCACAGTGGTGCCATGAAGGAGCTAGCCAAGAGCTGAGCAGCACACTTTTGTCTGAGAACAGTGCCAGCAGCCCATTCTCCAGTGCCAGCTGCAGAGGGAAGGGATGTTGTCTAGTTAGGGAAGGAGAGCACTCGCAGAAGGACCACATTAGGATCACACTGATGTTCAACACTTGTTTTCTCAGTACAACATTAGGTAGAAAATTCTGTTACTTCTGAAGGGGAAATTTTGGGCATTTTAAACCCAAGTCATTCCCTATTCCATCTCCTCTTTCACAGCAGCAACCTCCATGAGGTGAAATGGAAGCTCTGGAGTTGTGTCCCAGCAACTCCAGACTGTCACTCTACAGTTCAGACACAAGCTCTCCACTCACCATAGCGCCTGTCTATGGAAACACAACTGTGCTGTGAGGTTTAATTACATAATTGCAGAAATAATGTTGCCTTGTTAATTGAAAATCACTGTAGCTTTTCCTGTGAAATGAAAAAGCCTAAACTATAGAAGCAGGGACTCCAGTGTATAAATTCTGATTTATATTCATACAGACTGCCTCCTCCTTGTCATATCATGAATACATCCCCAGGCATTCAGGACATTCTGTTTGCTTTGGTGAACAAATACAGATTTATATGTCTGGTGTCTTTTATGACAAACTATACAGGTGTCGTTCTTCCTGCAGGCCCAGCAAAAACAATCTCAATACTTTGAGTGAGTACAAATGTATGCACACAAAAAACCCCAAAACCTCAACCAGCCACAACAGAATCAGAATACAAATCCCAAGGAACATATGTGGCTCAGTAAAGTGAAGGGAGGTCATGAGCGTCTTTCTTTGAGAGGCTGGTGTTACACTAGAGAGAGAAGTGTGGCTCTGCAACACGTAAATTATTGCAGTGGAGATGGAATGATCAGTTCAGTGGGAGGACAGAAGTATGGGGAATGACATTACTTGATCAATAAAATCTTCCTGTACCTCCCACGCAGTGCATCACCTGCAGTGCTGCACAAACCACCAAGATCAATTTCTTGAGTTTTGCTGATCAGCTGCTGAGATCTGGGAGACACACTGAGCTTTTGCTCACCAAATCCAGTAATGTAATTAACATGGTAATGGAGAAAATAAGAATAAATCCTGGAAAATCAAATTGCATCCTGTCTATATAGAATTTTGAATTAAAATATTATTAGTAAATTGACAAACAGTTATTATTGCAGCAGACTCCTAGGGCTCCAGTCTGCCAGTGAAGCATTGGCTGGGGTACAATAGAAGAGACATGAAGGGTTGTCTTCATTATCAATTAGCCAAATATGGAGTTTGTACAACCACGGTAAATCCTTTGAGCAAAATCATTCCGCCAGTCAATACTCTACTTGCTAGTATGAGCAATCATGTATGGACATAATTTCTTCCATATTTTCTTAACTCTACTGACGATAATGGTTTTTACTGTCATAAAGGGAAACTTTTTACAGCAGCACACACTGAGAGCAGGCACACTAACCATCAGGAAGAAGTCAGGATTCCCCCATGAACAAGCATTTTCCCTTAAAATGTGCCATTTAATTGCACTCACAACTGTGAAAAATAGATTAGTGTGGTTTCCTTTTGTGGCATTTGTTAGTGTAATTCTGAGGCGTTTGTTTGAAAACAGTACTCCATTTCACTGCTTCTTGTTCAACAAAGATTTGATTAGCAAGAACTGTGTTGCTCTTGTGAAACTTCAAGCTGTATTTGGAATTAGGACCTTTTTTATTAGTATGCATTAAAACTAGTTATTGATCTCCTAGAGGTGCTAATGTAAGTGTCTTTTGTAATGCAAACCCAAATTAGATTCTGATCAGGTTCAGAGTGTTCAATCAAGGACTACCTAGCAGCATTTTTAAATGAAATGCGGTTTGTGTTTGGCATTGCAGATCAGGTATTTGATTGAAAGTCAGGAAGAATTCCCAGCAATGTAGCATCTCTCTTCCTTTGCTGGGCATCTAAAATGCATCTAGCATTCAGCTGCTGCATAATGCTGACATATTGTGTTGTATAGTCTAAAGCACTTTGACATTTAATATATACTACAGTGGCTAACTAAAAAGGGACCACTGCAGTACATTAGCTTAAAAAACATGGGCTAAAAATTTTAAACCTAACTTCTTTATAATTACTGACATGTTCATTGACAGAATGTGAATGTGTAATGTATCACTTCTTCTACTGATCACATAATGAAAATAATAGCCTTCATGGAGTAGTGATAAAATAGGTGGAGATGCAGTACAGTGACCATTTAAGACCTCAGATATGCTCAGGGACCCACTATGCAAGGTGCTATACATGGGCCTCTAAGCAATGGGCATTTCCCTGAAAAGTTTGTAATTTATACTTGAAAAGACAGATGTAAGCCAGATGTGATACTTCTATCATAACCCCAGTGCTGATACAAAATGGGTATTTTCACCTAACCCAATTCTATGATTCTAGAATAACAGAATCAGAGAATCATCTAGGTTGGAAAAAACCTTTAAGATCATCAACTCCAACTGTTAACCCAGCACTACCATGTCCATCACTAAACAATGTAAATCACTGTAGGGATTCACACAGTGAATTCTCTACAGTCAGTGGAGAGAAATACACTTTGAGGATGCAGTACATCCAATCTCTGCTTTGCAAAAAGACATCTTCAGTAGAAAGCATGAAGTCGTCTCCTTCTGCCAACCTTAACTGCTTTCCCAGAGGTGCACAGCCACTGTGCCCAGGTGTGCAAGGTGAGGGGAGCCCCATCCTCCATCAGCACAGGCTCATACAATGGGCAGTCACCTCAGGTGTAGGCACAGGTTTTGTGTATGCCACAAAACCCAAAAGGGTTCACCCTGGGGTGAAACTCAGAGCTCAGAGACACTGGGACAGTGAGTGACTATGAGACAACACTGGGGCAGCAGAGACCAGAATGCAGGTCTTCCGGATGTTCTTTGCTTCATTTAAACCGATGATATTTTTAATGACTCAACTTTGCAATAGATCTACTTACCGAACAGCACAAAGCCTCCAGGTTCTACACTGTGACTCTGACAGGCAGCTGCTGCATGCAGAGACTACTGCAGCCAAATAATGGTCTCAGTGGTTTAGTCTGTTTATTCAGATTTCGATTAACTCAACCAAAAACAATGCCTACGTGGCATTACAGCTAAAATATAAAATTAGACAATATGTCACATGAAAACATCTCCTGGTCAAGGAAAAGCTCAAGATCCAGTGCATGCCAGGTCCTCTCCTCCAGAGACAGTTGATTCCTGCAGTGACATCTCCTGCATTGCAGGAGTGCAGCCCCCATGTCAGCAACCAGCTCACAGTAGCTCAGGATACTGTTTCTAAACAACTTCTGATTCCTCTAGACACCCTGTGGTGCCAAACTTTGCTCAGATTTCACCACCCTTTTACAGCAAGTGGCAATTAAAGGTGTGAGTTTGTAAGTGGCACTGAACTCAGCACACCTCTCCCCAGGCATCCTGGCTTGTATCAGAAACAGTGTGGCCAGCAGGACCAGGGCAGTGACCCCTGGACTCAGCACTGGCGAGGCCACACCTCAAGCACTGTGTTCAATTCTGGGCCTTCACTACAAGAAGGACAGGAGGTGCTGGAATGTGTCCAGGAAAGGGCAAAGAATACGGGGAAGGGTCTGGAGCACAAGTCTGATGAGTAGTGGCTGAGGGAGATGGGGGTGTTCAGCCTGGAGAAAAGGAGGCTCAGGGGGCACCTTATCACTACCTGAAAGGAGGTTGTGGCCAGGTGGGGGTCAGTCTCCTCTCTCAGATAAAAGTGGCGGGACAAGAGGAAATGTCCTCAAGTTGCACCAGGGGAAGTTTAGATTGGATATTAGGTAAAATTTCTTCATTGAAAGTGTTGCCAGGCATTGGCACAGGCTGCCCAGGACAGTGGTGCAGTCACTATCCCTGGAGGTATTTAAAAGATATGTAGATGTGGCACTTAGGGACGTAGTTTAGTGGTGGCCTTGGCAGTGGGTTATCAGTTGGATTTGATGATCTTAAAGGCCTTTTCCAACGTAAAGGATTGTATGAAAATTGTATGATTGTATTGTACTTGAAAATACAAATCCATAGCTGGTATGTAGCATTTCTTCCATGTTGTCCTCCAGTTTGACATGTGCAAAAGTAAAAAAACCCCAGTAACTGTAACTGTCCCATCAGCATCAACAATGCCTCCCCTACATTAATCCTCTTTCATCATTGCCTTTTCCAAATGCTCCAAGATAATGGGAAAACTAAAGGACAGTGATTGTGGCAAGCCTCACAGAAAGGTTTAAGCATTAAAATATTTTGTTTACAGGTGAAATCCTTTGCCTGTACTGCACAGCCACCCCTGTGTCCAGGGGGTGACAGAGAAACAAGCCAAGGTCACACCACCCTGCCCGAGCAGTGTGTGAGGCAGCACCGAGCCTTGCTGGAGAGGGATGCTGCATCATTCCATGTGCCAGCCTTGCTGTAGTGGGATTGCCTGGAAAACACAGCTCTCTCTCCAGGAGCTGGAAGACTCCAGCCACTAAAAGCATGCAGTCAGATGCCTTGTCCATGCCCTACAGGAGTATAATCCAGGAATGCCACGGTCAGAGTTTGAAGTATGGGAGTGAAACAGGGTAAGGAAAGCCCTGTATTTCCCAGCACCAGACTGAAAGGGTCTTGTTCCAAGCCTAATCAAACTATTATTTTCAAATAATGAAATTAAGATGTACCAATTTAATTTGTTTTTTTTTTTTATTAACCAGAAGACAATCATTTGCCACCTGCTAATATCATTCATTATTGCACAAACACACGTGGCTTACTATGCCATGCTGGAAGTAGGCTATGTACCTAAGCATAATGCTGAACTCACCCTTAAGTCAATGTCACTGAAGCCAGTTACTCCAGGATCGAGCTTTACCCAGTTACAGACTTAGACTGTAGCATCATCAGTCCTGGGTAACAAATGGTGCTAACACAAGTATGAAAAAAACTCTCTGTTTTAAATTACTGCAGCTTTACTCTGACCTGCCTCCAAATGGAAACTGTAGGCTGCTAAAGTTTTAATATTTGAGTGTTTTCAATTGGTTGCCACGCTAATAATTTGCTTGGAATCATTCTAAATAATATATATTGTGACTGAACTAATTTGGCAAGCAGCCAACAATTAATTAGAAAAAAGTTAATTATGTACTTGTCATGAAATGCACTCTATTTATGGCAAAATGTGTTGACTTTAAGTCAATCTTCATATTTACAGTGAAATGAAAAGTTACCACAGAGCTTAGGTATTTATGTAAAGGACACATTGTCTGCAGGGGAAACCAGAAGAGGGAAGGAGGTTTGCTACCACAAACCAGACAGCAATATCTGAAAAGATGCAGATAAATTGCAGCAGATGCAAATGGTGCCTTTCCACTGAAACCTGAGAGCAACCCTCTGGGTTACCAGAAGTTTTCCTCAAAGATTTATTCTGGGGATCAATTTGATTAAAGACTGTAACCAAAAGCAAGAGGGTGGTAATACTTTGCTGATGATACCTAGTTAGGAGGAGTTCTGTCAATTCAGAAGAGAACTGGGATTGCACACAGTAATAACCAGATGACCTTGAGGTCTGAATTAATAGAAATGGATGGAAATCAATTGTGCAAAGTGCAAGCTTGTACAGCCAGGGACTAATAATGAGCATTTCTGGCATAAGCAGGGAGTTCATCATCTGGAACTGCTAAGGGACAGACACCTTGCTGTCTAGACAGACTCTTCTAGATATCCAGAAGCACTGGCTGATAACGGAATCATGGCAAACCACCAACAGGCAGAACTGACAAAAAAGATCCTAGAACATGTAGGAAGTGTTTCCAGAGAGATGGGGAAGCATTAACAGTATTGCACAGGAAATGGTGAGACCTCCCCTGCAGACTTGTGTCTGAAAATGCAGCACTGCTTACAATGTTTAAGCAAGATGGTCTGAGAGTGGAGCAAGAACAGAGATGGGGCATTTATGATGCTATGGAGGATTAACTGTTTGACTTACGAGACTAAAAAAGTAGTTTGGGTAGAAATGGGCAGCAGAGATCTGATGATTATTCAGTATAAATACAGTAGGGGGTAAGAATTTGTGTCTTTATTATCAGGGCAGAAAAAGAGCAGGTAAAGCTGCAGACACTAAGAGAACAAACAGTGTTGGGTGTATTGCTAACAGATTTATACCACATATATATATTAGAAGAGCACTTCTAATCAATCTATGAACTGAGCAGTGAGGACACTAAGCCAACTCCTTTCTCAGACAGAAGGTGATAGAGCTGAGAAGGAAGTTGCATGAGACAGCTGCCAGCCACCATGGGGGCTGGAGCCCCTTCAGAGAAACTTTTGGTGCCTGAGCACCACTGTGAGCTTGAGCAGAGAGCCTTGATGTCCAGTGGGACTTTTCCTTTGTGACCTCTTGTAGATGCAACTTCATTCCATGATTATGGTTCCATACAAAGAAGTTGTTTTGCAGTTTTTTTTTTTTTTCCTGAAGGAGCAGAAACCCCATCTTGCCAATGAAAGAAATTAGTTGAATTTGGCCGTTTTGTCCAGTGTACTAATTTCTTCCCTACACCAAATGAAGTGACTTAGCTGGTTCTACCTCACACCCATATGACGTAAGTCGACCAAAATATCACTAACTTATCTATAGAAAGAATTATTTAACACTCCTTTCTGGAATTATTTGCAACAATTGTATCCTATAACAGAGGGTATCCAAACATTTCAGGATTGGCAAAACTGTAGCTTAGATCATCAACTTTTATCCTAACTTCATGGCCCTGAAAATCCTCCGCTGTTTGCAACTAGGGACGATCCCACAGAGACAAGTATCTTTAACTGAAGTTTTCCAAACTTGATACCAGAAAAGTGTACCTTCCAGATTATTATTATTATTATTATTACTAATATAGAGCATGGTTCTCTTGGAGATGGTTATATGAAACCAACTTTTCAACTTTAACTTCAATGAATATCAGATATATATTTTCCTGTCCATATTGCCTCTAGAATGAGAACTAAAATAGCATAATATGCGTTAAATCATCAAATAAAAAAAATGCAGCAACATCTTGTGTTGCTACAAGTGGTACTATACAGTACAATTTACAAGGTAATAGGCCTATTCATCATTGGCACATCATTCATTCCAGTTTCTCTGCTCAGATGATGCAGAGCCGGAATTTTGATGGTCTATTTGTTCTTGCTTTGATTAAGAATAAAACATGGTTTGAAAATAAGAAACTTTGTCTGCTGTTTCGCATCTCTGAAATACCATTCTTGTGTTACCAGCATGGATCAGAAGTACTAAATATGCTGATCACAGCATTATGAAATCAAAGGTTGCACCCAAATCCCATCTTTTCCAAATTCATTGTATCAAACTGGGATAAGGATCAAACAGACATCCACTGCATTTCTAAACTCGTCTGCTTTGACACCATGATAATCCAGGAGTTGATCGAGGACTCCATGAACCTGGATTCAGCTCCCTGCTGTGGCCTGATCATCCCATCTGACCTTAGAGAAGTCTCTTAGGCTGAAGAACACGACGTGCTTAAACACTACACCAACCTACCTTTACTCTATGGCTGTTTCCTAGTCCTCTACGTCTTGCTGACTACACCTACACAGAACCTGCTCTGCTCTGCTCTTCACTAACTGGGGATGAAGATGAATTAAGGATTGTGAGGCACTTGGATATTATGGAAATGAAGCTATAAAAAAATCTTGTAGCCACAACTTTTAGTGCAGTGGCAAACGTGTACCCTTCTCTGTGGCATTAAGGGTTGGCTTTTGCATGATTCTCACTGTGAGGAAATGCTCTTCCCTTCAAAGTGCTCCCTTAGAGATTTTGCTCCCACCTCTTCCTAATTTTTTGGAGCGCCCATTTAACTCAAATGTCCACAACAGCTGAGACTGAGTGTTCCACTTGAAGATAACAACCTTCAGACAATGGTCTTTTTTAATTAAGATCTTGTTTAATTGCTTTTGTGCCAGCAGTAGATGAGTTAAAGGCACTGAGGTACATGAGTGTAAGATGCTCTTTGCCCGGGCTAACTGACACAAAAACATGCTGTACACACAGCCACAGACAACTGTCAGCAGGTATGGGGACTGAAATCCTGCTGGGCCCCATGCTGCTCACCTTTCCACGTGAGCCAACACACTGCACAGCCCCACGCTAACCTGACGACTCCAGACCCTGTTTTTTTTTGCTGCATTTCCAGTCTTCTCAGGGTTTCCTAAATAATGAAATATCAAAAGCATTGCAATGCTCCCCTGCTATCATGGTGATACACTTGTAGGCTTCTTTGGCTTGGCCACTAAACCACTGGCACCAGTCAAAACGTCTTTGCTCACTGAAGAAGGCCAAGAATGCTTGTGGCCAGGGCAGGTGTCCTGCTGTGGGACTTAGGACTGCAGCATGATCGCCAGACTGCACAGTATCCAATGCATAATTCTGTCCTGAAATAGCATCTGAAATTTTCATTTCATGGTCTGTGGCATTTCAAGTTTTTCTTTCCATTTTAAATATGCTCATTTCACAAAGTACAAAAGCAAACTTCCTTTCATAATCCTGTACCTCACAAACTCTCGCTGCAACTTGAGAACCAAAACGAATCTTTTCTCCCATGAACCGCCATCTACAACATTTTAAGGGGCAATGTGAGCTTTCTCCACCTCCACTTTTCTTAGAAGTTTCTCAGAGAAATCCTGTAGGTCTGACACCTCCCTTCTTCCAGGTAGTCTGACCTGTGTTCTCTTAAAACAATAAACAGCTTTCCTCTTGTAAAAGAAAAGCCACTGCCACGCTCCAGGCTGGAAAAAGTCATTCTGGTCATCCTGACTCCCTTCGGGGACACACAGACCAAACACACAAGCCCCTGCCGATGCTGCTTTAACGGGGCCCATGTTGCACAGGTCTCCTTCCAAATCCTTTCCAGCTCACTAACAAACATTCATTAAAACTAGCATACCCAGTTTTCAGTGGGGATCCAGTATTTTAAAGCGATTTTTCAAAGCAATTTGTACTCTTCCAGTACAGTGACTACAAGACAAGAGATGCTTAATGTGTTGTAGCTCCTGCTATGGCACCATCTTCCTAAAGCTGCGAGCCAGAGCAGTTGCTGTGTCATTGTTACTTCCAGCACTCACCCTGGTGCAGGCAGCTGATGGCAGTGCACAGGATGCAAACAGGGACAGAATGAGATGCTATGGTTGTATCCATGCTCCCACATAGGCAGGTAAGTGCCTGAAGGAGGGAGAGACTCCACACGTTTTGGCTTTGCTTCAGGCTGAGATTGGCATTTGCCAGCAAGAAGGAAGAGGACTGAAGATGGAAGGAGTGTAGCACAGTCAGGCAGGCCTGATGAGCCCTGGGACAGACAGGAGCACCACACTGTGCAAACAGGGTGTCCTAACGAGGATATGGTACTTGCAGGTGCACCCTCCAATGACATGATGTCCCTCAGGCACCCCATTTTCCCCTCACTGCCAGAAGTCATCTGAAGGCACGAGCTAGTCAGACAACAGCAAATTAGCATCCTACTTGGGTCTGACAGTCCACTAAATAACCCACATTTTTCAAATTATATGCCCAAATAAGTGTTTATTTGATGAATGCTGCAGAAGAGCATTTTGCACTATCAACTAAATAGTAGTACTTGTTTACAAACCAGGCTAATTACAGAGCCATTATATTTACTGTTCTATGAGTTTGCCAGTGCTGCTGCAAGATTAAAAACCAGAATTTGGCCACAAACCACTACAAATCTTTGACTCCACCTATACATACTCAGAACCATTTCAGTGGAACACAGGAAGGAGAACTGTGAGAGGATGGACCGATAATTATTTCCCCTTAATTAGGATTTGATCTGCTGTACATTAGAGGGAAGAAAACAAGCCCAGATACACACACTCCCATTCATTCAGTAATTCTAAATGACATGGAATTAAAACCAAAGTGGTGAATCCCTCACTCAACATGCTCATGCAATTCCCATTAATGATAATGGTTATTTTGCTGTGACCAGCATGTGTTTTGAATGTTTAATTGTCATCACAGGTTTCTATTCAATTAGATCTATTGACAGCAAGACTTAAACACTAAGAAGGAGGAAGGTGAACCAGAGGTTAAAAAATGCTATTTGCCTATGCAATGTTTTCCAGACCTGCAACATCTATGCCCCTCCCTCACAGAACAATGTTAACAAAGCAGAATTTATTCCTTCATTATTTTTCCACATAACTTTGGTGACACTACAGCTGATACCAAGGAGAGTAGCAAAGTGAGGCAAAATAGTGAAGACTGGCAAGGAGAACTGTAAACGCGGTCAAGTTACTTGCAGCTGGGGTGTTGAAAAACACAGGTATCATATTAATTGTTGTTTAGCCTTGTATGTTGGACAAGCAGAACATCTGTGTTTAGTTCTAAACACAGGCCTCTCATAGATTTAGAGGCACCTATCGAACATGCTCAAGATTCCTGTCCTGCTGTGGGAAAGATCAAAGCTCAGTGGTCAAATACACCTGTGCAAATCCCTGAAATACAGGTGAAAACAGCAGGTTTGGTGACCCTCTAGCATGGAAGATGCCTGTGTCCCCACCCGTGTGCCTCTGCCCAGGTGCTGTTTCAGGGATCCCCTGATTAATGAGGTAACAAAAAAAAAAATTATTCTCTGCATTTCGTCCGTGGTTTTGTGGTTGTTTTTGTGTGCTGCCTGTGCTGGCTCACAAACAAGGAGAGGAATCAGTCCCCTGTGCCATGCTCTCATCAACACAAAATCTGACACTGAGGTGCACTGCACCCTGTTTGTGGGTCTGTCATGAAGTGAAGCTGGTGTGTAGTGCCACCAGCCTGAAGATGTCTGAGGACTCTGGTTACAAAGCTGTAACTCTTCATCCCTTTCTCCTCCAACACACAACTTCCTCCAGTGTGGCCATGGAGAACATGTGCAGCCTCTGACTTGTAACGGCAACCACAAAGTGAAGAGAGCTTCTTAACAAATTCTTCCATGCCTTTTGATTGTTGAGTCACCAAAATCAGGTAAAGCAGCACAGAAAGATGCCTATCGGGGGGCTCTGAACTCTACAATCTCTCCTAGTAAAATCAAAGACAGCTTTTCAAGATCTGGCCTGCAAGAAAGTATTTTACTGGTTCCCACAGAAGGTGGTAAGAAAACAAAATTTATGATTTATTGATCATTTAACCTCACAATGTATTAATTTTGTTAGATATCTTGGTAAAGATGTGTAGGCTTCTGAACAAGAATTACTTGGAGAATGCTAAAAAGCCCAGTTTCCACACCAGTGAATGTGAGGACCCCAGAGTCATTGCTCTGACTTCATTAGTGGGAGCAGACTCTTACATAAATGAATGCAAGGAATCACTGCCTGGCCTTGTGGACCTGGAGGTTGCTGTCAGATCCCACTTGCTGCCCATGGAATTCAGCTCTTCATGAGCCACCCACAGCCCAAACATAGCAAATGCTGCCAAAGAAGGGATATCTTATACACCCATCAGCACAAAACATGAGCACACAGGTGTTTGCAGGAGATAAAAGAGAAGGGGAAGATGGAAACTACCCAGGGCTATTAAATTATCGTGGGTCTTCCAGGTATCTATGGCCGAGTCCTTCATGTCCTATGATTAACACAGGTAACCTCATCAGAACCGTTTGCAGTTACAAGTCAGTAAAATGGACTGGATTTGGTTCCAGAGAGAATTTGATCAAGTCAAATAAACCATTTTCATAGGCAATGAAGACAAATCAGTCAGAAATTTATTTCCTTTTCTTACAACAGCGATCTGTCTCTCTATAAAACGTAATATACTCTCTACATTTCCCTGCAACAAACTGAAAGTGTAGATTTTGTAAACATTTGATAGGAGTACATGATCACACTAGACTGAGTCAGCAGAAAGAACTGGTAGGGCAGATCTGATAAGAAATTAGATGGGTGAATTATACAGAAGACTTTCTGTAAAAAAAATCTTTCATACTTTCTGTAAATTTTGATAGCTTGACAAATAATTTCAAAGGCAAGAAGTTTCCCTCTGCTTTTGAATATTTATGGAGTGGAAGAAATACGTGCTCGACACCAATGGGGAATTAGGATACAAACACAGCAGCATCTTTCCCCTCTTCCTTTAGCCCTCAGCAAACTCTAGATGTGCAAGACTGACTCCTCCAGCTGTGCCAGCCCAAGAGCCAGAGAATGCAGGATACAGGGAATGGTGCTAGAAATCCAAACCAAAAGCGGATTTCTAAAGCTGTTGGATTGGCATCGTTACAGTATTTCGCACGAATACTGACTTCACTTGAAATGCAAAGAAAAATGCTGTGTTGAGATACAGCTACACTGAACCTGAGGGTTCTCAGCATATTTTACTTAATGAATGCAAAATTTGCACATTTTGTGCTGTGCTCAAAGAAATGTCAAATAGGTAACCTAAACCCCCAAATGACATAACCTAAATCTAATTTAAAGGGCAGTGAGTATAATAACAAACCTTACAGGATTCCCATGTCACTGTATCTGACCAACCATAGTAAAATGCTACTACCTCTGAAATTCAAAACTGAAAGTTAACTATTATGGGCAACAGTTTCTAATACCGGGCTGGTACAAAGCCCATTAAGATATACCATCTGTGCAAACGTCTGTCCCTAAGCACATTTTATTTATAAGATAAAAAATAATGGGCGTGCTATGAAAAAACCTAAGAAATAATTAGGAATTAAAACTTGGTTTCAGATAAGAATGAACATTTTAAAATTAAAGTATCTAAAAATATACACATGTGAACGTTTAGTACAAGGAAAAGCACAATGATCTTGCACTGTAAATCAGCCTCGTCATGATAAAACCTCTTTCCTAAGCAAAAAGGATTCTTCAATGTCATGGTTAAGCCACAGTTCCTGCAAGTGAATGGCAGCGATACAGGTGAGGAAGCAGCAATAACATCCCCTACCACAAAGAGACCACCACATCTGATGCAAAGGCAAGACTTTCAATATGTGGTTTTGGTTTGAGGGCTTTTTTTCCCTCTGACTTTGACCAACTGTTTGCTCACATACCATCTAACACAGGCAGGGTGGTGTTCAAGGAGAGCACAGCAGTCTGCTTACATCAACTGTGAGGTCAAGACCAAGGATTGAAGTTTTAGAATGAAGTCTTTTCAATAAGGATAGTATAAAACTAAGGTGTTAGAAACCTGAGAGTAAAAATATCACTCCATTTTGGTTTTTTAAAGCTCAACATCTTCATTGCTGGTATGGATCAAATAATGAGTATTTTCACATCTGTGAGTGCCAGTGCATTGAGATACAATTATTGCATAGATTATAATCAATCTATTAGTTAACACTAGTGTGCTCCCATGCTTTGGCTGAGTAATTTTTTTTCTACTCGGAGATCTGCAGACCTTTGTGGATGAGGGTGGCATGATGAATCCCCATGTACAATGTGGGTTAGCAGGCTGTCGCAAAAGAAAAGAACTGCTATCAACTAAGGAAAAATATAAGCAAATATGAAACATGAGGGCAGACACCTCCTCAGCAGCACGTTCCTCCAGCTCAAACATCCTAAAACTGCATGAGTTCAGGCATTAAGAAAATACTGCATTAACTGCAGCAGTGGGTATTGTAAAAGGTGGAACAGTCTAGAAAGCAAATTTTCTTTCCACCAACTGTTTCCTGACTGCTTGGTACCCCCAGTGAAGCACTGGGTTTCCCAGTCCCTCTGTGCAGGTGTCCTCTGGCAGCAGTGGGGCTTCCAGGCACAGCAGCAATAGTGGTGTCCCCATGGGCATTTAAAATGGACTTGGGTAGCTATTTTATTGATATTCTGTTTGCTTTGGAAACTCAAGACCAAGATAACGCCTCTATCTGCAAAGTACATCACCATAAAAAGAGCAAAGGGAGACAAGGCACTCACAGGGTTTGCTTCTGCATCTCCTCCCCGGCAGCACACTGCGGTTTGCTCTCCCATTTGTTGGATTCAGGCGCCAACTCACAGGTGGAAACATTACACCAGAGTCTGAAAAAACCCCTCAATTTCCTACTTGGGCTCACTCCAGCTTCACCTTTGTGCTGTGTCTGCAGATTTGAGGTGCTGCAGTCCTGCCCCTAGCTGGGGCAGTGGGTGGCCAGGTGAGGACAGCCTGGGCAGCGGCACTTCTTAGTACATGGCTACACAGTCTGGGGGAGGGAACAGCAAAGCTTTCTCACGTTTTTACCCTCATTCCTGTGAGTCTGCAGGAAGATCAGCACACATTCCCCAAGGTCCTGCCCCTGACACTCTATCTTCCCTCTGTATTTGCAGTCTCCAGTAAAGCAGTGAGCTCCGAGCTGCGCATCTGCTCAGACAAAGCGCTGCCACCCTGTGCTGGTGTGGGACCTGCACACAGCCGGTACCCCTGCCAGAGAAAGCCAGCACGAACACAGGCCAGCCTGTGGGATGCTGAGCTTCAAAACCCATGGGACCGTTGTGCATGGCCCTGTCAGAGAGCCTTGCTAACACCCTCCAGCTGATGAGGGCCAGGAGAGGAAGAAGGGAAGAAAATGGGATCTCTCTTTGAGGCTACTGGGTTTGTAAATCTGCATCTATGAATAATGAATAAATATAACTGCAGCTGCATTTTTTACTTATGTTGGGGAACAAGAAGAGCTTCTAATTTGGAGCGAGACATTGATATTTGCAAAATTGAATATATATATGCAAGGGCTTCTAGTAAAGATTCTCTGGCACAAAACTTCAGCAATTTTCTAATTTGTTTATATTTTTGATGACTGACTAAGAAAAAAAATATTGATTGACAGGCCCAGAGATAAGTGTAAAAATGCTCAGAAAGTAGTAACTTACGAATGCTACTTTCATATAACATTTTCCCACTTATCAAGTTTCTCGTATTTCCAAATGGATGAAGTAATGTCAAAATCCTCTGGAACCAGAAAATTGTTTTCCACATAAGCCACATACTATCTTTCTACCTGCCTGCAATGTGCCTGGATTGCTAATGTCCTGTAAGCAAAAATGCTACATATTCTCCTTCTTAGTTTTTTCATCATTTTAAATAAACTGCTCCACATGCCATCAAGAATTTCAAGAGGTCCTTGTGCCATTGGCACTGTTCTTCATCCGTGAGGACATAAACTTTCAGACAACCAGAAAAAAACTCCTGTTGTACCAGTATTTTCAGCAGGTAACACAGGCAGCTCAGGTAATTAAAGCTTGTGAGTCTGACTGATCGCAGAGAAAATAATGAAATGGCTGAGAGGGACTTGATTAATAAGGAAACAAAGATGGCTAATATAATTACTGCCAATCAACACAGGCTCATAGCAAGCAGATTTTGTCAAACTAATTTGATTTTTTATGGGGTTTCAAGGTGCTAAAAGTAACAATGATGGCATAATAGACTTCTAAACGCTACTTTAAATAGTGCTTACTGTATGATGTTCTGATTAACCTGAACAATATAAAAATCAACATGACATACATTAAAAGGATTAAACCGTGAGTTATTGTTTATTCTTTAGGGAATTATTCTTGAACATGTGTTTTCAGTGGGATCCTAAAGCTATTAGTTCTTAGCCCTACTCTTTCTTATGTTTTGTCACTGATAGGCAAGAAAACACAAAATCATTCCTATTAAAATTGGCAGATGGGATAAAGATTAGAGGAGTGGCTGAATAATGAGGAGACAGAGCCTGCAGTACAGTGGGGATCGGATTGCTTTGGGAACCAGCACAACCAACCAACACAAACTCCAGCAGACAGAGACCACCCTGCTAACAGTGGTAACAAGTCTGAAAGGGACTGGGGGAAACCAAGGGGTTTTCAGCTGAACATGCATTTGGGTAAGATTTTCTGCTAAAAGAGTGAAAGCAATCCCTGAATGAGGAAATACTGAACTGGATGTGAAATATGGTGTCCAGCTTTGATGCCCACAGTTCAAGACAGATATTGAGTAGTCAGAGAGTTCAGAAAAAAAGATGAAAGAATCATGAATGAGTTGGAAAACATGGTTCATGAGAAAAGGTTCAAGGTGTTCAAGAGATGTAAGAACAAAATGTCTCTGCTCACAGTCCAGGACACAGTGTCAAACATAAACTGGATTTAGAGGGTTCTTCAGTCTGGCAAACAGACCCAGGAACTGGAAACTGAATCAGGACCATCCGTTCAGACATATGGTGCATACTTTCTATAGGAAGGATGATGTACCACTGGAACATCTTTCCAGTTCTTTGACAAATGTCACATCACTAGACACTAAACACTTCACAGGATTTTTCTCTAAAAGATATGTCCTATTTCAACCTAAACTCATTTGAGAAAAATGTGGCCTGTGCAACCCCCATGTTTGGGGGTTTAGATTAGCTGATTGTAGTGTGTTCTTGGAACCCGAAAACTGCCATTCTACAAATATGTCTACTTATCAGGCAAAAAGGCAGCAGCAATGGAAATGTCCCTTGGAAAAAGAAGTTCTCTCTTTTCCTGTCCTCTTTCTCCAGGTAAAATCTCTTTTTCCAGTTTGAAGATGTCAGTTGTAGACCAATGATTATGAATCTCAGTGTACAAAAGCCCTCAAAGAAAAAATGGGCCACCAAGAACAAATGCTGCAAGATTCACAGAGAGAGATAGCTAATATAGAAAGGATGCTGTAAACAAGAGACCTCAGCTCAACCCCTGCTCCTAGGCTATTTGAAAAAAGACTCCTCAACAAGGCTGGATAGGCTGATAAATGCCCATTTTAAAGCTTTAAGTTATTACAAGGCTTGGCTGGGATTTGTATTGATAATCTAGGGATGGAATGCTTTTCACCAATATTCTTTCTCCGGTCCTATGCATTTGTGCATGTGCACATTTATAGCAAACCTTTACTTTAAATGATCTTTAGCAGCTGAAATACTTACCTGAAAACACTGTATCACTAAAAAAAATCAGTCAACTGGAAAAATAAAAATCACTAAAATTTGCTACGTAACCTGCAGAAATTGAGCAGAATAACAGATGGCTCACAGTATTCTTTCTCCAATTAATGGCTAAAGAGAAATAGCTCACTTGAGGGAAAATGACACTTTCTTAAACTCGTAGTATTTTAAGGCAACAATTTAGGGGAAATTCCAGCAGGCAATCAGCAGCTGTTATTACCCTTAATATTTCAGGGCTTGGTCTTCACAGAGGCCAAACCCTGGCCTTTCCCTCAGGATGACGTCTTTATTTTATGCTAAGTCTTGTTCCTTCCTCCCATTAAAGTCACTCCAAGCCCAAAAGCATGAGATAAAAAGGTGGTGAGCAGAGATATAAATAATATGTTCACTGCAGAATAAATTCATATCTAAATTACAGGCCAAGGGGAAAAAAGCAGCCTCTGCAGAAGGCTCATCACATTCACCACCTTCCCTTTCATATATATTTCTCTACCTTCATTCCCAGACTATTTACTGTTTAATAACTCATTCAAGGTCTTGCTTGAATGCTTTGATGCTTTTTGATTGAATAGATTTTCTTTGGAACATACTCCCTGAGCTGTATGCATTACATTTGCTATGAAATATATTTTGACCAATATATTATCATAAAAAAACCCCAAACCAAATGCACACAATTTTCAACTAAGTATGTTAAGACCATCCCTTGACTTTAGCATACCAAAATTTGGCAAAATAGTAATTGTGAGGGTGAAGATAAAACCCTATTCAGGTATCTCTAATATATTTTTATTTATGCCACTGCGTTTCATTTTACATGCAGGCTTCTAGATGTTCCTTACTTTGCATGAGTAAAAACACTCTAAAACCATCCAGCAGAACTGTGCTGTCCCCATGCAAACAAACTTCCCCATCAAAAAAATCAAGACTTTGATCTTAGAGTGACAGTAAGATCACAGCCTGGTAATGATTTATTTGTGACACCTTCACTGGTATCTTTGTCTTATCAAGCCTAACTCCTTCTGTGATTAAGGTTTTGTTTCTACTGTTAGCAACACAAGGAGATTTTATCCACCTTAATTATTCCTAAAGATTTTCACTTTCACAACATTGAATTTCTGAACATTCAGTGGCTGTTTACTTTGTTTCTGATCTATTTCTCAAAGACACTTGGAAGTGAATTTTTCTAAAGATTTTTTTTCCCTTTAATTTTTTAAACCCTTCTGGATGGTGTAAATATTTTTCTTCCATATTGATTTTTGTCCTTTTTTCCCTCAAAAAATGCTAATTATTTTACTAGCCTTAACTGAATCTGACTCATTTATGTTCGATTAGCCATTTCAACACATAAATTGCTATTATACTCCAATAACCTTGCCCACCAATATTATTAATGCAAGCAAAACTACAGGAAAAATATTAGTTAAATTGTTATTTCAATTAAAAGCAACAGTTTTGGTTGAATCCTTTATTCTGCTGTATACCCTATGAACTATAATGATAATTATCTGAAGGTATAAATAAGAAGTTCAGGCTTGCAAAGCCAAGCATCCTACAGACAGGAAATGACAAAACTAAGATAGGCACAGATGCCAAATTTGAGCATCTCAGCACCCTTTTAACACAAATAATGGCAGTCATTAAACATAATGATATATTAAATATCCAGCAAGAGTAGAATATATTCAGCAGCAGTCCTGCATTTAGCTGTACAGATTAGGATGCTTTCAAGTACTAAGCATAAAAAGGGTAATTAATCTCACCTAAATTTGCTGTTTGCAGTGCTGCCTCCGAAGTCCACAGAGACTTGTTCCACCTGCTCAAGGCTGGTGGGTGAGCAAGGGCTGGTGAGCTCAACTCTTCCCTCAGGATGCAATCCAGGCAGAAGCCCAGCGCCCTTTGTTCCTACAGAGGGAATTGATGCAGGGAGTCCTACATGGATTGATGTAGCTCAACCCATTATAAATGCAGTCTTTAAAGAGTGAAAGTAAGGATTCCTGTTTCCTTCTCCAGAAGCGTCAGAGAGACATGATCAACAGATAGACAGAGCAGGCTTTACTAAGCCAAGTATAGGCTTAAGTGTTGTACCATGCCAGTTGGAAGAGAGCAAGCTGCACAAATGTAGAAAGAATTTGTCTGAGAATTTATTTGCTTTTTGTGGCTGTGGCCAATCTTGTAGACAGAAGAAACTACTAAAAGAAGGTGCTCACACCATGCTTCATGGCTGAACACCAGAAACCAAGCTGATGTTCTTAGCAGAGCTTCATCAGCTGCAATGGCTGTAAGGAGCACAGTCAGAAACCTGGAAGGAGTGAGCTGGGAATAAACCAAGCGGGTGTGTGAACCAGTGTGAGCAGTGTGAAGCACTGTGAGCAGTGTGAGCAGTGTGAACAGAGTGAGCAGTGAGAGCAGTGTGAAGCACACGGGCAGTGTGAGCAGTGTGAACAGTGTGAGCAGTGTGAACAGAGTGAGCAGTGAGAGCAGTGTGAACAGAGTGAGCAGTGTGAGCAGTGTGAACAGAGTGAGCAGTGTGAAGCACACGGGCAGTGTGAGCAGTGTGAACAGTGTGAGCAGTGTGAACAGAGTGAGCAGTGTGAGCAGTGTGAACCAGTGTGAGCAGTGTGAGCAGAGTGAGCAGCGTGAGCAGTGTGAACAGAGTGAGCAGTGAGAGCAGTGTGAAGCACACGGGCAGTGTGAGCAATGTGAGCAGTGTGAGCAGTGTGAAGCGTGTGAGCAGTCTGAAGCACATGGGCAGTGTGAGCAGTGTGAACAGAGTGAGCAGAGTGAACAGAGTGAGCAGTGTGAGCAGTGTGAGCAGTGTGAACAGAGTGAGCAGTGTGAAGCACATGGGCAGTGTGAGCAGTGTGAGCAGTGTGAGCAGTGTGAACAGAGTGAGCAGAGTGAACAGAGTGAGCAGTGTGAACAGGGGGTCCAGCACAGCCTGCAGTTTGGTAAGTTCGTTCCACAGCTCGCACAGATGCCAATGCAGGAACACTCCAGCAGAAGCAAACTCAGTGAACAAGATTTGTGAGGCTGATCCTCTTAATTCTTCAGGATGCAATTTCAAGCCCAATTACAAATAAACCCTATTTAATCTGGATTTCCACCAAAATCATCTACAGGAAAGCTGCAAGTGCAGAGAATTGGAAACCTCACACCTCCTTAGGTGTCTTGATTTACCCTTTAGCTGAGGGCACCACAGCTCCTCTGATGGCCACTGTGCCTGACTACCTCAGGCCCCACACTGAGGTGCATCCATTCTGTTTAACAAAGGAGAAGATTTTCTTGGGCTCCTACCTACCCAAAAGCAATGTCTAAGCAGATTGTTGCAGCATATGCCTATATTAAAGCAACACAGCAAATATAATGAGCTCAACAACAATAGTATTATCTGCTTTAATGGGAGACAACTATAGATGCCATAATTTATGTGGCCATTTACTTCAAACAAATGTATGGCATGTAAATCACTCCTACCATCCTGTGATCTATCCAGTCACTGTGCAACACAATGTCTGTGAGTCAATCAGAGAGTAAACTCATGGTCTCAAAAAGATGCTTTATATAAACTGAGGTGCTGCAGTGGGAAGGCTGGAGAAGCTTTACCACCACTATCGCAATAGCTGCCTACTCTCTTCTAGCCCTGGGGATGTATTTTATTTCTCCTTAAATGATTATCTGCCTTAACTGAATGCTGTTTAAATCCTTTCCAAAGGGCAATGATTTTCTCGGAAACAGACAAACATTCTTCTTTATTTCAGAAACCACGACTCTTAAAATAGAACATATTCATCCTAAATTGGATTTGCAGTCTCCTTCTCACAACCTCCTTTTTCACTTTCCCGGTAAAAATCTTAGAGGTGTCAAACCCACATGGGAAAGTGAATGACATGAGGTGGAAAATTCATACATAGAGTATGATATCTGCCTAGCCAATGTATATGTATTTCATTGTAGACAGCAGGTTTCCCTCCTGTGATGATTTCAGAAAAGTAGGAATACTCAGTAAGTAGTCTGTTAAACGATGAATATATATGCTTAAAAATAATTTTGGTAGTGGCTTATGTAGTATGAGATGAAACTTTTGAACTTTGGGTTTCTCCTTCATCAGTATAAGCAATGACATTTCTAAGAAGTACCTATTTTGTAGCTCAGTAATTGGATAAAACAAATTGTCACAGAAAGGAGATGATACAGAAGATACAACTTAGGTAAAATGAAGTAAAATGTCATCTCAGTGTAAGGTCATTTTGTCTGACACTTCATTTTCAGAACATCGAGCAGATACACAAGATCTCTTTTTTCCCCCCACCAATTGTTCTATTAACTAGGCAAATAAAAGTTTTTAAAATATCACCTTTAGTCTCTTTCCCTTAAACATAGCCCTTTGAAAGAAAATTAGATCTCAGGTTGAGTATAAAACATCTATCTACTGATACACCAGGGTTTTTCAGACAGGAATATTTAAAGTTTAAAATCAGCCTCTCAACTAAGTCAAATGCCCTCACAGAATCAATACAATAACGTGAAGGCTCATCTGTTTTCGCTCATCTGGTTATAAGGTTACAGGTCAATATGTATTATATATTTTCTGAGAAGTGGCTCTAAGAAATAGGTATGTTTGCAGTCTAAAGCATTTGGAGGGGGGGTTCACCTGCTCAAATGTAGGCTCCAGTGTGGTGAACAGGTATATCTGAATTGCTGTTCAGACTTTGTTTAGAGGTATAACAAAAAGAGGCAATGATTAAAAAATCAGACACTTCTGAGATTTTGGAGTAGATATTTATCTCATCCAAAAATAGAAAAAATCAACTTCTCTCTCTTATTTAACTATAAAGGAAGCTTCAGCTGTAGATGTCTACCTTGGAGATGTCTTAAGGCCTCACTGTACTCATAAGGCCCATGGCCATTCTCTCCAACATACAGCATAAATTATTTCTTTATTATTATTTTTGAGATGGTGGTAATAAAACATCCATTCTCATCTGTGGCATTGTTCTCCTGTGAGTCATCTGATACTAAGTCAGAGCATCCTTCTAGGTGAGCATCTTTGTCGAACATTAACTAAGACCTGGTGCATCCAGGTCTGTAATTTTACAGTCACTATACAGTAGTCCTGGGCTTTTGTCAGATTTCAAACTTAATTTAAAGGGTTTACAACCCCTTCAGCCTCTGTCAATACATTTTCTGTTTCATGATACATACACAATTGCGAGAAACCCCAAAAAGCAGATTTAAATAGATCTAGACTGTCTTATCACATCCTTTCAGTTATTATTTAACAAATTTCTTCCTCACAATTTCTCCTTCCAGAATACAAGCTGGAATTTGGTCAGCTCTGATAGTCTCTTCACAAAATGTGGTTCAGATAGTTTTTATTTGTTGCACTTTTCAGTGAGTATATAGCAAATTTTCCCTTTACAATTATGTGCCTTGAACTGCTTTTGATTCCTGTATTCTTGTGAAGAATCTTCTATCTTTATTTGCCTTTTTAAAGGCATGTAATTATTCCCATCTGGTATTTCCTCCTTCCTACATTATCAAAGATACCATGCAGTAGATTTCTTCAACTACTACTTTGGATCCTTGTCTTGAGAATGTCTAGCTTCAGAATCATAGCACTATTAAAAATCCAGTATTTCCTTTATTTTTCTTCCCTTGTGACTTGCAAGAAAAGTAAAAAATGGAGATAATACAATGAAATAAAATTATTACAACCCTTAGAGATGTTTGTGTTCTAGAAACATGAAAGCTATCCTGGAATATGACTATTACTAATTCAAACATGGAGCCTTTTGTCCAGTATGGATCTGGATGCTTTGTAAATATTTCTGGTTTCTATTGTGCTGTAGCATTAGGCACAATAATAAGAATAATCGAAATTAAATTTCCCTTATTTTCTGTAATGTTTTTGAGGGAAAGTGAGGAGAGAGAGAGTATAAATTCCTCCAACTAAGCATTTTATTGATCTCCATTGATGAAAGCAAAATGTAGGGTTATTTTCTTTATTTCTCCTATTTTATTTCTCCTTGCTTTCACTAGAAATTTTATCTTGCTTCTGAGAAAACTTCAAGAATAAAAGGTACCCTAGAGATGCCAACAGACTGCTTTAGGTGACATTTTTAATTCTCTAGGCTTTTTTTCTTTTGGTTGTAAACACAATATATTCTTGACTATCTGTTGATAGGGTATTTGCCACATTATGAGGGGAGAACAGCACATATTCAAGATATTTGATGATGTTATGTCTCTTTGCTACTCTATCTGTTACTTTTTAAGAAGCATGCACTATAATAAATACCATGGAATGTATGAAGCATCCAAAATATTACTATTTGGCTGAATTTAAAAATATCTTCCATGTAGATCTTCTATTTGGTAAATACACAATGACTAAGTAATTCTTTCTTTTCCTGGATGCCTGAACTGCAAGCACTGGTGTTCTGTGTTTCACAATATTTCAGATGTAGCTGATACATTTTAAAAACTAGATTATGTCTTCTAGATATTAGTAGTTTACCTCTCTATCACGTAACAGTTCTTATTTGACATCTTCAAGATGTTTATCAGCAGCCTGTCACCTGCACCTGGTTATTTTGTACTCTTATCAATAATCTCAGCTTAAAAAATAATACTAATAAGTAGATATTGACTTCTGCTGAGATGAATATCAAGATTTATTGACCTCAGGGCAAACATTTACCAGAGCAACCTACAGTCAATAATTTCTTTGTGGAGCAATAACCCTTGATGTTCACAGAAATACAAAGACAATCTCATGCATGTGCATTAAAGTCTCCCTAACCCACACTGCAGTAGTCTATAAGCCTACCCAAAAAGCAAATTTCCAGGCTGCACTTTCTGTACAGAACAATACAATGGTTATTTCTCCTTTAACTGAAAAGAAACCTCACTGAAGAGGAAAGGATTAAGAAAAAGGTAAAGAGATTTCATTAGTGACTCCTCTGTTCTCATTTCCTCAACAGAGCCTTTTCAGGAACGAAGGAAAAATGAATATTCTGTTGCTGGCGAGGGTAACTCTTACCTTCCATCATCCTGCCACACTTCCAACATAAACACACAAATCAGGACCTTACATACTTGTTTTTGTTTCTCTCCACAATTTCTTTAACAACCAAAAAAATCTATAAAATCGTCTATGAATTACAATCCTCCCTCAGAAAAGCAGAAAATATTCAGCACAATCTTTGAAATAACAGAATTCCAGATTATAGATTATTTGCGTAGCAGAATTTTGCAGCATCATTGCCATATCATGCCTGATACAATCTTCCTTCCACCACCAGTCTTTACACATTAACTACATCTGAAAAAAAAAAAAAGATGGCAAAGAATTGCAAATACTAGCTGTTTGGGTTCTTTAAATAGAACATCCTACAATGCAAATTCCACTTGAGAGGAAAAAATAAACTGCTCTTCCCAGACTCTGATTCAGACGAACACTTCTATGGATCTCAGTAGGACCAACAGGGAAAATGTGTGTGTGTGTGTTAATTTGCCGGCGCAAACAGATGTTCCAGATCTCTGTATTAATGAACTTGGCCATGGCAGTCACTTACTGACTCACTACAGGAATGTTAGAGTCATTAGTGTAAGCCAGAAAATGTATGACAATGTTTGGGTATAATACCTCCTCTTTGGCTAAAATGGCCTTTTCCCAACTCCTTCCATTGCCACCTGAAGTATCCTTGTCTGGTGTGAACCCCTCACCTGTCACAATGAACCCAGATTGTCATGATGAACTTGTATTTTTCATAGAGCCTGATTATCTCTTATTTCAGCTTTGCATTACTCCAGCTTTTTTAAATTTTAGGTTGGTACCTCCAAGCTAAGCAAGACTCCAGCCTGAGGTTTGTACACATCACTAAACTCCAAGCACTCATTTACATTTTTGTTCTTTCAGTCTCTCAAGTTTCCAGACTGAGAGAACAAAACAAGTTACCTTCATTGCCAAAAAGCTTCCTCTTCATACATCTTGTCATTTACTGTGCCATCTCATTTACAGTCAAACCTTCTCATTTATATCCTGATGTACAGCTGACTTTTCCCCTGCATTTTAAAAGAAATCTATCCACCTACTTCTTTATATTCATCATATTTGAATCAACAGATAACACTACTTTATTGTGCTTCCACAAAAAATTATCTACAGAGCCTACTACAGTGTCTTCAGACACTTTCACCTCTCCCCTTCACCTGCCTCCTTGGTATTCTATCACATCACTGCAGCTCTCAATGGAAAATACTTCTTCCCTTTGGCTGGGGAGAGGATGTTTTGACCACCTGTCAGCTCACAGCTGGGGTTCAAATGCAGATGTCCCAACAGCCACAGTTGGTGGTGACAGTTTTTAGGACATGGCTTGACCCTTTCAACTTAAACAAAAGGGTATTTTCAAATCAGGTTAAACTTCAGTGAAATCAATAGGGTTAGCTACCACCATTGACATTGTTACAAATGACAGAGAAACATGCATTTCTAGTTAAAGTCTAGGTACAGTGCATAGAAAGCATTCAAATGTTCTGGAAGAAACAACAATGTTGAGTATTTTGGGGTGCAGGGATATATATATGTGTGTGTGCGTGGAGGTGGGAGGGCATGGCCACAAATGTTTAAGGGCAGGTGAAGAAACAGGAGGACATCCCGCAGAAACAACCCCAGGGCATGGCCATGAGGGACAATGCAAATAAGGGCTGAGCTCTGATGAAAACTCCCAACCAGAACAGCAAGAAAAGAAAAGACATCTGTGTAGCTACTGCAGACTGAGTTCCTCCTGTATATGGATAAAGACTTTGGTCAATCTGGAATTTGAGAACAGAAATGAGCTAGAACAAGGATATTAGAAAATACACCACAAACATCAACTCTGGGAAGAAATCAAAGGATACGCAAGAGGGAAGAATGGCAGAGAGCCACTAGATATCCATTTGGTCCACTCAAAGGATTTATGCTTTAGGAAGAGACTGCCTGATGCAGCTTGGGACCCTGCCTTTCCTGTCAGTTATGAAGTGTCCAGACAGACAGTTTTAGCACAGGGAAAAGTGCTCTAAACCAGAACTGTCTAGGGCAAACTAAAATGGCTAAAGGATGGAGAAAATTTGCCCTGCATCAATGAGAATTTACAGGTATGAGAGACTGAAATGGTTAATGGCTTAAACATTGCTAGAATCATCGAAGGAATATGCCCACTGTAGCAAACTGCAAAGAATCAGCTGTTCATTGACCGTAAAGTGTACATATGCAGGGGAAAGTCCCAGTCCACCTGCTTTCAAGATAAGGGGACAGTATTTCCTTCCCTTGGGAAGCATGGCACTTGAGTCCTACCCCAGTATGGGTTTTTAAGATGCAGCCAGCATATGCACCAAGAGTGAAGAGCTCTTTCTCTGCGTCATTTAAGACATAACCTATGATACCTCTTCCAGCACAGAAGGTGCTGCTTCTGGTTAATAACCAGGAATCATTCTCCCAATGCCATTCAGTTTGCCAGCGAAGGGGCAGCAAGGGAATGACACTGGAGGACACCAACCCACTCCCTTGCCACCTTGCCATGTAGCAATACCCTAGGGGGAGAAGCACCATCAGCCAGTGAGAAAATGCATGACTGAATTTAACCACGGTCTGGGCTCATCTAGAGTTTTGGTTAGGTAAAAAAAAAGGTAAAATCAGATCAGAATTGAAGAAAACATACCTTATCAAAAGTAGGAGAGACAATCTTTTGAGGTCCTTTCCAACCTAGGTAATTCTATGAGTCCATGAAAATTCAAGTAATTTTAAATAATTTTTATCCATTATTACAAATAAGTGATGACCTAACTCTGCAGCAGGTTAGAGCAAGTGAAATATAAAAACAGCCTTGGCAAGGTGAAGTGGACAGAAAGGATAGAGGAAACAGTGTTTTCACAGCTGAACACACTGCAGCAATGTACAGTGACCTTTCTGGCTTGGGCAGTGTACCTGTCACATCTGACAGTCCGAGAGAGGCAGCATAAAACAGTTCACCTCTCTCAGCTCCCACGTTATCTGCAAATGATATCCTAAGGCCAGCTAAAAATTCTGCTAGAATTGGGATATTTAAAATAGGTCTCAAATGAACTGACAACTGCTAATCTGACCCTAAAGCCAAAGGACTGAGAGTTGTTCCAAAGGCCTGAAGTTTATTGGAGGTTTGTTATCAGCAAAACAAAATTCCATCAGCGTAATGAAAGGAAGCTGTTCACTGAACTGCCCAGCTCTCCAAGCATTCACAGATATGTAGAGTTTTGTAGGACTATACTCCTGTTACAGAATATTTTAAAAAATAAATAAATTACCATTGTTGTGAAACTGTCCAGCAGACAGATTTTCCACTTTAAAAGTTACAAAGGCTCCTGTCATTGTCCCAGTATTGGCTTACTCATGTTTCCTGTTCTCATATGGGATGGAATAAACCAGTAAAAGTTTGGGAAGTAGCAACAATTTGGAGAACTATTGACATAAGAGCATGCTGAGTTGAAGTGGATGGCAACCATCTACAGCAAAAGAGTAATTCCGTGGGGGAAGATCATTGTACAACCAGCAACAAAACCCTGATAGTAGTTGACAGTCATAGACTGACTGCAGCTTGGCCTGTAGATAACCCTGTTCTGATCATGACTGAGCATCCACCCTGGCACCACCTCGAACAGATTCCACAAACCTGCTTAATTGGAAAAACTGCAGCACTGTGATTGTGCAGCCCGGCACGAGGAAGTGACGCTGGTGCCTTGTCAAGCCAGTCTCGCTGAAGTGATAGACTGCAAACACTGCTCTAAGTAGAAAACAAAAATCTGATTTCTCAAAGGAGCAAGCATACTCGGGGAAAAAATTACTGTCTTCTCTCATCTTGTACTCTGCAGAAAGGGAAACGTTGCTGATTTATCCACAGGTGATAAAGTGGGACTGGAAGAATAGATGCCAAAGCAGATAGATTCTTACTGTGTAGAGGGGCTTCCATTTCAGGGCTCCAGAAAAAATCAAGTGCAACCCCAATACTATGAATACATTTCAAAATTTTAAATCACTGAAAATGCTGGGATTTCTATGATAGGATGGCCTCCGCTAAAATAAACTAAACAATGGACATGAAGATGGTGAGTTCAAGAGGGTTTTGAAAAGGATAAAGATCCCAAGCGGAAACCAACACTTTGTCTCCATGACCACTGTCAGCTGTATTAGCTAGGTTTCATTTTCATGGTGAAGTACCACGCTCTGTGTGACAACCATGACAATCCCTGGGCCTGCAGGCAGACCGAGAGAAGAAATCTTGTATTTCCCTGGAAGCTGGAAGAGAAATAAGCAGGGAGTGAAAGTACCTGCAGAGGTTTCAGTGATCTGGGCTGTCTGGGTTCACTACAGGAAATCATGTGACAGACATAACAATTCCACCTCTCAAGTTTTGAACTATTTATCTGCTTTCCGTTTAGCAAAAAAATTAAAGAAACAGCCCTAATTATGATATCTGGATTAAACCTTGCAGAAAGTGGCAAAATTAGCCACTGTTTTGGCTTTGAGACAGAGGGAAGAGATTGGCTAGCCCTACCCCAGATGAGCTGATCTGCAAGGGTGCACATGGGCACTTGGCCAACCGTGGCAGTGTAGCTCCACTCAGCTCTGCTCTGGACAGGGATGTGTGCGATAAGGGAAGAAGAAAGTGAGAACTCAGATGGAGAAGCAGTGAGACATCCCAAAACAGACGGAAGAAAACTACCTACTCCATACTGATTTTGCCTGCATACTCAGTTCTGCCGGGCTAGCACATTTTTATAAGTAATTTCCTCTGCATCCTTTCTGTCTTCATTCAGAAAAAGTGCCCCAGTACATGGAATTTTTCTGATCTTTACAATGTCCAAATTTGACTACATCTTGCCCATGTTAGCCCAAGACTTCACAGAAGTCAAAGAAATTTAGTTTTACTTATATTTAAAATTTGAATTCTTAAATAAAATGTATCAACCTGTTTGGGAAATACTCAACAAGTTTCACCTTCCCAAAAAGGCTAGGATTCAATCCTTCCCTGGGATAGCTGTGTTCAGTGCTAATCAGCTTGAACAGCCAGGCCTCGTTCCTGGATTCCCTTCACATTAATAAAGAAAAGCATCTCAGAAAAGCAGTGGGAAGGAATTACACGTGGTTATTACTTGGCCCTTTACTGAACCCTGAGTTGGTCTGTTCATTTTCTCAGAAACCTCATGTTTTACCACTGTAACGCTTGTGAACAAAGTGAACAAACTCCCTGTTCTGCATATCTGCTCTTTAAAGAACTCCTCATCAACTGAATTCATCAGGTCCCTGAAGGTACATTTTCAGCTAAGACAGTCAAGGTTATTTTCCAAGGATATTATTTCTGGGTTAGCATTTCTAGTTTCTGCCTACTCAGACAGCTAAAGCTTTTCACTAAAAGCATGGAAACCATATTCACAATCATGATCAAATCCATTGTGAAACACGTATCCACAAACCGAGCAGTTTTATCTTCCTTACCAGTGTGTGCCTTGAGAAAGGCAGATAGCTCAGATGAATTTCTGCAAATGTGCTCCAGAGAGGATGGCAAATAAAATCTCCCTCATTAGTGGTATGGCGTGAGGAACAACCGACACACTTTGGAAATTATTACAGTTTCCCAAAAAAACACCATCAAGACTTTGAGAGTTACACAAGTCTACTCAATGGAAAACAGCAGCAGTCACAACTATTAATTGCCATTAATTTTAACTAGCAATCCAGGTGATGCTGCTGGCTGGGGCCTCCCATGGGGTTGGGCAGCCTCCAAGGGCCAGGCAGGTGGAGAGCAGCTGTTCTGTTGCAATGGGGATGAAGGGCAGACCTGCACACTGGTGCAGGTTTGGGGAGAGGAAAGCAGGGTAACCTAACCCCAGAGCCCCACCGCAACCCTGCAGGCACCCAGGTCTTGTGTCACCTGGCAGGAGAGCTACCTGAGAAGCCCAGCTTGCAAGCTGCAGCTGTGTTTGACTTTTTCAGGAACATGGATGTGCAGACTGCACCATCAGGCTCTGTATCCCCTGTCCTCCTCCCAGGGGTCCAGCTGCTCTGTTTGAGGTCTGCTCTAGCACCGTGCAGTGATGTGATCCTGGGTATGACTGCTGGGAGAACAGCTAAGCTGTGGGAAAAGGATGTGTGGAGAAGGCTTGACCCAGACCCCGTGTTTGGGCTTAGATCTCTTGGTCTTTACTGGGATATACTCTAGGGATGGGAGCACCTGGCCATGTGCCACGCTGACCCTCATGGATGGGCTTCCCTGCCCAACCTGGGAGCTGCCTCTTCACCATGGATGTGTCTGGTGGTTGTCTGAACCTGGTTATCCTCATTTCCCTCACTGTATATGGATTCTACTGTTCCAGGTTTCTGATCTGCTGTGTCAGCAAAAGAACATTCAGTTTGCAAGGTAATTCAAATCTTTAGAAATAAATTGTGTTTGACAACTGTATAAATGGAATTAGCAATGTGGCAAACTGCACAATGTCTTCATAAACGAATCTGATGAGCAAAACAACTTGGCCTTTAAGAGGGAGAGGCATAATTTTTGCTTTCTAACATTTCATTCGAACATCAGAGTGCTTTTGCACTCAAAGATGGTAAATTCTGAAGGACCCTTATGTGCTTTTCAGAAAACCATACCTAAGGAAAATCCTCAAGATTCCTACAAATTAGCCCAAAATTGTTACACAGTACCCAGATATAACACCAAAGACATTTACCTTTACCTGATCTCTGAAAAGGTTATGTACTTGGTCCACATTTTCAGAATACTTTTAGAATTGTGTTCAGATTTAAAATAACAGGAGCCCATTGTCTAAAAGACTCATCAATTCTTTATGTTGGCTTCCAGATTATTCTAACATTTTTTGAAATTCAAGCATGTCTGTGTATGTAGCTTTTATATAAAATTACCCAAGTCACGAATTGTATGTAATTAAGTTATCCCACCCCAGCAGCAGAAAGTTACTTGGCCCTAGCAGGAGGAATTATGGTGGCAATTTTAAAGGTTGTAATGAAATATTAGAATGGTCTTTTGCTTTCTAATATTAGATGACATCATATACCTCAAAAGCAGCAAGTAATTAAACTGCGGCTTACTTTATTAGGTAAGTTATTTTAAGGCAGTCAACAAATCACTAGCTCTGTGGTTAAAAACCCCACAACCTGCCTTTTAGCTTCTTAGTTGTGGACTTGGCTAGAAAAACAAATCCTTTTCATAAACCTTTCTGGGAAAGATAACTACCATTGAACTACTGATTTGTAGCTGATAAGCTTATCTCCTTTACTCCTGCACACTGATCTGGTGTGCACTGGAATTAACCTGGGACACACCCAAAGCACGTTTATCAGTGCACTTCTCCCTCCATGGCCCCTAGGGTCCCGTGGCTGTTCTCTGGTGGGCTTCCTCCTGAGCAGCAGGCTCCACGTTACACTGGCAATGCTACGGCTGCTTCCATCACTCCCTCCTCTGTGCATGCATTAGGCATGAAATCAAGCACACTTGTTTGCACCAGCAGCTTCACAACCTGTCCTAGATTTCTGGGAAACAGAGGTTTTCCTCTGCTCTCTTCCAGTTTCCTTATTCTAAAAAGTTTGTCCAAGTTTTCCTCACTGACTTTTTCTGTTCCAGTACCTTTTTTTTTTTTTTAAATTCAGAACATTGCTGTCATCCCAAATTTGTCTTGCTAAATAATTTTGCTTTCAATTCTAAGACTCCCACCCACCACCATTTATCGGTAAAAAAGATGAATTCAGATGACTAATAAATCTTTTGATCTCTTTAGTGTTTGCAGAAATGTTTATTTGCCACAAACACTGACACACTATACAGAAAACTCCTCCACTGCATTTGAACTGTTAACAATATCAACTGTTAATGCAGACCTTTCACATTAAAAAAGCCAGATAGTTTAAATTTCCCCTTTAATTACCATCCAACTTCAAAATGCCTCTGTATGGAAGTGACAGAAATTAGCTGTATTCAGTAAAAGCAGTAGGGACGTGTTAAACAAAGAAAACTCTTGTTCGTTTGGCCTCTCATTGCCTGACTATCACTTATGCTACCCACCACTACCCAGGTTCTCAGGTCAAGGGACAAAGCAGGCAATCATGTAAATGACTGCAGTACAGACCTTTTTCTCCCATCAGCCTGCAAACAGAGAAAAAGAGAAATAACGGTAAAAGCAATCACTGTTATTTCAGCCATCTAATTTTTCTGGGTCTTCTCACATCTCACCATGGTTTCAGTGACCTTACCTACTTCAAAGAGAGTCACCAGAAAAAAGCGGAGAGGGAAATAAGCTCCAAGGACTGTCAGTGAGCACAGGAAGTTGCATTGTCCTTTCATAAGTGAGCCTTGATGAAGATATTAGTTTGTAAGTAGCATGACATTCCAAGAGAAAAATAAAGCTATAAGGCTTTTAAAACACTCTCTGCAGCTCAACAAAGAACACCACAAATGCCTATCATTACCTTACACCATCTTGCAACAGAAATAGACTCAAATTGTTTTGATATAAAAAATACAAATAATCGAAAGGAAAAAAGAACAGCTATAGGCAGGAAAGCACAAAGTTGCAGCATTTACTACAGAAAAGTACACATTAATAAATAGGCACATTTGGGCTTTTTATGGTCACATATGTGACATTCAGAAGTCCCTGTTCAGACTTGTGTCTCATAGATTTAGTTTTTGCTTAGACAAAGAGCAAATGAACCCAAAGTCTGCAGAAGACAGAAAAGAGCAGGAGAGAAGGAGGGAACACTCCTTATCAACAAGCAGCAGCAGCTCCTAAGGAGAGCTGTGACAGGCACCCATCACCTGTGTGCTCAACAACCTACTGCAGCAGATGCAGAGTAGGCTAACAACAAACAGCCAGATCCAAAATTGGCAAAAGATTCCAATCCAACAGTAAAAGTTTTGCAATAGATTATGGCCAAGAGTGAATGAAGGACACAGGAAAGCTGAGTTCAGTTAGGCGCTAGCAGTTTTGCAGTCGGTGAAGTCTTCTCTTCAATGTGCTACATCCCTCACAAAGTAATGATTCACTACTGTTGTGTTCACCAGAAGAGCTGGATTTATTGTTCTCTACTCACGAATGAAGTTGGTTCTCATCACTTTTCAGGGCAGACACTATTTCCCAAGACAAATGTTGAATAAGAGAGAGACAAAGAGGAAATCACCGGGTTGCCCAGGCATCCCTGAGGAAAGACTTTATAAACTTGCCTAACTTGCAAAGCAAATCCCACCCTACATGTGGAGGCCCATGAACAGATTGTTTGGGTCTGGATCTGCCACAGCAAAGAAACTTGAAAAAGCAAACTTTTGTGATTCGTCTCTGGAACATGATTATGCCTAGCCCTTGTTAAGTCAATGCTAGTGGCTCAAGGTCTGCTGTCCTAAGTTTTTACAGAAAATTAAAAATAATCCTACACATAATGTTTGTGACTAAGGCACTATCCTTTGGCTATACAGCAGATTAAGGGTACTCTGTAAGGGTACACACTCATCTTTGAGCCCCAGCTTAGACTCCTTTCTCTATTGACCTATGTAAGAAACATAGGCAAGCAACGATAATGAAATAATGAAACCACTGAAATATTTTAAAAAGAGACATCCTTGGAAATACATTCTATCTGTCTGCCTTATCGGTTGTCTGCTGATTTAAAAAAGTAAACTATTTGGGGTAGGTACTGCTCCTACAGAACGTAGCACACTGCTGGCATTACTGAAACACGAGAAATGAATCATCCAGGTTGGATTTTATAACACTGCCTCGTATCCAGCCTCGACAGGTCTGCAGGGTGCAACCCAACAGGTTGGCCACCGGTCACCTGAATTTATGAACTCCATTAAGAACCTGCCTTCACAGGACAGAAGATGTTGTGCTATAGTTGGCAGTTCAGTGGCAACAAAGTTTGCCTCATATGTGGGCCATATAATCATGCCAGCATTCACAGGAATACCAAATTCATTGTGTTTTCAGATGGCCTGGTAAATGGGAGGGTATTCCAGTTAAATTTCCCATATCAGTATTCAGCCAAATAAAATTATCTGAACTGCTAAGGACTGTTAGGCTCATGTACATTTCTTAAACCTTTCCATCTGGTCTATTTATCAAGCATATGCAGCAATAACAACTAAACAGAAAACCTCCTAAAATCAAACATAGTCTCTCATGCTCCAATAGGTAAGTCTCACATTGGAGCTCCTTAGAGCCACCCCTAGTGCATCTATTATGTCAGAAAACTCATTATAGCACTTTTATCTGAAATATTGCAGATGTTAATGTAAATGGGAAAGCACTGACTGAAACCAAAAATAATATCTAAACAAGTTATGTTAATAATGATTGAATTAATTACTGAACAGCACAAGCCAAACATACTAATATGGATGTAACCTTATGACACATCCACAGCCACAAAAAGGATGAAATATAAGACATTCCTCTTCACAGTTAATCTGGCTACACTGCCATCTATGTTGTGATATGGAAAAACTTCCAGAAATGGCTAAAGGCTATAGCTCTTAATTACATATTAACAGGTATAGTTACTCTCTCTGTGATCAAGGACATTAATTTTCATCAGGAAAGTACCAACTTTACACTTTTCTTCTTCAGAAGGCAACATTAATGAGATGTTGGACAGACAAAATATTGGTTATGGCAAGCTTTCCTTATTGACCTCATACAGAAAAAAAAGTGTAACACACCACAATAACACCCCAAGAAATACTCTGAATTCTTAGGGAGGCCAGCAAGGACAGATATTAAATTTTGGGAAAGTTTATAGGAAGGCATGATCTGTAATAAGGCCTCATTCATTTATTAATGAGAACTGATAGTAAAGGGCTTCCTGTAAGGTACGAGGTAGAAGGGGAAAAGAGCCATACACAATTAAAGAATGGCTATTGACAAAAAGCCTTTGGCCTTTTTAATTTATTTATTTGGCCTATTTATTTCCTCCATAAGGGGCAAACACAACAATAGCTTTAAGACCTGGTTCTGTGGAGCTGCACAGCAGGCAAGTGCATGCAAGAAAATTCCTCCTTTCCCAACTCACCACGAGTGACAGGCAGGACTGCTCCCTGCCTGAAAAGGAAGGGAGGGAGACCAACTGGAGGTGGCTCAGCCGGGGCAGAGGGGAGCCCAGGACACCACATCAGGCTCAGCACGCCCATGGCTCAGCAAATGACACCTCAGAGGCTGCTGTGCACTGCCATGAGCAAGTGTTTTGCAGGCAAAACAGGAAAGAAGCTGGTTTATGCTGGATTCCAGCACTGCAGGATGGTCTTGTGTGTGCTGTAACCCTGGAAAGGGGATGACTTTTCTAGTAAACCTAAAAGATGCCCACTCCTCATCACAATGCAACCAAAACCTTTCTGGAGTTTTCCATCAATGTGAGAGGCATCCTGGGACAGCCATCATGGTGACCACCAGGACATCCTCCTGGGCAGGGGACAATTTGTAAGATTTAGGTATCTAGGCTTTCTGATTGAAAGGAAATATTTGATAGCGGGTATTCAGCATCTCACACAATAGGCTACTCTGGAGTATTCCCTTGGGTAATTCCTGCTCTCGACAGGAGATGCCTTTCTCATTACCTTCAGTTTTGCTGGAACTGGCAGAGTGCTGCATGTGGTTTTGATCATTGCAAGTCAGCATCTTCTAATGAAAAATATTTTTATTAAAATTTCCAATCAGCTATATGGATCATCTTGGAATTACACCATGAGGCTAGCTCTGAAAACAACCAATTTTTCCCAAATGTTTTCCCTGATGGATTTGAAAATGCCTTTGCATACATTACTTCTGAACCAATCTTGTCACTAAATCCTATAAACAGACACTGAAAATGTCTCCTTATTGCTGTTCATCATTGGATAAAGCAATTGCAAACCTTTTACAATGTGAACTGATAGCGGCCAAAGCCAGAATATGAGTGATTCATGTAAATCAACAGCTCCCAGACATATTATTATGGATTAGGGATGCAAGAGACAGCATTACTAGCAAGCATCTAGGAAATGCAGAAATTAAAAGCATCACCTCTCCCTGAGTCTCGCACCAAGCAGCAGGACAGATGCCCTCTCAAATTGTCTACTCAAGCTGAGAGAGCACCACAGAGCACCATTAATGGGAAGGTCCATCTGATTGTGTAACACTCGCCTATTTTTAAGTTCAGAGGAATGCATCATGCATTATTTATTTAGTTGTGCTACACGGTAATTAGCAGGGCTGGAGACTGGAGAGCACAGCCAGTTAAGAGGTCAGATGTGCTCCCGTCACAACTCTGCTAATCCCCAGCAATCTGCCTCGAGCTGTCAGCACCATTTGCAAGTGCTCTGTTATCTGCTGCAGTGAAGCTGGGTAGCCATGAGTCTCCTTGGGCTTCTTAAACAAAGTCTTCTTTTTCTTTATACAGGCTTTGACAGAAAGAAAATAATACGCATGTTCTAACATAAATATTCTGTGGCCTTTTCTGTATGACCTTTCATCGCTTTAGGGATTTGCAAGAAATTATCATCTTGGAAATGGAGTCAGGAAAAGCAGTCAAATTTTGTACAGGAAATCAGGTTTTCCTTAGAAGCCAGCACTTTATGGAACACTTTTACAGTTAAAATATTTTTACAAAATACCAACAGTTAATGTTGAACTTTTCTTTGGCATCTCAGCTGTACAGACCTGACAGGCAGGTGGCTCAGTGACCATGGCAGATAGAGGAATGAGGACACGGATCACTGTTGGTGGAAACAGGGTGAATCAGATACGTGGACAGGTTAAGTGAGTGGCTTGGCACTGGAGTGCTGACTGGAGAATTTTGGCAGCCCAATAGGGTGCAGAAAAAGGCTGTGTTTTCAGGATGTGTTGAACTATAGGAGGAGAAAAGTTAGTTACGACTGAGATGGCAGAACAGGAGCTCCCAGCACCCTTCCATCTATGAGAACTGTGGCTTGCACTGCCCTTCCCTGCTGGAAAGCAAACATCAGAGGAAAAAACTGTCCCCCACATGGCAGCTGAAGTATGTTCATCCTGCAAGCAATCAGATGTTGAGATACTCACCCGAGACAGTTATCTCACAAAGTTACCAGACTACAGACCTTTGAGCAGTCTGAGCATTGCTGCTTCATACCAAGAGGCTTTCAGTAGCCAAGCAAACCAGGCACCTTGACCTCATGCTTCAGGCTCGAGTGCAGCCCTGCCCTGAGGGGCTGCTGAGTCATGTTCCCTGAGAAGATGGAGAAGAGCAGAAATGAGAAACAGACACCTGATTTTGCAAAAAGCCCAGCTGCTGTTGGCCCATTCCTCCTACAGTGCAGAAGCCCCACGTTCTGGGTTCCTGGTTCTGAGGCCCGTGAGCTTTAGGTTTTCTGGTCAGAATCCCAGCAGGTCCAGCACTGTGGAGTATCTTTTTCCTAAGCCATCTCATCTGCTGACTAGCTTCAAAGCTTATCAAACTAATCTTAAGCTGACACGCTACTTAGATAGCTTTCTTCCACACCTCCAGGTCTTAGGGACAGGGATTCCAGCTCATCTCCCTGTAAGCACACCCAGCCTCCTCACAGTCCTTTACTGCCAGGCTGTTGTGCAGGGTGTCTTTGCCCCCTTACACTCTCTCAGCTACATGGCAGTGAAGTGAACTAGATCCATCCTGCCCCTACCCAACCCTCCAGTGTTTCTGCAACAAGTCCTTCCTTACAGCCTGATGCCTATGCAAAGTCTTTGGTAGGAATGGAAAGCCACACACAAAATGGTGTTCTCTAATCCAGATCTGAACTAGAAAGAAACTGGAAAAGAAATAGTAACTGCAGCAGAAGTAGTAATATTAAAAGTTTTGAAATATGAGTTGGTTAGGAACCGGCAAGAGAATCCAGTTTTTGTTTCTTTTTTTCATTCTTTAACTGAAACCTGACTTAATTCAGGGAAGCCCTGTGGGGCTCATTAACCAGAAGGTCAGACTAGGTGTTCAAGGCAATTCACTTTGTCCTTCTGGTGTATGAAAATCAATGAAAGAGATGACAGAAAAGGCACCTCATTCTCTGTACCAGATTCCAGCACAGAGACCAGCCTGAACGCCAGGGCACAATGTCTCAGCCACCAAAAAGGCACTTCTCCCTTCCTACTGCAATCTCATGCTGTTCTCCAGGCTCTTACACTGAGCTGAGGCAAGGTCCTTCTGGCATTGCAGTGTGTGTGCTGCTCTTTTAGCCCCCATGCATCAGACTCCTATGGACCACACTTTTGGGGTCCCTGAATCCCTGTGTGCACACGAAAGCACTGTCATTTGGGAGATTCCACAGGGACAGGCTTTTCATTACACAGTTTCACTGTAACATTGTCATCAGCTGCACCAAGAAGTATGGCCTTAGACAAACCTGGATTCATCTCCATTTATAAAGAAAGAAAAAAACAAAAAAGGCCATTCAATACTAAATAATACCTCTTTGAAAACATAGCACGAAGTTTTTTGGTAATCTAGGACATATTATCATGTCAGGGTCACTGTCTAACACAGTGACAATCCTCCCAGGTTCAAGCAGTTACAACTATGCATGGAGCTCCATTTAGAGGAATGTTAGGCAGTCCTGGCAGGGGTAATCTGGCTATAAAGAGACTGGAGCTATAGGTTACAGATCTGGACATGACACATCTTTCCCAAGCAACCTTGAACCAGTCTCAGAAAACCAGCGTCCTCAAGACTTAGACTCGAGTCTAGACTGCTGGTGTAAGTTCCTCTCAGCCTCAATTTTCTCCTCATTAACTATCAGCAGAGCTGCCCTGCTGCTGCTGGGGTTGAGAGGCTCAGCTCATGGAAGTTTGCAAAGTGCTCCAACACTCTTAGATCAGAGAGTGATCAGAAAGTGCAAAGCAGGAATGAGAAACCTTTTCTTCCTGAGGCCCGAACAGGCTTTGAACAGGTTATATATTAACCTCTTGTTCTCCAACAATAATTCCCAAAGGAACCCAACCAACATGGTGGGGTGGCATGGTCTACATGAAATAAAGCTACAGGTTATATCCAAACACATCCCAACTACAAAGCAGCATGAGGTGATTTATTAGGCACTTTTAGAAATGTTAACACATTTCTACAGCAGACAACAGTAGCAAGTAATTCACATAGCTGACTTGAAGAAACTCTATGATGTGCTCAAAGCCACTAAGAGTTCTTTCGCAAAGTATCAAAATTGCAATTCGGAACTAGAAAATCCTGACTTTTACCTCACTGTTTGATCTGAGAGTAGGTTGCCTTCCACTTAGAGCTGAAACTCCATATGCAAGCGATTTTTCATTCCTACTCAAATTGCTTTAGCTATTTTTAGGTCATATGAGTAGAATAAATATCATTAAGGATTTTTCAGGCATTTTTAGAATCGCTTCCTAACTAAAAAAGAGATCCTTTTCACAAAAATATATTCTCTAGTCATCTATCCATAAAAGCACTTAGACCTTTTGATATTGTAAAAATCAAATCATGAAAAAATACTGAGTTAACCACATTAGGAAAGCTGATACTGTACATTTATGGCAGCTATTCAGTATAAAAACTTTTAGCAAGCACAGGTACAGAGCTGGACTGGAGGCAGAGCCAAGCTGTGCTATAGTGATTTAGAGAAAGAGACCAAGCAATTAGAAATGAGGACAGTGAAGCAAATGACATGCCATTACCACTAATATCTCTCAGTGAAGTTTGGTAGAACATTCTTTAAAAACACTCAGCTCAAACCATGGACCTTAGCCCAAAGAGCCCTCCCATGACCATTTTTGAGCAGTGGAGTTTAGTGGCTAGGAGTGGATCACAAATCAGGAGAAGCAGACTGTGTTCCCAGCTCTCCCAGCACCATGCTAAAACATCTCTGTTGTCTCTGCCACTGCTTCCCTTCCTGCCGTGCCTGCTCTGAACATGGAACATTTTGCGGGACAGCGGCCTCTGTACCTCTTGGACAGGGCTCAGCACAGCAGGGCTCAGATCCCAGCTGGACACCTTCCACGCTGCCCACATGGGAGCCCCACAGGGGGAACAGGCCAGCTGCACTCACACAGCACCACCCTGTACTTACCCTGAGATGGCTTTACAGACTGCTCTTCCATGCAGTCGGCGACATCACAGGCCTGCTCTTCTCCATGCACATGTTCCTGCTGCCTTTACCTGCATGTTTGACACCATCTGTATCCCTCCCTCATCCCGATCATCTTAACAACCTCCCCACTACATGGAATAACTGAGAGTTTGCCAGAATAACATCCTCTTCTGCTCAGCCGACTGATAGAAATAAAACTAGAAATGTTACTTGCCTACAGTCCCAGGAGGTGCACACAGTAGATGCAAGCCTATGACTGAGAGCTTCCTTGACTGCCCCCATCACCAAAGGGTTGCCCTTTTTTTTATCCAGACAGTAAGTTCCTGTCACAGGTGCTGAATTCAGTGAGACTTGTCCTCTTGGGTGTTTGCTACAAACCCTTTTCATCAACTGCCAGAAAAGAGTCAAAAAGAGGTAAGACTTTTTTGGGAAGGATTTTACAGCGAAATAAAAATGGCATGAGATACCTAGGGAACACAAGAGAAGTTCAAGCAGGAAGCAGGACATGAGATGCTGTCCTCTCTGCCTCTCTGACACATCTACTTAGGCTGGAAGAGATAATTCTCTGATATTTCCAGGTCCCAAAATGCCAGCACTGGAGCCAGGTGGCCACTGCAACACAACAGAGCAGCCAAGGGCTCATTCACGCTGTAAGTTGCACCTGCTCTGCTGTCAGCCATCCTTAGCTGTCCATAATGAGCAGAAGGTGACAACAGAGGTGACAATGGAGACAGGTTATAGGGCAGAAGCTGGTAAGTAATTAAGTGTTCTGAGTGACTCTGAATACCCAAAGAGAAGCACGACCTGCTCAGAAACGAGGAGTCACTACCTGATGAGTTCCACATCTGAGTTCTAAGAAAATTGACCAACTGTCAAAAGAGAGAACACAAATCCCTTGGTCACTCTGCAAGACACACATGTATTTCTGTATACACTTATCCTGATAGTTCAATTAACTGAGACTTAAGCCCCATGCTTAAGTATGCCCTTCACAGTGCAATGCAGGGAAGTCAGTACGGACAAGTACGACACAACAGCGAATACTCAGCATTATTTCTGAAAATGAGGAGCTCCAGTCAACCCCAAGAGTACTCTCCCTAGGAATTAAAAGAAGAAGCAGCACTGTCTTCACTTCTCTCATTAACCTGAAGCTCAAATATGCACATTTCAAAGAACTGCTCAGCATTTGCAGTATTTTTACCACTTTCAAAAAGGAGAAAAAAGAACACAGCTTTCCAGAGCGTTTGGCTGGATCACACTCAAAAAAGATTTCTAGTCTTGAAGCCATACAGCCATTTCATCACTTCGTCCACTGAATCTCCTTCAACACATACCAGTGTGAAGAGTAATCCCCAGCAAATGCTGGCTGTAGCAAGGGATTTTCTGCTCCACTACGTCTGAACATCGCCAAGCAAACACTGGACAAATTGCACAAAGGAAGGGGTCAGTGCCATCGTGAATATTTCTTCTAGACAGCACAACAAAATCCAGAACAGAGAATAGAAAGGTAGAAAAATCTGTGAAAAATCACTTTTCAATTATTCTTTTATTCAGTACTACTTGTTCTTCAGTAAAACACTGCAGAGTGATTCCCTTGCAATCAGAAGGAGAAAAAAACCTCCACTCTTGGCAATCTATTTTTGGAAACTGAAAATCTCATTCTGCTTTTTTCTTAATTCCTGCTTAGAGGAATTTTGTGATAAGGATGTAAGCCTTGGAGCTTATTAGAAATTATACAATTAACATTTAAAAAACCTACATGTATTGATTTTTTGTATTAAACTTCGCTTTTATAGACAATCATTGCATAGACAAATTTATCTCTCTTAGGTATTTTTCCAATTTCTAACATTTCTCTGCATGCTAGCACTTACTGTCATACATTTTCTTGTAGGCTTAATTTACCCTTTCTGCTGTTTTTCTGTCCTCCATATAAAACCTTTTTTTAAAATAGGATCATCATTCAGCCCTGTCATTTTACCTAGATTTCTAAATTTTTGTCTCTCTAGCTGGTTTTCCTACTAGGTTAAAGATTACTCTTCTATCCTAAAAAACATACATTTGGAATTTTTTAGCACTGAATCTCAGCCTGCAGTTTCGGGAGTAATTGTTATTTTGTCCCCATTTTTGCTCACTCTCAGAATTTCACCAAGTATCTCAGAAATTTTGTGATCTATCAAAGAGACTGTTCTTGGAGATCTGTGCACAAAACTGTCACGCTAACCTTCAGAGTTCTAGACCAAATTCTGGAGATGAGAATCTGAAAGGATATGACTCTAATGGCAATTAGTCCTTCCAAAATGTATTTGAGTTTTGTGATGCTGTATTTTCATGAAGACTTTTGATTCTAGAGGGTCTTGGCTCATGACTACTTCTGGTTAGTTGACTCATGGTTAGTTTACAATCAAATTTGAGAATTCAAGTATCACCAACAGTTGCATCTGAATCCACACTACTGCCAATTCTGATTCCCACTATGTAATGTATCTTCAGACCTCATGACTCTCACCTCTGACCTCTCATCTTCACCACATCATTCCCACCACCTCCTAGGACTGCATGGACAACAGCTGCATGTCAAAAGTGCCATCTGCCATGGCACTATGGTCCTCCATTGCTTTCAAGTTCAGCCACTTGCACAACCATCAGTCCTATAACAGGCTGTGCGTGAACTGTACCAGTTTGATTAGACCCAGACAACAACAGAGTAGAGGAAGAGGCTGGATTCTATTCTGGGTTCTGCTACTGAAAAAACTGACAGACAGCAAAGCATTTTGCCCTCAGTTGCTGAAAACTGGGAGAGCGATAGCTATGCCTATCCTTACATAAAAAAATATTTTGAAACAGTTGGCTGAAAGCCACTATACAAATGCTAACTATATACTATGAGACACTGCTCCTACTTTAGGGCACTTTCTCATTCACAGATGTTATGCACAAACCATCTACTTAGTCAGCCACAACGGTATTTTTTAAATCATGGGATATCTGGAGAAAATAAACTCAGTAGCCATCTCCTGGGAAGGGAAAAGAATGATCCTGACTCTGGCAGCAAACACTCACTGCACCTCATTAGAGTTTCTAGCAGAGTAAAGGAACCAATATTAGCATACTGCTCTGTACAGCAATAGCTCGGTAAAACTCCATGGTGTGTGTTACCCAGTAAAGCTGACTCATGGACCTGTCTGGCATTGAAGTCTATAGATCCATGAATTCATTTTATGAAGAGAAAAAGTCTCCCAAAGCATTTTCAAAATTCAAAACAGGATGCTGATGGTCAGGCAATCCTCTGACTGGCACTTAGTGCTGGAATATGTCATTGCCCGTAGAAAGAACAAATAATCTCTCTTAAACCTACCTGCAGAGGAGCAACTAATGCACAACAGCGCATATACTTGGTGGGAACAAAGGTATCATCTAGCCTGGAATGACATTTTCAACAGCAGACAATATCAGACACTTAGAAGCAAGATGAATTTGAAGTGTTTTTCTCCCATCGCATCATCCTTACTCCCACCAGTCTGCTCCCCACAGCTGAAGCCGTGACAAACGTGCAGACCAGTACATATAATAGCCATCACTGGATCTCTTCTCTCTTAATTGACTAATCCTTTTATGAAGCAACCCGTGCTTCTGCTTTCCACATCCTTTGGCAACAAACTGGAGCAACAAAATGTGGTGTACCCTCACACCAGCATCACAGCACCATGCTCTGCACCCTGCAGCGATGGGGAGAAGGACTAGCCTGGTTCCTGATGGTGGTACTCCCAAGCCAGCTTCCTGTGTCCTACAAGAAAAGCAGGAGGAGGCTAGATGTGCTATGCAGCTTGTCCAAAGCACAATTTAGGACAATTTTCTGCTGTTCTTCTCTTTGACCTAAACCACAAATATCCAAAAGAAACAGAATATTACACTGAAGAGCCGAGGAGCTTTCGAAGAGGCAGCGTAAGAACATGCCCTGTTTCCATTTCTAGTTAGTGGTCCTCCTTGTGGGACATCCATACCTTCACTTCCCCTTCATGGGGAAATTCATGGAAGACAGGATCAAGTTGCCTGCAGGTGAAATGAAGCCTGCAACAGCCACAGCAAGCTTCAGGGGATAGGTACAAGCTGGGTTAATGTGCTGCCCTCTGTCAGGAAGAGGACTTCCTCATGTGCCTCTTTGTGGACACTCCTGCAGAGGCCCCTTCCCCCTGCCATTTGTCAGCAACCACGTCTGCATAACCTGAGTCAGAAGCTACAGTCACTCTAGTTAGTCCTTGCACAAGAGTGCTCAACCTGTGCAGCTCCTGCAGCTGTAAGATTTGGGGGAGCCCCTGTACCAACCCCTCATGAGCCATGAAGACTTTATTCTCAAGCATTTTAGGCCATAAACTGGAAATGACAGCAAAGTAATCAGGAGAGTATCATGCTATGCCTTCTAACTCTCCTGAGCCTCCACTGATTATATAAGAGAAATCCAAGCAGACTCGTGGAATTAAATCACTTCCCTTACGCTGGACTAGTCGAAGCTGCTCTGTAAATGACAGATTGCTAACAGCTCCCTTAATGACATCACCCAATATGTCATAAAATCTGCTGCCAACACTAGGGATTTTTTCCCCCAGACAGAAGTGTTCTCTGGCTGTGGAGCAGAAGTCTCATTGGCAAAATGTGGCTCAAGAAATAACCTATAAAAGGTTTTCAGTGCATAAGATAAGTACCACCCAAAAACTCACTGAAGAATAAAATTATCCTTGGCACAGCTTTCCTGGAACAGTGCCCCATGTCAGATTTTTCTAAGTGTTTGTGATTGAAATTATCCATCCACCATCTCTGCAGGTAGCACTAAAACTCACAGCTCAGGAACAGTATCCAGATCTTTGGCAGATTACTAGCCTTGGGTGAAAACTCTTATCTTCTTATTGCTTTCATGCTTTTTGGAAGGAAACTCTTCCCAGATGGGTATTTGCATTAGAGAAGAAACAGATATACCTGTAGTACAATAGCAAGGATTATTTACCTGGAGTTTCACTATTATCCCTTTACTTCCAGGCTCACATCAGTTCTTTTGCCAGAACTGCAAGCGACAACCAGAGCATACATAGCATGAGCAGCCTTTGAGAATTTCTCAGAGACAATTTGCAGGTTCTCTATTTTTCATACACCAGGAATCTAGCTTGCAGCAGTGCACCACAAATGACTACCCATCTTTTAAAATGTTACAGTAGAACTCACTTGGGCAGCCATCAACCACGACCACACAAAGAGTGCTTACTTACCTATTTCTCTCATTCTGTGCTACCTGTATTTTCTCACCAGCATGCCTTGTGTGAGAATTAGCAGAGTTTCATAAAACTACTGAAAACTATTGTTTTCAAAAAGGGCAAATGTATTCATGAGGAGAATACCTCACTAAGGGAAGTCAGCAGTGAAGAAGGAGAAAGTCCTCCTTCCTTATCGAGACAAACTAAATTCTGCTTCATAGTGCAGTGCACTGAAAGTCTGCAAGATTTGGTCCTTCTGATCAAGGTGAGGTTGCCTCTCTCCATTCAGTTGCAGAAAATCAGTGTTGGCTGCTGTTCCTCTAAGCCACTCTGTAAACAGATCCTCTTCTCTATGCATGCCATCCTTCCTGCATCCCATCACCTATCCACTCAAAACAGTCACAGCTGAACAAGCAGAACAAGTGAAGGAAAAAGTGAAATGTTAAACCTTATGTGAACTTAAAAGCTAGTGCACTCATCTGCAAGGTCTTGGAATGTGGCTTGACTGTCTTTGGTAACTCCTCAGGTATCAAGTGTACTTCTGTTCCCTGCAGAAATTCTTGCCAACAGAACACCCTACAGCACACCAGTGTGCTGGGGATGCTGAGAACCAGTGGTCTGAACAATCTGTCACTCATGTACGTTCAAAAGAGAATCACTGCAGAGGCACTCGCTAGCAGTGTGAGTAAATGAGCCATGAGCTATATATCTGGCTATGCTGCAGTTCTTTTCTGAAAGAAAAAGCAAGTCAAAAAGGAAGTGTAACACTCGGCTGAATGCTGAAGTGACCAAAAAAATAGGATTAGCTAAACCTTGCTTATCTGTCAGTCATTCCTCCCTGTATGGAAACAGTCCTCTCAAGCTTGTCCACGATGATGACGGCCTCAGTACCTGTTTGGGTTCCTGAACTGATGCATTTCAAGCTATGTCATCTGGTTATGGTATGCATTCATTTTGCTCTTGTCATCCAAGGCAAAAACATGGTTTGGCCAAATGTGTTGCACTACAAGTACTTCCAGTGCATGGAATAAAAGGCTAAAATAATCTCCCATGAATTTTGTTCTCCAATTCAGATCTGCACTGCCATGACTGCAAAGTGACAGATGTCAAAACCAAGCCGAGTACCTCATTAATGCAGAGATAAACACACAGAATATGTTGTTTGGAATGACAACGCAGTGTGTTTATATATGTATGCCGCTATTTATCATTCTACAGATGGTTGCTCACAGTGATGTACATCCACAAATATGTTTAATTTTGCCTTTTCCTTTTTTAGGTAATTACCATTTTTCCTTGTTTACACTGACTACTTCTAAGATAGCCTAGAGATCTCTGAGTTTCTGTGAGGGCAAGGGGTCACGTTGCACAAAGCAGACCAGAATCAGCATGCAATCAGTTCTTTGTAGTAATAACAGTCCATGCCTGTAGAGCATTTTAAAAGAAATTATCTTTCTCTCGTTTTATAGCCAGGAAAGCCCAGAAAGGTGAAATGACTTCCCCAAGGTCGCACAGCAGGCTCTGCTCAGTACATAGTTACTATTGTTGCAAATTGGGTAGCTCATCAAGCTCATGCTACTCACACCACTCAGATACAATTCAAACAATAATTATTATTTCTACTGCAATTTGCACGGCAGTCAAAGCTGGAGGCCACAATCAGGATTCAGCTTATGCTGGGCTCTGTTCAAACACCAAATCAAATCCAGTCCCTGCTCCAGGGGGGCTTGCCATCTCAGTAGGGACATAATTCTGTGGGAACACAAATTGCACTGGAAGGGAGGGAAGGAGAGAGGGAGAGACAGAAGGCAGTAACCTCAGTGTAAGGTTTCACTTTGTTTTGGATAACTGTGAAGTTTGGAAAGTTATTACTATTTAAATTATTTAGGTTAGCAAGAAATATAAATGCATTATTGACAGTCACCCGGCTAGTTACTTAGGTAGCAGTTTATCTTCATAATCTTAATTGCACAAATACTTAACTTTCACTCCTGTGGTCTTTGATTACATTAAGAGACAGCAATTGGATTCTACTCTTCAGGGGACTGACTCACACTGCACTCACCCAATACTTAGAGTACACTCTACTTCCTAAGGAGTGATATTATACTTAATTTTACAACTGTCTCATCAGCTGTTAGGGCAATTCTTGCTGTAGACCCTTTTATACAATATGTGCTTATACATTTTACAACACATGAATATTTGATACACTAGCCATGAGCTAATGAATTCATTTCACTCATGCTAACTTAAGACTGCTACTAAGCTCAGCAGTAGTAAAACATGTATTAACTCCCACCTTACGGTCTCTCTCTGCATGCTAACGTGGCTCCATGCTAGCAGACTGTTATGTACCAAATGACCATATAGCCATTCCTCTTTAGAAGCCTTCACGAAGTCTAATATAAGAATTAATAGCTCCTCTAATACTGAATGACATAGACACAATGGGATTATTTTCAAGAGTAAGATTGCTCAGTACCAAGTCAGGACTGCTGAATGGTTAGTTAACTTAGAAGTTAACTCCTAAATTTTCTGGTAGAGATCTTCTACCCTATTATTTATTGTAATGCATGTATTTGTATAAATAATGTAAAAGTGCATACAGGAAATATTTGATTGACATCCATAACCTCAGATGGGTGGGTATTTTTTCAGATTTCAATTAAGCCAAGCATTTAAAACATGCTTCCATCAAAGCATGTGCTTATAAATCCTTTGCTCAGCTGATGTATTCTGTTGAAACAATCAGCTTTTCACTGACAGTAACAGATTCTAGACCAGCACAATAATACCATAATGTACTCTAGAAGATCTTGAGAATTCACAATTTAAATACATTATATTACAGAGCAAAAGAATGAGCATTCATTTACAATGACTTTCCTTGCTCCTATTTTCAATTGGCTAAATCCACATATAAATTAATGACCTATCACAATGTCTGTTGAGGATACAGCATCAAAAACAAAGGCACTGCAGAACTTACATAAAAAATACTAATGCAATTTCATTTTAGACCATTCAAATTTTTCAGAAATTGATGTTAGGTGCACATTACTACCTGCATTTGTTCCTCTCTGCCAGGCATCACTGAAGCTCAGCAGAAGTGAGGTATTTACTTAAATGATTAGAATCTGACTTTTAGTACTATGATAAATGGAAGCAATAAATAACAACAGCTTTCTCTAGCAATTGCCAATACATATTTTGCAGCTCTTCATACACCATCCACTAATCTCCTTTAGCATCAGGTAATTCAGATTCCTTTATCATTTTCTGATACCTGTATTTATGACACTGTGGCTTTATTTTAATCCCAGGCAAAAGCACATTAGGAAGGAACTATGATTGACAGAATATTGCTAATCAGAAACCATCCTCCCTAAACTCAACTTCATAAATTCAAGACACAAGCAAGCATAACCACAGAGGGTGGGATTCAGCTCTACACTGCGAAACCTAAGTGAAACTGTTTTACAGGCAAGTTGAGAGCAGAACCAGGGTTTGATTCACTTTGCCAGCATGCTGGTGCCTAATGATCATTTGAGCTGTTCTGCTGCTTGTGAGACATCTGTGTGTAGATGACAGAGAACCTACAGAAGACCTGTGTCCTGCTGAAAATGCAGTCAGAGGTCAGACAGGATCCCCCAGGCATTTTAAGCCCAGACAACTGGATGTCGGCAACTGCTTGATGGCTTGGCTACCACAGACTGACATTGTATCTCAAGAGCCTGAACACTCCTGGATGTACTGCAGAAACACTTGACTGGCCCTGCCATAGCCTGGTTAGGTCTCCCAATGCCAACGCTCCTTTCACCCTACTGCAGTCTGACAGGCTGAGCCAGATGTGTAGTTGGGTATTTCATTCTCTGGCACATCCCTGCTCTTGAATCTATGCTTACCCCTCACCTGATGAAGTGTGAAGTAAAATGGAGCTGTCTGTAGAAGTGTGCTTTGCATTTGGTTCAGACTTGATATGGGAAAAAGCAGCCCCAGGGAATAAAAGAAACTACATCTCTTGCAAAGAAACAAAAAAGCAGTAACAATTTCACAGACAACCTCACTTCTGCCTTGGCATAATTCCTCCAATGTACCATACAGCTAAAATTAAATGAAATGCTGTCTTATATGTGTAACACTCAGTTATTAAATATACCATCTTAGGTTCAAACATAAACTGGCTGAATTCAGTAGGACTAATTTTAAACCCAGACCCTTGTATCTGCAGATCTGTCCATCTCAGGGTGCAAAATCCTGAACAGCCATTTTTACGTATCCATCCTGCATGCAAGAGCTTTCAGACATGCACAAGATCAACAGTGTTTCACTGGAAGCTCAGGACGTGCCTTAAATACAGTTATTTGATGCACTGAACACTTGTTTAGCCTGTTGACAAAGTGCTCCCTCCTCTCTGTCCCTCCCTGAAACTGCCACAGGAGGCAGGAAAAGAGGCAGCAAGGACAGAACAGGGAATTCTGCGCCGCCCTGCTCCCATCCTGTGTGAGCAAGGACCACTTGATGAGCCCCTTCTTTCTTCAGCACCCACCACACTTGACACCAACCCATTCACACAAAATGACATGTGCAGTTGCATACCAACAGGATGAAGAGATTTGATGAGTCTCTTAACTATTTAGTAAGATAGTTTACGTAGCAGCATGGCACCAACAAAATAATTAGGTGCATGGGAAGCTAACAAGGGACAACTTCTCCAGGAAACATCCTTAGCAAAATTACATCTCAGATTAGTCACAGAACTGATGATTTGTAAAATGATTTTCCTGAAACCTTGATATTTCAGAATATTTTGAAGATTTCTTTTTTGATTGCTTTCACTTTTAAACACCAGCACTTAGCTAACATAAATGATATCTTCTTAAGGAAATTTAATATCCAAGTTGTATGGAAATGTTGAAGGCAAAGAGAAAATATGAAGCACACTGCTGCAACTGCTTTTATTGCCAATGTTTTACAGTTTTGCTGGGAATTTAAGCAAAACCCTTGTCTTTTTTATTAGAATGCCAGGCAGGAATGAGCCTCACTTGACAGATCTACAGATCTTGGTCACTGTCTATTTTTAATCCTAGAAGTCACTGAGATAGGAGTGATCCTGTTTAAAAAACAGAACAAATGGGAGTAGAATATAAAAGAGCATTCACCCAGATAAGTTTGTTTTCAGAAATGGGAAAGAGAGGAACAAGGCATGCCGTTACAAACACTGCATTCTGTAATCCCTTTCAGATAGTCATCTGTTTCTAGTACACAGCTCAGTATTTTACCAAATCTCCTTCCTTCAGAAAGAGGCTGTAGAACCTTCCTGCTCTAATAGTTAGAAACCACCTCGTAATTTTCAGCCTGAAGTGATTTATATCCAGATAATATCCATTTGTTTTTGTACAACTGTTAGCCATGAGTTTAAAATCATTAGTTTTGACTCTACTTCAGAGGGTTCATAAACTACTTCTGAGATTTTTAAAGTGTCTTGAAGCCAAGTAGGCCAATAGGCTGTAATGTGTTCCAACAGTACTACATGACATGTAGGACAACCTTTGGAAAAAGTTTAGGAAACCAAATCAAGTCAAAGAAAAAATCAGTAGCTCAAACAGTTCTTTTTGTTTTCCTTGTTCTGAGCCCTTCCATGTGTTTTTAGTCAGCAGCCACAGACATCTTACCCCTCTTTCCACATTAAACTAACCAAGCTTTCCTAATTTTCTTCTTCCAAGAAATGTCACCACTCACTGGTTTTCCTTTTTGCAGCTACTGTCATCTCAGTCAGAAATGGATGTCAGTGTCCAGAATCCCACATGAAGTATCACAGTGCATCCTTAATTATGTCAGAATTGCCTTGAATCAGCTGGAAATACTTCACAAAGTATTTGCCAGGACCACGTATGTCCTCTTCAGAGCAGCATCACATTGCCATCCCACTGCTATCCTTTGGAGAACAGGTCCTCTCTTCACACACAGAATCACGGAGTGGGTAACACTGGGAGGCACCACTGAAGGTCCATCTAGTCCAACCTCCCTACTCCAGCAGGGTCCCCTAGAGTAGGTTACTCAGGATAGTGACCCGATGGCTTCTGAGTATCTCCACTGCTACCCACCCTGAGCTGCACGGCCTTTCCCTGTGCCAGCACTGTCCCCTCGCTCCTCAAGGCTGACAAACGGCCAAGTGTCACCTCGGAAGTGACTGCTGGTGAGCCACACCAGCGTGGTGCTGCCACACTAACGGAGGAATCCGATCAAATACAAATGCCTGACAGGAACTCAGCACAAGTGACTGTGGCTGGTAAGACATCTGCATGTTTGGAATGTTTTGGACCGTATTTTTCTAGTGTAATGACCATGCATTGCAATTTCAACCTTTTTATTTTAATGATAGTCTAATATAACTTCACCAGTAATAGGAAGGCTAAATACTAAGACACAGCAACCAAGTAAAAATTAACTTTCTTTAGAGGAACATAAAGCTACAAGGATGAATAATTTTATTTTCATGGAAAGTCTAATACTTCTCTCATGAAATTAATCTTAAAATTTTGAATTAACTCTTTGTGAAATTATACTGAATGTCTCTTAAGTATATGCACTCAATGCATAACAGTTTTATAGTGTTCAAAGATGTATTAGCCAAGCTGAAGATACCTGTGGGAAATCTGATTTTGAAACACTCAGTCTACATCAGAGAGAAGTCTCATTTATGATTTTTAGACTCATGGGTAACATTCTTCCACTGCCTCTAGGTGAAAGCCTTTTGTTATGGTTTGTTCTACATTTTTGATCACCTCTTCCTCTTGCCAGAGGTTATAAACATCTTTCTTTTTCAAGGTGATTACTAAGTCTAGTTTTAAAGGTAACTACATTTCATGTAAATTTTTCAGCCAGAGATTGTTTATTGTCAATTTAAACAAAGCAGATCAGAAGTTTATACAATGGCACTAAGTTGCAGTTATAAATTGATTCAAATTAAAATACTAAATCTCATATTACCTTAATTTTCCTGCACAGATAATTCTTGAGCTCCTCATTTTGAGACTTGGCTATGTATTGGTTATGTCTACACAGATAAATAAAGCAGTACCAGGGAGCATTCCCAGGCATTGAAACTCAACTGTCTACACTACTAAATTGTTAGAATTGTCCCCCAGCATGTGTCACAGGAGTGGTTTTTGTCTGCTCCATCTAACAATCTTCCAAAATATTGCCAGGGCACAGTTTGCAAGATAGGACATGCCAGGAATGGTTCCCAACAGGCAGACTAATTCTAGTGACCCAGTTTTAGAAGGTAAAAAATGTAATAATATGGACACTGGCCAGTGTGCCAGCTGACTCTATGGCAGAGGGAGACTCTGGACATGCTTAATTTGCGGGTTCAGGCAAAGCAACCACATCTCTTTGCTGGGCCCTGGCAAGCTGAGATGGCTCAGTGCAGAAATGTCTCTCCAAGAAGCACAGTATCATTTGTGTTGGTGTTTCATGCTTACAAGCTGTTACATCTGGGCAAAACAACCTACTCCAAGGCTCTTGTCCCCATCAAGAAACTCCATGGAGCTGAGGAGCATTCACCTTCTGCAGCCACTGCAGAAACTTGTTATTCCACAGGAAGAGGAAAAAGGTCAAACGGGAGGAATAGACATTGCTAAAATCTTCCCTGATCTTAAGGGACCTTGTCCTATTTTATTCACACTTCTGCTGCACACAAGGTTCACCATGACCAATAAGCTATACTAGGTTGCAGAGACAGGTTGTAGAGTTCAGCACAGCAGGACAAGGCACATCCTGGCCAGGGTAATTGAATGAGATCACTCACCTTATTCAATCAACTTCTGCAAAGTAAGGCACATGACTTTTGACTTCTAGAAGTAAACAGAAGAACCTCTCAAGGTTTCACAAGTAGCGTTTTCTGAACCTCTGAACTCAGAATATTTGTCTTTGACCTTGCAAGTACAGCATGTCTAGCCTTCTTCTCTACAAACTTTTCCTTTTGAAAGATAACCAGAAAAATAAAGAAAGTGGAATGTGTGACAACTCATCAACTGTTTGTAATAATTTATTTCTAACCATTTATTCAGTAGCTTTCTCCTTCTGATGCTGTCTCAATTACTTGATTGAATAATATTCTCCGAAATAGCACATGATGTGCTTGTGTCAAAGAGGCTCTCCACAGACGCCATCAGCTACCTTTTAAAATCAATGAAATTCATAAATTTGCATCTGGCTTCTCAAGGAGAAAATAAAGGAACCTTTTCCACTGGTAAGCATGACCTTCTCATTCTAAGGCCAGCTTGTTTCAAGTCTTCTACATCTCTGAATGCCAATGTGGATAATATCTTTCTTAGAATAGACAGATCTTGAAGTCTATTATATTTCCCTTTTTAAGGATTCTAGCCATAATTCTCTCTTAGTAATTGGGAGCTGCACACTGTTCCACACAGTAATGCATATTCTAGCTATTCACTGTCATGCTGCTGCCACTGCATTTTTAACAATGATGATAGCAACCGATGTTATCGAATTCTGCAGATTTTCCAGGCCATAGCCTTGTTCATGTCTTTTTTTTTTTTTCATTTCACCATTTCTGAGCAAAAATGTTTTTATTTTTTCCTTTGTGATGCCTCAGTATTGTGACCCTGCCATTTCTCACAGCTGGATCTTGTTAGTTTTCAAATATTGAGTCCACACCATCTGATCATACCACAGATTTTCTGTTCTTATATGTTTGCTGTCTTTATGTTTGCAAGATCAAAGCTAATGCTGTTTATACCACAGTGCTAAAAAGGGTCACTTCTCGAAAGGTAAAATAACCTTCATGTTTGAAATCTAGCCTTCTTTTCTTCTATGCCTTTTTACTGCTGATAATATCCATATGTTTCCCTCTTCCTGGCTTCATTGTGGCATATAGCAATTTTCTTCATTAAACTTTAAGAAGGAATTCCTGGAAGAACTCAGCAGCAGCTGTATCCTATGCCAGTGATATTCCTTCAGCTGCAAGAAAATAGACCTGCACTGACACCAGCCACTTTACAAAACCTCATTCCCATTTCTCTTTCCTAACCATATCCAGGTTCTCAGCTCCTCACATTTCAATAGGTGATATTCTCCTCTTTTAAACTCTCTCCCAGTTTCTTTCTCCCCTTCTTTCTTCCCTAGCACATATACTTTTTCCCAGTAAAATGGTATTCATCCTCAAATAGCCTGGATAACTTTATGTATTTCCTTTTATATCTCACTATTCTGTTATCTTACTGTTTTTCAAACAGTGGACCACAGCCCCCAGGATGTTCGTAAAAGGCAATTGGGAGAGTTATAAGATGCTGAAATTTTTATTACACTCTAAAGCAAAAGAAAATATCTATTCTCCATTCCCAAAACACCTTTATCCTTCAAAAAACAAGTTTTGCTACCAAATCTCAAATCACTCATACAAATAAAAGATATTCACTTCTTACATAATATATTTTAGACAGGTTACCTCTGGGATCAAGACTGATGTGGCTGTGTGATTTTGAGCCTGATGACCAATTTCAACCAAATCTGACTGATGCTACAAGCCTCCAAGACACTAAACTCATGCAAGTTTTGTGAAAAAGCTGGAAGCAGAAAGAATCCCAATTTCCCACCAGTGGAAAGACAGGGATAGTTGACCCTTTAAAAAATCTGGACGGCAACTTGAGGACATCTTGAGGTTGATGGAAACCAACAGACAAATAGCCTTCTGCCAGGTATAGCACATGCAGTGCCTTTGTCAGCGATATAGATGGGGAGCCTGTGAGGAGCTGGAGAGTTTAGCTACCAAAGGCATGAGATCATGGGATGCAGGAGAGAACTTTTGGTACTGTGGGCACAGAATATTTAGGGAAAGAAACTACTTAGAGACAAGACACTGGGCACAGCATTTCTCCCTCATTTCCACTGTTCACACAATACACCTTTTACCTTTATTTTTATAGACAACCATGAAGTATATGAAAATGTTTACTTCAAAGTAATGAAACAAAAAGCTGCACAGCCCCATCACTTACTTCACCCACAACTTCCCACTAAAACCTTCAGGTAATCTTTCCAACCTCCCCAACAAACCTTCTGAATCATGTTGGGACACAAGCACTTCCCAATGGCAATACTCATCACAGCCAGTGTGACAGCAGCAGAGCATAGGCTACCATGGGGCATTCCCAGGCAAGGATGAGGAAGGCTCTAGGGATCTCTTTTAAAACCCAATGGGAGACTTTCCTCTGGAGCTGAACATACAGAAAATCATACTGGCAGCATGATTTCTCCTCTGGGAAAACAAGCACAGGCACCAGGCTTGCTTGAATTAGATGTCCTCAAAGGCTTGATCAGACAGTCCATTTGTTGGCAAGAAGAGCACTTGGCTCTTTCCCTGCTCCCTGCCCGCCTGCACAGCTCCAGCACCCCACTTCCCCAACATGCAGAGGCAATACTCATCATACCATGGTCAGAGCCTTCAAGAACCCTGATTTTTCAGAATTTTCTCCCTGATGGTCCAACACCCACTATTGTTCAGAGACCACTAAATAACTTCAGTCACCACACCCTGCAGGTGGTGTGGGGGTGTTAATGCTCTTGTTAAAAATCAGTATCAATGATGAAACTCGAGCTCAAAAACCTGCTCATTATTCCTGGACTTGTCTTTCTCTCCTTTTTGCCTCCCATGTGCCTCCCTGTAGATGCTGAAAAGCTTTGGCAGAGAAATTTTTCAGCTTTCTGCAGCATTCTGTGAGAGCTCTGTGTTTCTCATGAAAGCTATGAAAAACACTGCTATGGGTTTTTTGTAAACTGAGTTTTATCTGTGCACCTGGGATCTGTTTTTCAGAGTTGTTATTGTACACAGTGAAATAATATTTTGAAGTAGGGGTGGTGAGCTTTGGCCAATAGGACAGGGGGTGGCTGGTCCAAGATCCAATAACCTCCTGTCATCTTTGGGAACCAAGTTATATAAATCAAATTATAATTAATTAAATAACCACTTTCTTCCTGAACTTGGATCGTGTCATTACTCGCCGTTCTCGGTATACAGCGACACCTCCTCACTTTACATGTGGGGTACCTAGTGGCAACAAAAGCTGGCAGCACTGTTGGTTAAGGTCCTTTGCTTCTGGTGAGTTAGTAAAGACAATTAACAAATGAAAAATGAAACTTAAAAGGTTACAAATGTACATACCTCATGGCTAATGCAAATCTGTGTAACTTCAGCTTCCAAACACAGCATTTGTCAAGTTAAGGAGCACTGCATGACTTGAAATCTTCCCCTGTAGGTCCTCATACGCCATCATCTGTCAATTTTTAATCTTCTTTGGAATAGCAAAAAAATTCATCCTTTTAGCTCTTCTCCTTTCATTTATTTAAATCAGTTCTGAGATCCTTTCTACTTTATACTTGAAAGGGCATCTTGAAAGATATTTGACCTAGACAGAATAGGCATGGAAACTACTGTAGGCAAAGGCAGTCCCATTTTTTGCATACACATTTAGGGACAACACTGGACTTTTTCATTGCAGTGAGAGCTCACATACAGATGTCCATCTACCACAGTCTCTAATTTCTCTTCTAAATAACTGTTTTCATACATGTAATTTCATAATTTTCCCATCAGTGGGACACCTCCTACATTTTTTGAAGCTGGAACTGAACCTGGCAGAGAGTAACGAGAAGCGCTTTGACAGGTGTGTTAACCAGAAAAGAAAGGTCAAAGAAGGTGTATCCCTGGTGAGCAATGCTGGAAAACTGGTAACAATGGACAAGGAGAAAGCCGAGGTACTCAACAACTGTTTTTTGCCTCAGTCTTCAATGGCAACCTCTCTTCCCATACCTCTTGAGAGCGTGGATTGCAGGATGGGGGCTAAGAAAGCAAAATGCTTCCGACTGCAAGTACAGGTCAGGTCCATGACCACTAGCCAGAACATACGTAAGTCTGTGGGAACCGATGAGATGCATCCCAGAGTCCTGAGGGAATTGGCTAGTGTAGTTGCCAAGCCACTCTCCCTGATATCTGAAAAGTCATAGGGCTCAGGTGAAAGTCCCAGGTGACTGGAAAATGGAAAACATTGTACCCATCTTTAAAAGGGTAGAAAGGAGGACCCTGCGAACTATAGACCTGTCAGCCTCTGTGCCTGGGAAGATTGTGGAACAGATCCTCCTAGAAGGTGTGCCAAGGCACATGAAGGACAGGGAGGTGATTTTGGACAGCCAGCATGGCTTCACCAAGTGCCAGTCCTGCCTGGCCAACCCAGTGGACTTTTATGATGGGGTGACTACATCAGTGGACAAGGGAAGGGCTAGGGATGTCACTTATCTGGACTTCTGTGAAGCCTCTGACATGGTCCCCACAACATCCTTCTCTCTAAATTGGATTCTGTCCCTCTGCTCTGCTCTGGTGAGAACCCACCTGTGGTGCTGCACCCAGCTCTGGGGTCCCCAGCACAGGAAGGACATGAACCTTTTGGAACGAGTCCAGAGAAGGGCCAGGAAGTTGATTAGAGGGATGCAGCACCTCTTCTATGAGGAAAGGTGAAGGAAAAGCTCAGAGAACGGGGATTGTGCAGCCTGGAAGGCTTTGGGGTGACCTAATTGTGGACTTCCAGTGCCTAAAGGGAGCCTACAAGAAAGATGGAGAGGAACTATTGAAAAGGGAACATAGTGACAGCACAAGGGGGAATGGATTCAAACTGAAACTGAGAAGTAGGTTTAGATTAGATATTGGGAAGAAGTATTTTACTGTGAAGGTGGTGAAACACTGAAACAGGCTGCCCCGAGAAGTTCTGGATGCCCCATCCCTGGGAGTGTTCAAGGCCAGGTTGGATGGAGCTCTGAGCAAACTGATCTAGTGGAAGGTGTCCCTGCCCATGGCAGGGGGGTGGAACTGGGTGATCTTTAAGGTCCCTTCCAACCCAGGCCATTCTATGGTTCTGTGATTCCATGATTCTGATTCTTAGTAGTCTTACACTGGATCTAGTGTATTAAAACAAAGATTGTAGAAATACGCCCATGTTTTTATGACATCCAAATCAGTCTATGCAATTAGCTATCCTTACTGTAATTTATTAGACAACTATCATTTATTAAACAAATAATTTTTGTGCCACCTGCAAAGTTCAGGAGCCACAAATGTAAATTACTGTCTCAACAAATTGTTAAGGATACTGAGGCTACAAACAAGATCCTTGTCTGAATCCACGAGACACCCTTTTCAAATACTGGTGCAAGGCTAGCTTTTTCCTAGCCTTCTGGAATTCACCCCTATACCAAGATCTGTCAAACAGCAGTAACAAAAGCTCCAAGAGCAGCAAGGTCAAGCCTTTTAAGACTCTTACATAAAAGTCACCTGGTCCTGCAGACTGATTTCAAGCATAAAGGCAAACAACACAGCTGCACTGAGGAATTTCTCCTTTTCATTCTGAAACAAGTCCCTGTTTTAAACAAACTTTTAACTGTGGCATGTAATAATCATTATGGCTGCTTTGGCTTCAAAGAACTGGCAGTTGAGTGATAGGAAACCAGTTTTAAAAACTAGTTTAAAACAAGTCCAGGGAAAACCTGGGGAACCACAGAAAGACTGACACCTGCACCATGTAAATCAGTAAAACTAGGAAAGAAACAGTGTATGTCAGCATGTGTACAAACAGGACATATTCATGTGATGAAAGGAAGTAAGGTAGGACCAATACAACTATTTTAAGTAATTTTTCACAAAACTACTAGAGTTTCCCAAAGAAGTAAAAAATAATGTGTACCATGGAGTTTTCACTAACAGCATTTACTTGGATTTCCAAAAAACATTTGATGAATCTGTCATTCGTAAGTCTTAAAAAACCTAGACTCCCAGAGGATAAAAATAAATGCCCTTGCAAGGATAAATAATTGGAAACAGATGGTAGGACAGTACTGTCAATTTTTCAAGTGGAGAGAGGTCAATGGTGGAATCCTGCAGGGATCTGTGCTGGAACTTGGGAGCTACTTGCTTATTTTTAAATGAGCTGGAAAACAGGATAAATGGTGAGGTGACAAAGTTAGCTGCTGATACTCATGCAGGGTAGCTACGATAAGGGTTGACTATGAAGAAAGACTTTACAAGACTGAGTGACTAGGCAATAAAAAGTCAAATTAAAGTCAATGTAGATAAATATGAAGTCATTTATTTAAGGGGGAAAAAACCTAATTGCAGAAAGTTATGTGCCCCAAGGTGATTATTACCACTTCAGAACTGAGATATTGGTATTATAATAGGCAGTTGTGTGAAAACATCAGTCCACTGTTCACTAACAGGGAAAAACTGAGTATTACTAATTACGAGGAAAGGAACAAAGAACGAAAGAGAGAATATTATTAAGTCACTGTATGAACGGCTGGTTTGTCTGGTCTTGAATACTGTGTGTAGCTCTGGTCCCACAGACTCTGAAAAGATACAATAGACTGAAAATGGCTATAGGCAGGGCAGCAGGGATGCTCACAAGTTTGGTACAACCTAACAACTAAGGACTGACTAAGAAGCCACAGATCTCTAAACAGGTAACTGAGTGGATACAACAAAGGTGTAATCAGAGCCAGGACAGGGAATGTGTCTCCAAGTTCCCTGTTCACAGCCTCTTCCAATGCATGAGCTGAGAGGATCAAATAAAATGGGCAGGCACAAGACTTAAAACACAAAAACCTCTGAATCTTCACACAACACACAGTATCAAGCTGTGGAACTCCTTGCTCTGGAGCACTGTAAATGCTAAAAGTTTACACAGGTTCAAAAAGTGACCAAAGTCTCAAAAAACAAAATCCAGCGAGAGTTTTTAAATGCCAAGATCCACCTGAGGAAGTCCCTGAGTACAAGTGCTGGAGAATCGAAAATACAGAGAGCAAAATGAGCTTTAGATGCTCTGATGCTTTTGTGGGCCCATGTTACAGACCACTGTCAAAGATCACTGGACTGTGGTTTGCCAAAGTACAGAGCTTTTATGTTTTGTTCAATGGTCCTCTTACTGTGGGCATGGGGTCAGGCATCCCTTGAAAAACCTATATATTGGTTTCATCCTACTTGTCCATGGGACACTTTTATGCCTTTCTTCTGCTTTCTTTACTTCTTTCTTTCTTGTAACTTGAAACATCCTAGTAAAGGAAAAAAGTAATGACAAATATCTAATAGTGAAAAAAATCACAATGACAGAACTGAAGTGTTTACTTAACCTATACAGGGATAAATCTCAAGAATTATCTTTTTTTGTGAGGTTTCCTGCAAATTTTGGTGTAGAGTAATAAAGAACAATAATACCTAATTCCTAATGATTTCAAGAGTTTGTATTCATGCAGCTGCTCAAATTAGCAAGTGCTTGTACCTATGATTTTGCAATTGCAGAAGAGGAGGTTAGGGGATGGAGAACGAGACTGCCAACACTGGCTCTCAAAGTATTAAGTGTACCCTGACAGCATTATGCACATGGAACAAAAAAGGCAGTCTAAGCCATGGCTAAATCATAAGGCCATCCAATCTATGTTATACTCATGTACACACAGGAAATACCTTTTTTCTCAGGATTTTTCTTCTTTATCATGACATAGACATGTCTAGTCATAGACATGATTAGACAACAACAAGGACTGAAAGTGTATGTGTCCAAGATATTGTTTGTCTTTTTCTTATTTAAAAAAACACCTCTTCAAAACAAGAGGTATATCATGCTGACAATTTATAATGACTCATGCAAGACAGACTGATCAAGATCTTTCTTCTGAAGAAATCAGTTCCTAAGCTTTTATTTGCAATCCTAAATCAAGCATGATCCCAAGTCAGAAACCTGATTCTAACAAGATTTAAAGTGCATCAATTTTAAGTATTATATGACCTAACCAAATGCAAACACTATGAAGGTACATAATAGCAAGCAAAATCAAAGCTATATTCACATGCTTCTTTATTTCACTACTTCAGATTCAATTTTGTTCCTGTACTACACAGAACTATATGCATATGTAGATGACATTACTATATTGGTTTTTGTGAGATAACCATTGTAGGATTACTATTATCTATTACTTATACTCTCCAAACAGTAAACTAATAACAGAAGTAGGTCATAGAGCTCAGAGAAAAAATACCATTATAACACTCTTGTCCTGCACATTTTACTCTAAGTTTTCCTTCTGTCCCACCACCTTTGTTTTCTTCTTCAAAGGATGCAACCTGAACCAATATGGACTTTTTGGTAGTTTTTTCTCCCTTGAGGAAACTTTTTTAAGTAATACAAAAATGAACAGTGAGGTAAATACTGAATTAAGGTAAAACATTCAGCAACCAATAAAGTCAGGTTCTTTCAACACCCAGCATTGTTCTAATTCTTCCAGGGCATTTGTGTACAAATTGGGAAAGACAGCAAACAACCACTTGGCTATGCATGTATTCCCTTATTAATTTTGAAGGGAAGCAGTCTGAGAAGTGATTCTTCTGCTGACATAAAGCTCCTTTTGTTGACTTTTAATGACAACAGTGCATCTACCAGCTTCGGAGATGACAAAAATTCTGTGTTGCTTTGCCTGAAAACAGATCTCCAGTCACACCTGCACATGTGCAGCATGCTATAGACTCGCTGGGCTGCAGTAGACCAGTCGTATGTGGGGGTTTCTAAACATCGTTATTCACCTGTACAGAATGCAGTAAAGGAATCAGATTCATTTTATCTACCTTGCACTAGCATCTCCTGGCATGAAGAAGTGCAACCATATAAATAGATGTTGGCGTTGGAAAGTGCAAGGGATTTGGAAATTGTGCTGTCCTACTGCATACTGGACATGAACAAAACATGCTGAAATGTATCAAAGAAGTGAATATTCATGGCACCTTTTAGCAGCAGAGCCATAAGGAGAGGAGACAGCTGAAAGCAGAAGTCCTTAATGGAGCAGAGGAGACATCAGTGGTGCAAAAATGAAAGAGTTTGCTCTGCCCAGAGCCAAATGACATGACTGTGTACAATTAACCAGATCATATCAGAATGAATGGACAGAGAAGCCACCAGCATCCAAGAGGGTTCCCAGTGCAGAGACAATGAACCTAAAACTAGACTTACTGGAATCAGGGAAAAACGTACCAACCTCAAGTGCCTTCAGATCACTCCCCAAACGATACAGAAAGAAATTACGAGGAAACTTCAGTGACGGAAACAGTATAAAAATGTGTAATAGCACACAGAAAAACATCATCAGCAAGAGAAATGGTTAAAGCTGTTTCATACAAACCAGAGAATTCCACAAAGTCTCATGGACTAGATGGCAAATTGAATAATGCTGAAGCTGTTCAGCAAAAAACTCAAAAGAATATTTGCTTGGAAACTGAAACGAATGTAGGTCAGTTAAGGGGTCTGAAAAAGTGACTGTGAGCCCATTTTGGTGACATTTTGCTCTGTTTCCCTAACACCTTATTCCTACTTATTTCAAAACTTCTCAGTTTCAGGGTTTTACCAGGAGGACATGTAACAGGTATGCTTTGATTTTAGCCCCTTTTTTTCCAAATGATTGAAGAATTAATATTTTCTGTCTTGCTAAAACTGCTTTTATTCCTATCTTAATTCTACAGACCACTGTTTTCTCCTTATCCTCTCAGCTGCACACAAATAACCAGCTCTCCGCTAACTCAGAGGGAAAGCTGTGCTGGAAATGCAGAAAGGGATGTCCTGGTGTTCTCCTTCTTTCTTACCATACGCTTTCCCCAGGGAGACACTGGATGTGATGGGGAAAGTCAAATGAAGTCAGGAGATCGTCTGAGACAAAATCAGCAACAGAAATAAATTCTTTTTCTCTACACTCCTAACATACAGTGGAAAATAAACCTTGTGAACAAGTGAAACAGACCCCAACCAAAACTCATGCATGCCACATCCAACGACCTCAGCTGCCCTTCCAGTTCGCTAGCAAAAGACCTCGCCAGCCCCTCCCACGGAGCCGAAGTGGGCTCTGCCTTGGCCAGGTGGGACTGGGACTAAGCTTCAACAGGCGGACAGCTGCCTTCACCCACCGTCGCCTGCTCGAAGTGTCCCCACTGCCATTTTCTCCTGACCTTTACAACAGACCACGCGCTGGAGGACACCCGCCCGCTGCCGCCCGCCGTCCCTGGAGCTGCTGGATGCCCACGGGTCGGTTCACAGACCAAAACCAGGCAGCTCCCCCGGGCAGCCCTCGGAGGGGTGCGAGGAGCTGCGGGCTGAGCCTGACTTGGCCCACGCCCAGGCGGGTGGCGGGGCGGCCCGGGGCAGGCACCGGCACCGCTCTGCGACGCTGCCGATGTGTCGCGGCACCCCCGAGCACCTTCCCCCCGGCCTGCCCCGGCGGGGCACCCCCGGCCCTCGCCACCCGTCCCCCGCCGCTCCCCGACTCCCTCCCGACCCGGGCGGCTGTCGGCGCCGCAAGTTTGTCCAGAGCCGCCCGTGCCCCCCGGGCCGGGCCGGGCTGTGCCGGGCAGGGCAGCGCGGAGCCCTCCAGCACCGGGGCCGCTGCCTCCACTCACCCGAGGTCAGCTGCATCCAGGCACAGATCTTGTAGACAGTGGCTGTGTTGCAGAAGAAGAAGAGGATGAAGCAGACGATGCAGGCGATGATGAGCATCATCGAGAGCCCGATGAAGAAGGACGCAGCTTTGAAGGCTCCCGAGGGCAGGCTGGAGAAGTCCGTGAAGCTGCCCCGGCAGGTGAGTTCCCGGCTGAAGCCGTTGCCGATGCAGTAGTGGAAGAGCCCGAAGTAGCCCGCCTGCGGGGTGTCCACGCCGTCCCCGATCCAGTACGGCTGGATGAAACACACCACGTTGACGATGGCAAAGCAGATGGTGAAGATGGCCCAGAGCACGCCGATGGCCCGCGAGTTCCTCACGTAGTTGGTGTGGTAGATCTTAGCCGCCTCCTGAGCTGGGAGCATCCCCGCTGCTACCGCTCCTGACGAGCCTGCTCCTGTAGCCGCCGTCCCTGCAG
>VZTI01001727.1:1594691-1671545 GCA_013397865.1 Struthidea cinerea
GTGGCGGCGGCAGGCGGGGGCGAGGGAGCCCTGTGTGCCGCTCCCCTCAGCCCGCGGGCGCCTCTCCTGGCCGGGGCAGCGGCTGCCGAGCGGACCCGCTCCCGACGCCGCTCATGCAGCGCATCCTGGGAGGCATGTTCAGGCAGCGCCTTTTAAAGTTTAGAACGTGTGTGTGGTGTTCCCGTCCCCGCACAAAACATCATCCAATCTCCAGCCGGGGGCGGCACCTGCTGGGTCCCCTGCCGCGGGTGAGCGGCAGTGCCTGCCCTGGCGCGGGGGGAGCGGGAGACGCTTGTCTTCCGGTTGAAGGAAACCTCCTCGGGGCAAAGCCTGGAGCCCTGGGGCGGCAGGAATCCCCAGGGGCCGCTCCTCGCCTCGGGAGCGGGATGGCGGCCGCGGAGGAGAGCGCTGTGCTCACACAGCGCAGCCGTGGGGGCGCGGTGGCGGCTCTGGGCGCGGGGCTGAGGCTGAGGGGCCGCTGCGCTCCAGCCGAGTGCCTTCTGCCTGGCACTCGGTGCGCTGAGCGCGCTGGCATGCAGCAGTGATTAGCATACATTAACGAGCAATTAGCATCTGGTAACAATCATTTCTGTGCCAGTGACACTTGGATTTGCAGTCCCCGACCTGTGCGCTGAGCCCGAGCTCACAGCAGTAAGCGACGGGAGGCTCGGCAGAGCGAGGGCTCCGGCTGCCGCGCCGTGCCGGCAGGGGCCGCGCTCAGTTAAATACTGGCGCTCCGCGGCGCCGGCGGGAGGGAGAGAGAGAGACTCCCGTAGAAATGACTCCTGGCATTCCTTAAATTTTCAGTTGTTTCAGGCAAAGTTTAATTTCTGCCCCACGACTGCCAGTAACCAGGCGAAGCCCAATGGAGAGGCAACGCCAGCCCCTCCCAAGTTTCCCGCAGAGGAGTTTAAGAAGGGGCAGCACCTGCTAGCAGTTTCAGACCGCCGCGCTCGAGTCGGGGACAGTCAGAGATTGAGAAGCTGTGGCCGAAGGGTGGGAGCACAAAGGGAGCCGTCTCCGTGCAGTCAGTCATGCACTGCCCTTGGGACACATGGCATGGATATGCTTAGACACAAGCAGCATAGGCAGTGTGGACCCCAAATCCTCACACTTGCCTCGCTTTCTTAGGTAGGCGGGCCCAAATGTGCAGAGTACTGCTAAAATTCCAGGAGATTTGGTTCACACCGAGTGGGCTTTGTCCAGTGCTGCTGGAGGTGCCCGGGTGTGCTCCGCTGGCTGCCTCGTCGTGCTCCTGCTGCAGCTGCTGCGCGTGACCGGACTGCTCATATGCCGCCGTCAGAGACGGGCTGAACTTGTTCCAGCCTCGAGCACCAGGAGGAGTGATGGTTCTTCGCTCCTATTTTGTTCAGGCTGAGGCTTGCCAGGCCCCAGGGCTAGGTGCAGGATGCCTCTCTTCCCCGTCTAAGCGGCCGTGGAGTATGGAGGTGCAGACAATATGAGCCAGATATAGAAGGCAGAAAGAGGCCTGAAGTGGCCCAAGACAATTTAGGAATGGAGGTCGGAGGGAGGGTTGGGAAGGATGTTCTGTGAGATCAAAAAAAAAAAAAAAAGGGGGGAGGTAGTGGGGAAGGGATCCGGGCCAAATGGGAGGTTTAGTGGTAGTGGGCCTGTAAATGTGCACGCATCCAAGGAAGATGAACCTAGGAATCGGTATGGCAGGAAGAAGAGATATGGGCCTGGGAAGGAGTCAGGAAAGGAGAAATGAGTTGCTTGTAGAAGAAATGGGCTAACAGAGCTGATGACGACAAAATACTGAGTTTTGAGAAGAAGCTGGGAAACAAGAGTCAAACTAGGGTAGGTAAATGCGGGAGCCAGTCTGCACAAGAAAAGGAAAGGCCAGAAGCACTGGAAGAAACTACGATTCTGCTGAAAAGCTGAGTAAAAGACTGTGGAAAAAAGACCTGTGCCTAGGCAATGATTGGTTTGGTTGTCCTAGGATGTCCTCTCTGGTCTCCAGCACCAAAAGAGCATATATTTCACATGGACTTTAGATGATACCCATGAGTCCTTGCATTTACGTCATTGGAAATGGGAAAGTGGTACTAGATGTCTGGTTTTGGGGACACCTGGATCTCTCTGGTTTGTTCTTCTCTAGAGCTTTGAATCCTCTAGTCTCACTTCTTGGTATCACAATTTCTTCAGAATTCCTGAAGACAGGTGTGGGAGGTACTTCTATGGTTCTTACCACAATTATATGTGTGCCTCATAGCATTAGAAAATGGAATGTCTCTATGAGGTAGAAGGTTGGCATATTCTGGACAGAATAGTTAAAAGGCAGCTGGGACCTTATTTCTCAGAGCAAACCTCCCATGGATTTTGGTTGCAGCAGTTCTGAAAACGAGGCCTCAGAAGGAGCCATACTGAGGTGCTGCTCATCTATGAAAATTTTAAGCTTTGTGCCTGGCATCACAGAATAATTCTGTGGCAGAAGCAGGGTTAGTCCCTAGCTCTTCCGGACAGTTTTCATAATCTTAATCCTCAAAAGATTATCCTTTTTCTCCGACAATGTTGTACCTCCAAGATTTTTCTCCCTGAAAATTAACTGGGTCCCAGCCCTGTGACTGCCATCTAGTCTCATCTAAAAAAGTCTGAGTTTTGAGCCAGGATTGTCACCAAAAGCTTCTTCAACAGGTGAAATAGGATTCTCATCATCCTGATCTTTCTGGACAGCAGCTGCTGTGTCCCGCATCTAAGACAGGATCCTGTTTACCAATTAGCATGTGAGCATGCATGCAGAACAAGGGGACGTAAATCAAGTGGCACAGACAGCTCTTTTTTTGGCACATCCTCTTCAGTACTGGATTTTCCAACCATTATATTGTTCTTAAAAAATGTTCATGTACATGTGTGGTTAAAAATAGGCAAGTTTAAAGAGAATTTATATAATCTTTAGAAATATAGTTATGCCCCAAATTGGCCTGAAACACACTGCCGATCATTTTATCTGACCATAGATGTGCTCATTTTTTGATTATATAGATCATTTCACAAAATACAAAAGCTTATAATAAAAGTTATTTAGTTAATGTTTCTAATTACAGCATTTCTCTTTGGAACATGTCAGTTACTTGCAGTGGTGGAGCTGTGGTGAAGAACTACCTAAATGTTTTGTTTGGAGCACTATGGGGAGAGGCTGTGTGTTGTGCTGGGAAACCCTTGGACATGATGGGTAAGGAAAACATGCATTCAGTTGCTGGGCCATGGGCAATGTCTGGCAAGAAATGCACATCTGGGAATTCATTGATATTCATGTGGTGGGAAACGAAAAAAAAAATGGAAGGGGGAAGGGGTGAATGCATGGTTGGAGAAGAGTTATCGAGAGAGAAATTACACCAAAAAAGTCAGCGAGGAGGGAATGGGGTAGTAGGAAGTTACATGTTAATGAATAAATAGCCATAAAGGTGTCAGACAATGAGTAAGTTTTGATGACAGTTGAGGGAACTGGGAAAAGTTGTTGAGCACATGAGGACAGGCTCACACAGACACAGGCAAACTTCCATGAGGGGGATGTCCCTGCTCAGACACATGACTGCCTCCTGCCAGCCCCTCTGAACAGTATCTCCCATCCAAACCTCTTAAAATGCAGCTCTGCCTCAGAAGTTTTTTTCCCTGGTTCATAGAGAGGTCTAAGCTGCCATGAGTTTTTTCATATCTGTAACTGCATGTAAGGATTCATGAACTGCTCTACCCCTCCGGGGCTTTCCTCCCCTTTTTCTGGGGTATCACTCACTGGCTACCATGTTCACCCAGTGCCTATCAACAATTTATGATTTCACTCTCACCCCACTTAAATAGCTACATATAACTGTTACAACCTTTTAACAAAACAGATACAGATATGTACAAATAACAGACTAGTTTAATTTGGACTGGCCTAGATCCTGTGGCTTGAAGAGAAGGAAGGCAAGTCATGGTAGACTTGAGGCTTCTCCAGCTTGTGTCCAAGGATATGTGGATATCCATAGCATTAGCTGAAAAAGCAGGTGGTCTCCACTCTGCTCCCTGCTTTCCGGAATTCAGTGTGAGCTGAAGCTGGGGCAATGATGAAGGCCAAGCAGGACTTTTTGTGCCATTTCACTGGAGACTGAGATAACCTATGCATGTTTGGGGCTTGATTACAGCTTAACTGCTGGTAGACAGCATCTTAAGGCATGCGTCAGTCTGGATCGATTTTTCCCTTGTCCTGTGTTGTCTGGAGCTGGCTGCAAACAGGTGCTGGTGTGTTTGCTCAGGGCAGCAGGGTGATGGCCTTTAAGCAGCCCCAATGTGCAGCCCCAGCAGCCCCACAGTGGAGCCTGGTGTGTGTGTGTGTGTGTGTGTGTGTGTGTGTGTGTAGTCCTGTTGCTGTGGCAACCCACAGCCTCGCCAGTGGTGAGCCCTTACTGTCTATCACAAAGCATTAACTTTACATTATGTCTTATTTTATTATAGTTTCTGCACATTTTGGCTTTCTTTCCCCTGGAACCCGCTGCACTGGTGAAATGTTCCTTCTTGGGGAGTAGGAAATGGCATTTCTTTCTATTTCTGTGGTGTTAACAACCGTGGGAGAGGCACAGCAAAGGGCTGGCTAGAATTACTGTTATTGATGTTGCTGAAACTGCTCTTGCCATCACTGTTTCAGTCAGAAATGGTCCAATTTAGGCCTACTGTAAAAATTAGAGAGTAGCTTAGATTTGTACCATTTCTCCTGAATTTAGTTCTACTGGTGGAGGTAAAAGTGGAGGGGGAGTCCTGTAGGGCACCCATAAGGGCAGAGCTGGGAAGCACGGTGTGGCCATTCTGGAGCCACATTCCCAGAAGGCTGCAGGACTTGATATCCCAAAGCACTGGGGCATGGTGTGCAATCATCAGAAAAAAGCCACATATTCCAAAGTCTACCCTGAATCAAGGTGCTTGGCTGTAAATGACAGAAGTCCGCTTCAGTAGACAGAGAGGAGGCAGGTGGGAGAATGGTGGTCAGGCAAGGAGCAGTGGCTGTCATGAGAGGGAAAGGATGTGAGGAAGGTGAGAAGTACCTGGGCTGTATGTGGAAGCAAAGACTGAAAGGAAGAAAAGATCCCACCAGCCTTGAAAAGAAAGAAAAGTTCTGTAAAGGGATTAAGTAGCAGAGTTCCCAGTGACAGCAGAAGATTGGACTTCATAACCCAGGGTAGGTTCACCTGCATAAAACTGGGATGAAGAGTGGCTGTTGAAGGGGAGAGCAGGTGGGAGTACAGATGAAGCTGATGAAGTAAGTACCGGGAAAGTAGGAACACAGTTATTAAGATCCATGGTGAGGAAGGAGAGATCTTAAGGCACCATGACACGTGACTCAGCTAAGACCTGCTTCTTCTTCCTTCCCTCAGCCTCTCCAACTTGGAGGAGTTGCAGAATGACTCTGAAACACGCTGTCTAAAATAAAACACTTTATGGACCACTTGGAAGCTAAACTTTCCAGTCCCTGCTCTCCAAGGAATGCTTCCTTTTGAGGCCTTGTACGCTCTGTTACAATGCCAGGGGCATTCTGCAAGGCCCAGTGCTGCACCTGGGGCTCTTCTGAGCAAGTCATCTCACTGCCAGCAGCAGCCACCCAGCACAGTGCTCTGCCTCACTAGCATAGCCTGCTTGTCAGTCTGCTAATTAACCCAGACAGAGCTTTCAGGTGCCTTGCTGTGTTGTGCCGTTCAGAGACACTACCGGAGACTCCCCCTGAAGTGACGGAATCTTGCTGCTCTTGCTGCGGCAGCTGTTTGCCAGAGGGTCAGGAGATTCAACACAAAAGGTGCTGTGAAATACCGTGCTGCAGGCTATATGCTGTACATCTTCAAAGATAGCTGTGCAGCTAAGGCTGCTGTCTAGACATGTTTTTCATGTAATAAAAGCTTAGTTAATATATGTCTCTAGACTGAAATTCACATGGAGAAGGACTTATATTTCTCTGGACCAGCCTAGTCTAAGGTAAGTACATAAACTCTTCTGCCAACAAGATGCATTTTAGGTTTTCTTTCCAGAGCCCCAAGAATCATGCGGGTAGCTAAAACTTCACTACCATAAACGTTCAGTCATTTGTATAAGGATTATATGATGCTCAATATAACTTTGATGTTGCTCTCAAAAATTGCACCTGCCAGTGGTGAAGTCCCCTTCTTTGCCCTTAACAAGGTAAAATTACTGCAGTCAGGATGTGACTTACAATGTTTGCAGGTAATTTTTTTCATAGTGGAGAATGACTAAAAATATTTTACCTCACACCAGATAAAAATATATGCTCTAAATAGATAAAAATTCTAATTAATTAAATACATGTTACATTTATTTCCAAATATTTCTTCCCAAGAGGCTAAGCAACAGACCAGTGAGGATGTAGCAAGAGGACCTTCTGATCTCTGGTAAGTCAGAAGCTGGCCAGTTACTTTACCCTAGTGACAAGCCAATTAGGATGCTGCACAGTGTTTCTGCCTGCTTCTAATTTTAGAACTGTACAACAGGGAGGCAAAAGTAGGTGATATTAACTCCTCTGGCATTGATCTGCTAGAATCATAGTCCTCCTGCAATCTAATATATTTTCATGTAAAGCAGGAAAATTACTACTCTTCTAGTGTAGGTGCTAGGGACTATGCAGACCTTTCTAACACACAGGGCCTGATCAATACTTGGATAGAGGAATCTGCAGGGGAAGCTTGGGAGCTGCAGTGTGTGATTTTGATGCTGCGCAAGATGATATCTTAGCATAAAGTGAGCATTACTCTGGCATTACACAACACAGCACAACTGAGTCTGCTGTTTCCAGGAGGATTTATGGCCAAATGTTTAGATGTACCTAAGTGACCTGCCAGTAAATCAGCATCTTGACCTGGAGCAGACTGGGAAATGTGATTAAATGGAGAAAATGTGGAATTCCTCTCTTCGAGAGAATCTCTGTGGCATAATGCAGTGCCATTCAGGGATATCACAGCTACCCCAAGCAGTATGGTCACATTAGCAAGATGTTAATGTGATTAATTAGCCCTGATGACAAGCAGGTTATACTAACCTGGGCACAGCTTAAGTACTTAACTGCTTAGGTCTCCAGAGTGCTTGCAGCTCACTTAGGTTAATATAATCTAGTGGCTTAATAAGCATATAACCTATTTCACTGTTCAAGCCATTAATAACAGTATTGAATAACACCAAACCCAAGGCAGACTTGTGTGGATCTGCTAAAGATACTCACATCCACCATATCAGTGAGCTGCAAGTAGCTGCTCTTCTAAAGTGTTCCTTGCCACCTACCTACGCATTCACCTCCCGGGAGCTTCACCTAAATACCTTTCCTCATCTGGCTGTGAAAATACTACTTAAGAGGGCATCAAAAGCCTTAAAGGAGGCAAGATAGAGGATACCTATATCTTTGCCTTTATCTGCAAGTTATCCTGCAATAGAATGGAAGAAATTAAAGCTTACAAGATCATTCCTTGACAAATCTGTGTTAGGTGTTCCTCAACCCTGTTTTATCTTCCATGTATCCAAAAAAAACATTGTTCATTTTTATGTTACTCTAGGAATTAAAGCTTACCTATCTGTTATTTCTTCAGTTGTATGTTCCATGTTTATACCCCTCTGTCATCCCTTTCTAAATACATATACTATATTTGTCTTTTCTAATCTTCCTAATATTCTAAAACCTGTCGTCCCCCATGTGTGCTGTAATATTGTCTCAGCCTCTTGTCTGTAAGATTTACAATTCCCTCAGTAATTTCTGCAGGCTCCCCTAATAAGCAAACTCATCTACATAGTCTTTAACCTATTCTTATTCCACACCTGGAATTTCACCTCTTTATAATGAAGATAATGGCACTAATCATATGGTCAAATTTAACACCCAGGAGGAAGCAAAAAAAAAAAAATCCCACCAAATTTCAGTCCTTGTATCATCTGTTACAGGTTTTCCCTTTTCACTGAGAAATAGAACAACGTTTTCTGTAGACTTTTGGTCCTTCTCCTGATGCAAATGGACTTCTGGAATGTCTCCTTTTTTTTTTTTAGCCCCAAGCAGTCATATGAATAAATATTTACTTCACATGTACTGCTGAAATTATAATTGGCCCAAAAATGTCTCTAAACTAATTTTTCATCTTAATAGTGGTACCAAGGTAAAGAGCTGTTAAGTAAAGCCAACACTTTAATAGCTCTGAAAAAAAAGTATCAAGACTTTTACAGTGGGAAAAAGACAATATTATTACACTATGCATAAAAAAAGTGTACAATGATGGGAAAAATAGATGGAGATGGCCAACAACATGAAGAGGCTGATGAAACCAAATAGCATTAAACAGTGGGAGTTTACACAGCATATGTGTTATCCAACATAGTTCTTGCCAGTTAAATGGCAATAGGAGGGAAGTGGGATAGCATTCTGATTTTATTGGAGAATGTGATACTGCATTTTATAGTATCTTGTCCAAAATTTTTTAAGTGACTTGGATAGGCTCTTTACAATGTGTACGGAAAACCTTTTGAAAGACAATGAAAATAATCAAAACCAATGTTGGAGCAATATTTAGTCACATACCCAGTGGATCCTTGTTAGATACAATTTTAATTAATAGCTTCATTATCCAAAGGAGGCAATAAACATTATGTTAATTAAACTTACAGTAGAGGCTAACTCATTATAATCACAACTAACAACAGAAAAATTTAAAGGGAACTTATGTAAATGAAAATGTCAGAAGTCATCATCTGGGGAAAACCACAAGTTAATATAACTGGTAAGAGTCTCCATAATAGAAGAGAAAACTGTGGAGAGCAATATGTTGGAAGAGAGACTCATACTGAATAGAGTTGTGAGAATAATTGATTTTCCTATTTGGTGGCCAAACTGAAAATAAATTAGGGAAAACTAATATCCAGTCAGATACATTACTCGCTTTTCACATATTTTTACTATTTATTAACACTAAACATAGATCAATTTTAGAACTAAACAGTATTAGATAACAAAGCCAAGACCATTTCATTTTGAAAATATTGCAACAGAGCACTTCTGGCTTGTTTTTTTTCCCCTGGTACTATTACTTAAAATGAATATCTCAACATGTGAATTGATTTTTGATTCATAATGTGTCTTTTTGAGAAATGACTACGATAGGCCCATTTGCAAAACAGAGGTTGTAACAATTCACCCAGAATGCCTTGTCTCCACACCGAAAACTTGTGCTTGGTCTTTAGGATATGTATGTAGGAAACCAGTTCACAGTTTGGGAGCTTTCCTTGTCAAACTACAAATCCCATTTGGTCTTGTCGAAGTCCTGTAGAAGTCACTATGGGCTGGAGCCTTCGAGTGACAACACTGCCTTGGTCCTTGCCAGCCACCAGGGATGGAGAAGATGGGACAAAGGGCCATCAGCATCATGCAGCTCTTCCCTGCTGCACCATGGAGACTTCTAGCACAGGGCCAGGCAGGATGTCTCTCTGCAGAAGCCCACAGTGGGCAGAGGCCAGAAGAGGTGCTTTCTTTCAGCCTGCAGGACCTCTGTCCCTCCCTCACCGTGGGAATGCTGTGGCCAAGGAGATTGAAAGGGCTGGTGTGCCTTGGCTGGGGAGACCTGGCAGAGGGAAGCTGCTTCAGGCTTTGGCTGTGTCCAATGTTACTGCTCATAAATTAAAACAAATCTGAGTAAAATATAGTGTGGTTGTTTCCTTTGCAGTGCTCCTTTCTCTGCCTGTCTAGGGGGAGCCAGAACTAAGGACAGTAACTTGTCAAATGTGTGTCTTGAAATCAAGATGCTACACTGGAATATTAGGTCTGTTCTGCAGATTTACTTGTCCAGAAAAGTGTCTAGTGACAGCCTTGACAAGACCCCACAGAAGATTTAGGATATAATAGAACGGTAATTACCTGTCTAGATTCAGCTTCCAGGTATTAGATTTTGTTGTACCTTTCTCTAACAGATGTGAGAACTGAAATGTATCAGTTGGTGTCTTCTTCCCACATAAAGACCTTGATCAAGTCCCTTCTTACTCTTTGAAAAAGCCAAGCTGCCAGAGATGCCAAAGATACAGATCACTGTAATATGCACTTCCCAGGTGTTGGATTACTCGCCTGTCTCACTTCTGAACCTCTGCCAATTTATAAATAATAGTTTGACTTTTGAGGTGGAAGAAACATCTAGGCTGGCTCACAGCATCATCAACTAGAAAGTAACGACAAAAAACATGAAGCATCTGGCCTGGGACCACTCAGCTGTTTGGTAACATGGTGGGTGCTCCAAGACCTGCTCAGGCCAGGAACTCCATTCCAGTGAGGATAAAATGTCCTTGCCTCCCAGTCCAGCCCTGCAGCAGCAATCTGATCATCAGTGCTTTTGTTCAGCTGCTTGATCTATCACGACCTACAAATATTTTCAACCCTGTTTATCCCAATGCAATGCCCCAGTGTTCACAGGCAGAACTGCAATCCCTGTTCACAAATAGGATGATCTGTGTCCGGCTCTGTTAAAACAAGTAGTGTAAAACCCCATCTCCTTCAAAGGCAGCACGAATCTTGGCTGCGGTGGGGTTTGTTTGTTGGTTGCTTTGCTTTGTTGTTTTTTCCTCCCTGTGATATGCGTTCAGTTTATAGAGTGCTCCAGAAGTTCTTATCATGATTTGCTATTCTGATAGTGTGTGAATTTTTCCAAACATTATTAAAACACAATAGCAACAAAAAAAAAGATCAGTACTGGGCCAGGCACACATCATTACAGAACTTTTCAGAGACACCTTCTTTTCTTAAGCATTCTTCTTAAGAAATACCCAGTAAAACATAACATAACTTAGTACTTGCGATATTGATTCTGGACAGTGTTAATTTTTGATTCAATATGTCACACAATAGGAGGTTAAATGCTCTATGGAACTCTCACTCTGACACACTAATTTGAAAAAGCCCCATTTCCCAGTCTCTTGCTAGGAATGACTGTAACATTGATTGACCCATGATTTTCTGACCATCCATTTAGCATGATGAAAAAATGCCACAGCAGTTTTGAAGCATTTCCACTTTTCCAGGGTCTATAAAGTTTGCAGAATTTGCTGCTTTAAGTATGGGCTCAGTAATCTCAAGAATTAGAGAAAGCTTGGGAAAGCTTTGCAACAAGTATAATTAAATCCCATCTACTCTGTAAAACAGACAGACTTGGAATTACAGTCCTCACTACAAAACACTTCCAATTATTTCTAGACGGCCTCTTTTGTACAGAACTTGCTTAGATTTTTTTTTCTCCTTCAGTGTGCTCCCAGGAATGCTGGATGCATGACAAAGTAAAAGGAACTGTGAAGTCCCACAGTAGGATTTTCTCCTGACCTTACTACGTTTTGTTTATGCTTTGTGCTGCACAGTTGTGGATGCAGAGTGCAGTCCACCACCTCCAAGGTCAGAATTGGTGATGGGATTGATTTTTATGCCCAGGGATAACAAAAATGAAAAAATTGAATTCACAGAATAATTCAGTTCATAAATGTTGATATGACCTTTTTGAACTGCCTCATCTGCACAAAATGAAGTAAGAAAAATAGTAAACATGTACTATAAACATCTATGTATATCAACAACAAAGATAATTTTAAGAAATTAAACGTAAGGAAGATTCCATCTCAGCCTTGAATTTTTATGATTTTTTCTTTCAAATGTAATTGAAATTGATGACATCTTTCAACACATTTCAGCATAATTGCCTTTCTGGAGAAAACAGCTTCTAACTTTTTATTCTTTTCCTGTACATTCTGCAGAATTGTAGACATACTATGTTGTTGTTAAAAGGAAGACACATGGCAGTGTCTGGGTTCCCGATGTTTTCTGCAGGAGTTTGAATGCAATCATTTGCCCACTTTTCCTGTAGGAGTTTAAAAAAGGTTGTTTACTAACCTGTCAGTTACAAATCCTTTGCAAACCACATCAGCTACATAAAATACTGAATAAGGTGTGCCTTCCTTTCTCATGAGACACTTATGAATAAATTATTTTGCTTAAGTTAGATGAAGATGTTTATCTAATGCATCCTGGTACCTCTGAGTTTGGTTCAAAGGGCAGCAGTGCTGAGTGCTGCTCTGCTCCCAGCGCTGTCCCTACTTTGGGGACTGATGAACTGCCTGTCAGCAGCAGTTTTGCCCTCCAGAGCTGCCAACCAGGGATGGCCATTGCTGCAGGCAGACTCTCAGACCTGCTGCAGAGATGCAGCCACCTTCCTAAGCAGCTACGGATGTTTTGTTGCCCTGGGTAACACCTTGTTCCTTCTGTATGGCAAACCTGACCCAGCTGACAGCTTCACTGCAGCTTCTGGTTCCTCTTCTGTATTCAGTGGTGTGCACTGCAGGGGAGCCAGTCCTCAGTCTGATGGGTTCGGGGTTTTTTTTGGTTTGGTTTTTTAAAAATTTTTTTGTTTCGTTGTTGGTTTGGTGGTTTTTTTGGTTGGTTTTGTTTTGTGTTGTTTTGCTGGTTTTTTGGGTTTTTTTTGTTGTTTTGGTTTTTGTTTTTGTTTGAGGTTTTTTTGTTTTGTTTCGTTTTTTAATTTTTGGGGTTTTTGGGGGGTTATATTAAGTTTTTGTTATTCCTTTTCTCTTGTTGCTTTGGGGTGTGGTTTTGTTGGGGGGTTTTTTTGGTTGGTTGGTGGGTTCGGTTTTTTAGGTTGTTATCCTTCTCGGTACATTTGCTTTTCCTTATTCTCAGATATTTTTGTTCTTTTCCAGGGCTACACTTTCTGTATCCTTTTCCTGCCAGCAAACTTCCTCCCAGCCATCTGGATGCTCAGGAAAGTAATTTCCTGAAGAGTGGGTGTCCTCGTCTTGGGACACAGTAGTTCTCAAACAAGCACCTTGGTGACTTTACACCCTGAGCCATAGTGGCACATCCAGTAAGTGGCAGCCAGTAAGTGACAGTGGCACTATCCTGGGAAAGAGCAGCTGGCAAGCTGGGGGAGGACAGGGAGGCTGCAGGCTTCTCATTATAAGCAGAACCTGAGGTATCCCTTTGGTCTGCAGGAGAAGGAATAAGCTGTGCGACAGAACCTGACACCGCTCAATAATTACACGTCACGTCACGTTGTCTTTGCCACCTGGAGAACAGGCTGATTCCCTCCTCACTCCCACATATCTCTCCTGTGACTCTCAAATTGCTGCATGCTGGGGAATCCACACTTGTTGCTTGCTGCGCAGGGTGAATGAAGCACACTCCTGAGAGGGTTTTCTCAGGAGTGCTGCAGCAGAACAGCCACCACGTTCCAGCAGAGCTGTGCATTGAGCCCCAGCCTTTTCCAGCTTGCAGACCCATAAACATTTCCCAGGGAAGGCACAGAGCTCCTGTAGCAAGTTTTCACTTTTCTTTCTCACCTTTTGCAGACACCTCAGAAACAGTCCATGGTCTGGCCGTTATCATCAGACCCCTGTTCAGCCTCATCAGGCTGTGAGTTATCTAGCAGTAACCCTTCAGGAGAAAGCAGAAATCCTGAACCTCCACTGGTGGATCCCAGTCTTCACCATGATAAACATCCTGCTTGTGCCTCCTAAGACGCAGCTGTTCACATCAGATGTGGGCCATTTGTCTTACCCAAAAGACCAAATGTGGTATGTGGGTGGCTCATGACTGGAGAGCTACAGTGGCTGCAGGACTCAGCAGGTCACATGCTGTCAGCTGCCGGACCATGGCACAGCTACACAGGACAGAAAAAGGACTGGAAAAAGAAGCTGTTTACCAGATTTAATGCTGTCCACAGAAACTGTGTTTAGGAGCAAGCTGGGCTGCCTTTCGGCAGCTCTTTCATGAATTCAAGAAAAATTTAGATGAGCAAAAACTTGTCTCTCCACTCTTGTTTTTTTTTTCCCCTGTGGGTTTTTTTTCCCTCTTGTCCACAGGAGTAGAGCAAGAATGATCACATAGAAATCTGCCTGCAGGGAGATTGCCTTCAAGTCTTTTAATCAACTGCCTCTTCCTTACTCTTTTACATGGACAGTGTATGATATTATTTAGCCCTCAAGCACAGATTTAAACGTTTCCTACAGTAATTCAGTGCATAGATCCTCTTTTCTCAGTGTGAAGTATGTTCCTGTTCCTTGAATGATATGATGTTCAAGTATTTCATCTTGCATGAGAAGGTTACTGAAATTCCTCTAGTTACTCCTTACTTTTGTTTTGTGCAGTGTGACTCCTGAAACAAAATTGTTGCAGATTTTTTATCTTATTTTAATACATAACTATATCAAAGCAAGGTAAAACCCTAAAAACTCCTCCTTTGTAAGAGTCCAGAAGAAGAGAAAATCCCTGCTGCAACTGTTCAAAGACAGACAAGTCACCAAAAAAAGAGGCTGTTCTTAAGTTCCTACATATCACATGAAAGTAAAACATAATAATATTTGTTAGTCAGAAATACATTTAAGTGCATAGAAAGTCTACACTGAAAAAGCCTTTTTTTTTTCTAAGAAGTTACTCATTTCTTTGTGGTTGGAAAGAAGACAATGCCAGAATGACTCTGGACATTAGACTCTGTTCTCAATGCCACTCAGGTACAATTCCAGCATGGTCACAGCAACTGCCCTGGACTTTGAAGTGTTTGATGAAACCCAGCTGCAAGTTTTAAAAGACTGGTTGATACAAAAGCAGGGAGCAGCTCCCAGGCAGGACGTCAGCTCTTTCTTGGCAGCCTTCTTAAATGTGCATCCCTGAGTGAATTTTCCATCCTTTTCCAGAGTTCTCATGCATGGGAAGTCGGTGTACTTCTGTTTCAGTGAGTGGCTGTCTAGATGCCTCTGTCGACCCTGCAAACATTATTTGTCTGTGAGGCTGCAGGTGAATTGAGATGATTGTGCAGTGGTTAGCACCTCACCAAGAGTTATTATCCCCCCAGGACTGGGGCATAGGACCTGCCCTCACTACCACAAACAGAATAACCTCTCCTTGCTGAAGGACTTGCATATTCAATTTTTTGCCTGCTTTTCACAATCTCAACATGATACTGTATCACTGAACAGGCTAATAGTGGTTTAGCCTAATAATTACAAGTCTCTTAAATACTACTGAAAGTGTCCGACACCTTTTTACATGTGGGATCAATCTCTAAACATTTCACCTTTTTGCATGGCCAATCTACATACAAGCATTAGTATTTTAATTTTGCATTTTCAGTGGGATCAATTTTATGAGTAGTTTCAACCATAAGGGCTCTAAACTATCTGAGCATTTGATTCCTTATCTATTCTTGTCATCTGCTTTGACACCAGAGACAAAAAATTAAATGTGTGGTATCTCCCTTCCATGTATGCCATAAAATTTCATATCTGTCCTGACAAGTAAGAAATAATATCATCCCAAGGTAAAACTGAATAAAAACCTTGAGGGCACTAAAATATGAAAGATGAAGGGTAATGTCACTCCCTTTTATTTGTAGGACTACCAGCATTAACTGCATTGTGCCAACAAAAGAAACAGGAACCCTCCATAAAGCCATTTTCCTCGGATCACTTCCAGCAATCAGTTTTACAGAGACTGTGGTCTTTGAAAGTCCTACTCAGAGAATTATACACTATAATAATGTAGTGGTTAGATGTTCTTGAGACAGACAAAGCATTAAGTCCAGATAACAATTTCTAATGGAAGCTGGAACAACCTTCAACACACATCTGAAAAATAATAAAGAGAACTTGTAGCTGCATTTTTGCTTTTAAAGGAATAGTGATGCTATTTACTCAATATTACTTAATGTCTATACATTAATTTATTACTAGATTTAATTTTACAAATTGAAGTTATAAATAATCAACATCACATATGAGTGATGGGAAACATCTCTATAGATGGGATTTTGGGATGCACATGCAGAAGAAAAACAAATGAGAGCATTTGGCAGTCATTTCACACTGTGTAATGCAGGTTCCTCAGTTAATGAAGGATATTAATTAATTACAAATGTTTTACATGAAGAGCAGAACAGCAGTGAAAGGAGAAGACCTGCTTTAACCTGGAAAGACCCCGTACCCCAAATCTGTGTGATTAGCACGCATGAGGCTACAAGAGGACTTAATCAATCCATACTTATATTCATGAAAGAAACTTGGAAATATATATCTTCTTACCATTAGACAGATGGAGATGATGATTCACTGACTCAAAATTGAACTCAGATGAATTCCAGCTACATTTAGGCTCTTAAAAGCAGTGGAAGGATTTGAGAGTTGCTGTTGTGATTCCTGCATGCAGGATCCCTGCAGGTAATGGACAGAGGTCTTTCTAGACAAGTGTTTTCTCAATTGCAGTTCATTTAAGGAGAATTTTTAGCCTGAGTTATGCAGATCAGGTGACGCTCACCCTGTTTTATAGCAGATTGGGGTTCATGTATTCTTGCCCAAAGAATGCAGCCGCCGGCAAACCTATTTTAATTTTCAATGCCCACTTTAAATGGGGTCAAACATGTGAAAAAATATTGTCACGTTTATTTGTATTAAATAATCTTCAGTGCCACAGTGTTGTTGTTCCCTCCCTATATTCTTCTCTGGAAACACCCTGCCAGTGGCAATTCTCTCCTTGTGGCACATGCTGCTGCAATCTCCCAAACTCAAATTTTCGAGGTGATGAGCAAAACATCCAGTTTTCTGAATTTCCAGACCTGCTCCCCTTCAGTGAATGCCTGCAAGCTACACTTTCCCTGAATTCATCCCCTCTGAAGCAACACATATGCACAGCTTTACAAGATTCACCTCAACTTCAGAAGCTCGGCAAGTTTAATTATGAAACAAGCTATGTATAAAAGAGAAGGTTAAATTCCTGATTACAAATCAAGTTCTGAAAGGGAAACAATAAACAACAAAAGTGACTTCCAATGTACTTGTCATTGTGAGATTTCTCTGGGGCACAGAAGCTGAGGAAACAAATCAGCAGTGCTCTGCTCCTTCAGTGTCATCTTAAGGAATCAGTACCTCTCCTGTGTTTCTGTCCCCCCTCTGACAGTGACAGTTGCTGGGTTGCCTCTTGAGTGCAAATGAAGTATCAAATAATTTCCTGGGGACTTCAGTTCCCCTTCCTCCTTATCTTCTAATTTAGGGGAACTTAACCGTGTCACAGCTTTGATTAGCTCTTCTTCTCTGTGAGAATGCAAACGTTGTCAGGCTCATCTGGAACCAGGATGTGCTCTCTCTGTAGAGCCTCTATGCAACATTGATTTCTTATCTGTGCTTTACCTTCTCAGGCAGTTGAATGTGCAATGGTTATCTTTTCCTTCCCTTTAAAAGATCTTATAAATCACAGCTTCTAAAAAAATATTAACTGTGCAATGCCCTGGATGGGCTGGCAGTATGTGATGCTTCACTGGCTTTTTGTAAAACTAACACCCAACATATTCATTGTAGAGATAACCAAGTCACCATTCAGAGCACCTTCTCCCCATCCCTGTGCCCTTCTTTGCCATGGTTTGCCATTTTTAGGAGATTTTACCACCACAGTTAGTCTCTGCAAAGTAACTCCACATAATGCTAGGGAAGGATTCGGTACATATCCTTAAGTTCCATTTAGGACTCATCCTGGCTGTTGCAGAGTTTTTAATATCACCTGGAGAATAGAGTTGGACCTTTCACTGCCATCTCAGAAGGGTCTCCCAAGGGTCTCGACTAGTGTTTGCCCTCATATTTCTGACACTGTAGGGTATTTTACAACCTATTTGTGGGAAATCAGATACAGAGCCCTTAACATTCATTGCTGCAGAAGAAAACAAAGTAAGTATCTCTTTCTGAAGATACATGGAAATCAAGGTACCTTTCTAAAGAAAATAATTTCAGTGTCTAACACCAACCCTGCAGAAAGTTTATTGCTGTAGATTAGTATTCTGAAGACATGTTATGAATTCTTTTGGTAGGTTCTATACCTGAGGAGACAAGTGTTCAGCTTGTAAGAAAAAGTATCTTTCATATTCAATAGGTTTTTCTAATTTAGTCAGGAGTCTGATGGTCAATGTGTTCCCTAGAACTGCCTCCACAGAAGGTGTAGTGAGGATGAGCAGCTGTGTTAGACCCTAAATCTGAGCTTAAACATCAGTTGTTGCTGAAACTCCAGTTTATTTCTGTTTACTGTAGAGGTGTATGCCTTTAAAACAGAAAAAAAGTGACATTCTGATCCTGTACAATTATTTACTGCCTCACTGGTTTTACGGCTGGAATAGCTCTGAGTCAGTTTTAAGGGCCCTGGTTCATACATTCAAGGATTTTACATCGAAATTATCAAAAAAAGTATTTGAAAATAAGGTCTTGATCTTGACAGCACTTAACTGCTTTACCCTGGAAGATAGTATAAAAATGCCATCAAGTCAGTCTTGGTAGGAGAAATCACTGGTAGCATATAGGCACGAAGTGGGCTTTTGGGTTATCCCCCCTCCTCTGGCACCATGTAGAGCACAGCCATGTAACACCAGCCCCCACAATTTTGTTGAATCCATGTATTTAAGTAATTGTAGCTGGGGGGATCAATGGTGCCTGCTCTCAGTTCAGGCAGTTTTCAGGCTACTCTGAGTTGCGCTAGGAGATGATACCAATACCCTGGGAGGTAACCTTATCTACCATCTGCTTAAACCTGTGCTGTCACTGCCCTCAGCAGCAGCCAGGTGCTGGAGCCAAGTCCTCAGTCTACAAAGCGAGTGATGGTAAAGCCAGAAGCAGAGCAAACAATGAGGAATAATGCAATCTGCTTCCAGGGACATGGATCATTAGCTGGATTACACCAGCAGACGGTAGTGGAAATTCAGTGTAGAATTCTGTAAAATAATTAGCCCAAGATAGAGGAAACGGCCCAAGAAATAGGTGCTAAATGGAACAATCAAATAATACCAGGACTCTGTATGAAAACAATAATTGGAATTTTCATGCCAACAAATGCCTCAGAAAGAAAAATACACCTAATGTTGTATTGATAAAAGGCAAGCGACAAAAAACCCCAATGCTTTTTGTGTATGAGCCACTTGACAAGCACTCTTTCAAATACTGAGCACTACATCCGTCCCTGCACACATCAGTAGGTTATTATTACCTTGGAGTGGGTACAGGCCAGGTCAACAAAGCTTGCACTAGCTGTGCAAAACAGGCTATAAAGCAAAGCTAGAGGAGTTCTGTTGCTTTTTATTAAAGAGTCTGCAAGGGGACATAATGGAAGTTTTTTTCAAGTTAAGAACTACGTCAAGAAACTCAATGTAGATAGTGTTTCAAACCAGTACGGGGTTAAGACTTTTGCAGAAGGAATGAAAAGATAATGTACAAAATTATTTATGGGAGAGGGTTGTTGGTATCTGAATTCTAACATCACCACACCCAAACAAAATAGAATTAATGGTCTGGTTTTGTAAATAATAATTTACAAATAAACAGCCAGGACTGGACATTTCTCAGTATATGCAAAACTCCACCTGATAGTTAATGCTCTTGTTAAATGATGATGACTTTTACCCTGATGAATCTGAACTCCATAGATTTGGAGCAGACCCCAGGGATCAGAGTTACCGGGACCATATTCCTGACTTGCCCAGACTGATTGGCCTTGTAACACTGAACATAAAGCAACTCAACTTCTTTGGCTGCTGAATCTGCTTTGCAAAGAGCTCCAAGATAACTAAATAAAAGGCACTAAAAGGATGTAACTGGGGTTTTTTTTGTGCTGAGTCTCTTACTAGTGAAAGACTAGTGAAGAGCTATATGGTTTCACTGTTAAATCCTTGAACACCCCCACATGCTGTTCATAGGCGCTTGTTTCTGCCTATAATAAAGGAAACCATTCAAACAATATTCCCACTACTGTCACCATCTTTACTGAATATCACCTCAAAGTGGCCAAATCACACAAAGAGTTCATAGGTGATGACATTTTCCCAAGCCACAGAGTAACACCTGTGACTTACTTTTTAATAAGGAAGCACAACATTTTTATGTTTTTTCTTATTTTACCACCAGTTGAAATAGGTCTGATCTGTAATGCCTTTACACCCCATCAGCACTCCAAGGGTGCATATCAGCACTTCCCCAAGCTCTGCCACAGACAATCACCTTTTTCATTTGCCTATTAAAATTTGCATTCTGAAGCTTCAGATCTCCTGCCTGTTCTATATCGCTGGAGATTGGATGCCTTAAATAAGTGATGGCCTGTATATAAATCATTTCGTTGTCAAGTTCCCAATTCAAACCCTAGCTAGGGCCAAATATGGCCTGTGCAAGTATGGTCGGGAGGACAAGAACTGTACGAGACCAAGAGCCATGAAAGATTTGGGACCCAGGTTTACAGAAGTAGAAGCAGTGCTTGATAGGATCTGGTCTAGAACTGATTCTGATTTGAACAGTACCATTGAGAGAATCAGATGTCTAGAACAAATATATGGGGTGCACTTTGTGCTCATCTGATGCTCAGCAGATGTATAAAAAAAGTGTTTGCTGGAAGGATAGAATGATGCTGTATCAGTGGAAATCTAGGAGGAGGATGTGCTTAATAAAGTAGGCCCTTTGCAGCTTCACAGCAATGACCTGGAGCATCCTGGAGCATGAATTCATGCCTGGCAGAGGTAGACTGCAACGGTAGGCAGCTGTGAGCAAGAGAGGGTGGAAAGGGAAAATTTCTTGCAAATTACTCTCCACTGATCACGATCGTGTCCTCATTTTGCAAAACTGGACTCCTGTTAAGGTGGTTGGAAGCTTTGCAGTACCATTCAGGCAGGATACTTTTCAAAATATTCTTAGTTGAAACAAGAGCTGGACAATGACGAACAGGGCACAGCTGGGTCTCTGATCCTGTGGGCTGAACTGCCCTGGCTTTGCCTTGATTAAAAATATCATGATGTAATTTATTCAAGAGGAGACAGATTGACAGGAACAGGATTTAATTAAACCAAGTTTAAATCCATTTTGTATTCCCAACTTACACCTACATGGCACAAAGGCACCTGTTCAGGAGGAAGAGGAATCTGCTCAACAACTGTGGACATACCCCAGTAATATTTCAGGGGAGTTCCCTTCTTTCCCCTCTGATTTGTACTTATTTTTGACAATATCCTTTACTTGGAAACCAGGCTATGCACATAAGTGGATCATCAAGGTTGCTTCTTCTCCCTCAAATTGTTGGTTGTCTGTCTCAATTTGAGACAGGTTAATGTAAAGCAGGCTTACCCACTTCATTCTTTAAGTAGTTTTTGCCATCCTCAATTCCTTTTGGAATTAACTTTGAAGTTATGGAAAATAATTTAATAAAAGCAGTATAACCAAAAATTAAATTAATAACTTGAGGTCTGTTGAAAGGAAAAGCCTTTCCATTTCTGCAGCATTTTTAATATTATCTGCACACTCTTACTTGTGTTATTTGCAGCAGGCTTATCACTGACGACTGGGGAAATTTAAGTAAAGAAACAACCTGCTTAAAGAAATAAGTCACTTTACCCACACTTCTTACAAAAAATTGTGAAATCTTGTGCTAGCAGAGTTAGAATTTCTCCTGTTCAATTTTTGCTTCTGTTGTGGGCTCCATGACTGTGAGATTTCATCCTTTAAGACTTTTATGCGATTTTGTTTTGCATAAGCATATTTCACTTTATATTTTGTGAACCAAATTCAGGCTTGGTGAGCTATGTGCCATTTCTTTTGAAGTAACTGGGCTATTAACTCTCATGGAAATGAGAAGTAAAACTACATTTTTGTCTTTATTTCTCAGAATGTGATCTCTGCATTGAAGAAGATAAATAATGAAGTCCAGGCACAAATAATAAGGAAATCACGTAACCAGTTGAAATACTTTGATTTATTCCTTGGACATTAAAAGACTCTAAACTCTCATTTTGGTGGTTAAGGTTTTCACAGAATTTTGCATCAGTCTCATTAGTAAAGCTTTGTGCACTTGCAGCAGAATTTGCATCTTAAAGGTTCTGAACAGAAATGCAGATAGCAATTTTTCCAGCTACTTGCGAGGAGAGTCTTATGTTCCCCAGAAGTCAATTTTTGTTTCCCTTTATACAGAGGATCTAACAAGAAAAATATCCTCTGGTAATAAACCATTTCCTGTATTTTATGTAGATTCAGGAAAGCTAATTAGAAGAAAAATACATTAACTAATGTTACGGGCTATAACCTTCAGAACTGTCTGTCCTGAAGAACTTCTTTCACTGCTTCAGTCCTGCTCCAGGTTAGGAAGGCTCCTTAAAACCGGTTGTAGTCCCCAGAAGTGAGCAGCCACCCAGCACAGTCACAGTGTGCTCTCCTGCAGCCTCCAGCAGCTGCCTGGGCTGGTCACCCAGAAACCCAAGGACAGCTACTGCCATGCTCCTCAGCCTGAGGTACTGAGCGCCCCACAAAGCAAAGGGAATGAGGTGGGGGGAGGAAGAGAGGACTTCAATTCCAGATCCTCAAATCCACACAGATGATCCCACACCTTTAGGATATGGTGGAATGATTCCCTCACACCTTTTTAAAATTGAACATTTCCAGTACCAATGGATTGATCTCCCACTTTTAATTTCCAAAATTCTGCAGTCCACCCAAAACGTTTTACTGGAGAAGGTGGACAGAAGTATAGAACTAATAGAAATAGTATATCTAATATTATTTAGCATTATTGAGTAATACAAGGAATCATTCCTATTCATACTGAATACAACCCAAACCTTTTAATTCACCTGAAGATACCAAAATTTCTTTTTGTCTCAGAGCTCGTAATTTTTCTACCTCAAAGTCCATTCTAACTTTGGTGTGCTACAGACTTTCTAAAGCCACACTGTGAGGGAATAAAAGATGAAGGAATCTTCCAACCGGTTGTGCATCATAATTACTTTAAGTACTGCCATCTTCTGTAATTAATACAAACTACAAATGAAGTTGTGCACTATTCCTGCTGTGAGAGAGGAGAGCAGTAACTGATGCAATACCTCCTGGAAAGATTACATTATGAGGAACTGATGTGAAAAGCTGTAATAAATTATATATTTTTTGAGAAATAAAATGCTGTAAGATTCAGAGTAAAAATCTGTGTAGGTTTGGCCATTATCTTCATACTCCCCTGCATTCTTATGTAACTGCCTTTTTACACATTTTGAGGACATCACTGTAAAAGCAGAGTTTCTTTGGGTTGAGACATAGAGCAGAGGGGTTAGAGGTGTGAGTGTGCCATTGCTGTTTTCCTGGTTCCTAAGAGAAAAAGAGCAGCGCCTTTAGGCACTTTTTCTCTAACAATACCAAGTTGTCTGTTGTGATTCACTGAGGAATAATTGCTTTGGGACATTTCAAAACTGTTTTTTAAGTGAAGGATGCAAAATTGCTTCTTTCTAGAGATGCAATGAATCTAGCTGACACTTTAATATGTTTATTAAAAGGCACATGAGGCAGATGAAGCAGTAATAAATATCCATGCAGAGAAAGATCATGCATATCTGTGGGATGCTATCCAGTTAAAAGCATCTTTGAAAAATAAGTGAAGATTCATTGGTTTCTCCAAAGTTTTATTTCTGATTTATTACTGAGACATTTTTGAAAATTACTATATTTGATAAAGTGACACAAACTGAAGGGAAATACATACAAACCAATCTTATTTCTAACTTTAATCTCCAAATGTCCAGAGTACTGCTTGAAGAAACATTTTGTTCTCTCTGCCTTTCAGGAAAGTGTAATCTGTTTTAGGTTTGAGGTGTTTTGACCTAGTGCTGGTGCCTTCTCAACAACCCTCTCCTCAAACAAAGGAATTACTTTCCCCTATGGGTAGAAAACAGTAAAAAGAGCAGAGGTTCAATTTATTTTTATAAGACGTGCATACAAAATCCTAGGAATCACAATAATTGCAGCAAGGGAAAATGGTGTAAAGTGTAGTGGTATAAAATCAGGGGAGATATAGGACCATAAACCAGGAAATGCTTTGGTAGGCATGGGGCATGGCCTGGAAGACTGTAAGCAAAATAGAGTGGAGCACTTGGGAGCTGCAATTTTGAAAGAGACAAGGTGTTAATAGGGGAGGTGTATAATAGCATGAAAAATAATCATGTTTGTATCTGGAGTGACAGCAGCAGTGAACACTGCGATAGGAAAGAAAATCCTGGATTTCAGCTCTGGCTGGTCTGAGGTCTGGGAGCCACAGCACAGAGGTCAGAGGGAGGGGCTGCAGCACTGTGCCCAGATACCAACATTAGCCCCAGAAGGGGACTTTGGGATGATTAGGGTGGGTTTGTAGGTGGTAGGAAACCAAGAGAGGTCTTTCAGGAGAAGAATATAGACCTAAAACTATACTGCTAGGACTGGCAATAGTCCCGGCAGAAGGTGAAAGCAGATACAGATGCACAACTGGGAACAGGCAGAAGTGGTTTATTAGGAGGTAGATTAATGGGGAATCATGCAAAATGCAGCAACTAGCAGGGTAAAGACCATTTTCCAGGTGAGGGTGACTCCAGAAGGGTAGGTTTTCCTTAAGATGTGGGAGGAATTTACTTAAAAAGGTGATGGATAAGGGTGTTACAGTGGCGATGCACTGTTCCTGTAATTGCCAAATGTACCGTTCCTTTCTGGGTGTTGAACTCAGGGAAATGAACCCATCTCAGCTCACAGTGAGCTTAGTGAGGGAAGGGGAATAGACTTATCTGAATGAGATTTCAAATTGGCTAGTGTCAGCAAGTGGTAATGAAAAGTGGAGGTGATAATAGATACCATGATAAGCAATCTGTCCAGGTAGAAGGAGATGAAAAAAAGACAGTAGGACACAGACGAAATTTTCTGATTTACTGCAGCCACTTTGTACCATGCTATGCAAATGAAATGGAGAATTAACCCTCCACTGTACAAACCAGTCATTTTCAGAAAAGACAAAAATTTCCTGAGGGCCAAAAGGAGATCTGAGTATGGCAGTAGAGGCCTCAGTATGGACATCAGAGTAATAAGAAACCAACCGTATTAGTGTATAAATGGAGACAAATGGTAGACTTCTGTCTGGAGCATTACATAGCACCAGGAACACCTGGTCACTGGTGGAAATGCCCTTTGACCTGCCTGAGAGAAGTCTTACAGTGAAGTTCTTGTACCCACAATAGGATGTGTTGGGATGTGGTGCTACATCGGGAAGCTGGAAGGATGTAAGAAGATTTCCCCCATTGTCCTGCAGGTGCAGGATAGTTTAGTTGGAATGCAGTGGTAACTTGAATGCTCTGGTAGGGTGGCTTGCTTGGAGGGTGTGTTTTCACAGATCACCTCCTGCTGCTCTGCTGTGTTTGACAGCAGCCAAAAATAGGTGAAGGCAGGTGAACTGATCCCTCATACCTCGATACAGGCAAGACAGAATACACAGACAAACTGCAGCGTGAACCACTAAAGGCCAACATGCTCTGCAGATAAAGCTGATGTTCCAGCTGCAGCTCTTCTGTCAGCCGATAGCACCTGACCTACCAGTGCCAGAAATCTTTGGTACCTTTCATTGAGTTTACTTGTTCAGTTAAGCTTTTCCATCCTCTGCTACCTGAACCATTTTGCTCACCTTTTTCAATTCCATTCCATCTCTTGCTTCGAAGAAGACTGCAAGCAGCCAAACCAAAAACCTTCCTCAACACTGAAACAAGTGACTATAAGCTATGTTTGAGCTGCAGTTAGCAGGCTTACGTACTCCACACTGCAGCTGTAACTGCAGCAATGAGCTGCCAATACTTTATGAAGTTGGTACCCACTGCAAAATGGGAAGATCTGGTGATGTGTTCTGCTTCTGTGGACCCTGATTTTTGTTCTGTATTCACATGGCCCTTTGTATACATCATGCACATTTACCAGATGTCACGGCAATTTCAAAATCAGATTTTCTTCTCAGTTAAGGAGGCATATGTGCACTACCTTAAGTGAGTGAAAGCTGGCAGGAATTCAAAGATACGGTCACTCATCCCTAGGGATTCCCTTTAAACATTTCTCTTGGTGAACCAGGCTGTAGCAGCCGTTATCCAGGGAAGCAGCCCTCCAGATGGATTACCTCTGCGGACATCAGCAGTACAGTTGGATTAGGTAAACTGTCTGCAGACCTGCTCATTTCACTAACCAGCTCCTGGAATTAAAGGACCTGGACATGTTCTAAAATGTTTATCTTCACCGTTAGGTGCCAGCTTGTGTTTCCAGGTGGAGGGCAGTGTGACCTGCAGTCCACAGTGTGGAAGTCAGCAGAGGTGTGCAGAGCAGGGAGGACTCATCTGGCACAATCCCTGGCGTTCAAAAGCAACATGCATAGACTATCGGTCAAGAATGGCTTCCAAAATATTTAACATCTCTTTTCACAAGGTGGATGAATAACCTTCCTGTGGATAACTGATGGATATTTTACTTAAGACAAACAGGCCAGTACTACTTGTGATTCTGTAGTTTTTCTTCCATAGTGTTTCTAAAAATGCTTAGGTTATAGAAAATCTACAGTTCTCCTTTAACAGAAACTGCATCTCTAACACAGATGGTACTCCTGGTTATGGGATTATTCTTTTCTCCCACAAACCGTTCTTCCCCCCTGCTTCCCTTTTTTTGTGTCAGGCTTTCTGCAAGCTTTTTGCTTTCTCTCTTTCTGGGGGACATATCTTTCTTCCTCCAAAAGGAAGACGTATCAGGATCTCTAATTTATCTTTTGTTCTTCCACACACTCTCTTTACCCACTTTTGCTACTCTCTTTCTCTTCCTGACCTCCATTTCTTTGTGAATTCTTTCTTCCTTCAACCCCTGATTTCAACTCTCTTTCAAAGTAGCAAACAGACTCCTGTTTTTGATTTCTTACTGTCTTATATCTTCTCCTTCAAGCTTTTTACTCTGTTGCCATCTCCCTTCATTAGCCAGTAAGAGGAGGTCTGGAAGTATGGGGAAGACCATTATGTCCTTTTTAAAGTGCAAAGTAGTGCCTGCATATTCATAGTGAGGAGAACCACTGCAGAATATGAGATAATCATGGTGCTGGGGGTAAAGAGATATGAAAAAAGTCATTAACTACATTGATTACTTTGTAATATTAGTAATAAAATTGGATGTTAAAAGTTGGAAGACAGTGTGCAGACTTACTTTCGGTATGCATGGATTAATCCACTTAGATCCAGACCCATTGTATCTGGCAGTCTATGAAAGATGTGGACATTAACTGTGTTCAGCAGGAATATTTGGATCAAGCAGGCAGACATCAAGAGGTATTGGCATCCTGTCAGAACTGTCTCCCTGACTGGTAAGAAGCCCATACAGACCTGGGAGAGGACTTTCTCCAGACTGACATTAGCAAAGTGATTGAGACAGAATGGGGAGAGATCACGAAAGATCTTTGCACATGGACAAAGTAGGCAGAAAGTTAGTGGAAAAGGGCAGAGATGGAATCTGCAAGGAAGTGCATGTGATGCTTGAACTGGGATGAGGTTTCATGAATAGTGCAGAGGAGATGGAAGATGAATCCACAGCTTATTCCATGTCCTACTGAAATCACATATGTTTATGATATTTTTTCTGGACCATAAATATGAAATCAGACTGGGCTGCCATTATACTATAGTAAATGCATACAGTCTTGAAACCAAATATAAAATCTGAACACCTTTTGCAATGAAAGGAAAGCTAATAGTGATATGAGACAGCAAATTATGACTGTAGTAGGGTTACTTGATGGATTTGTGCCTGTTTTTGATAGCCTTAGAAAAATAAAGGTATCACATAAATGGCAGAAAAATACTGCAAATGCTTGGCAAAGGACAAAACCATGGTATTTTTAGACACAAAATTACTTTGCCAGCTGTATTGGGCATTAAATAGGGCAATATTAGCTGGACACCATCATATCGTGGTTCTTTCACAAACAAACATAGAAGTAATTCCAATCCAAGCTTCCATCTGGGAAACTGAGGCTTTACCTTATCTGAGTGCTGATTTTAAACTGATTTTAAACAAAGAGAACTTAAAGACAGGAGGAACATAAATTTTAAAAAGCCAATTAATAACATAGTAATAGTCAAAGTTCCGCCTAAATGGGTTGCAGTTCAAGCCTAGTTTGAATCCCGTGATGCTGACAGTGAGCATTCTCCTTGTGTCTCTTCTCATGAAGCTCTTACCTACTCATGATGACAGCAGTGACTTTTTGACCTTCTGGAGCTCCAGACCAGCAGATGCAGAGATGTGAGTAACAACGATCATGGAATTTGCCACATCTGCCAAGTGGTTTGCTTTGTTAGTGCTCTGCCATGGGCTCTGTGCATGCAACCAACACAGTACACTGGTAGGTGTGTGCTGGACATCTTCATAGAAAGTGGAAGCCATCAAAACAGCACTAAGTGGCACTGACGGACATTTATTCATGTTTTGGACCAGTGTTTCTCAGCCTATTAAATAAAAGACCACCATAACTGAAAAGAACCCACAGACCATCTGTAGTGTTGCTGTAATTTTAATCATTTGCAATCAATTAAAAACTACTTGCATTTTGAATGCCCACTCACTGCTTTTCTTCTCTCCAATTCTGCTGGCTTCCTTTCAGGTACACCAATTTTGTTGTGGAGGGGTGGTCTTGTAAGTCCATGTTGTGCTTTTAACTAACAGAAAAAGAAAAGTACACTATGCTGCAAAGAAAGTTGTTCTTGGGCTTCAATGACCCCTGCAATTGCATGGGAGCTCAGAGTGTCCTAAGCTCTACTTCAGAGAGACAAATGACAGAGCTGAGATTCAGGTTTTCACTCATGATCTGAAGTCACTAGTCAAAACTCTAAAATCAAGAAATAGGCCTTGGAAGCCATGAGAATTTTAAAAGAAGAGTGTTCGGTTGTCTTTTTGTTTATTATTTGGACATACATACTCTATGTGAAGCAACCAGCTTTTCCTGTCCTCCTGAAATTATTCAGAAAGGACTTTTTGCTGCTGTAGAAATTCCTGTCATTACACTCACTTGCCTCATCTTTCACTTCAGTATCAAACTCCTGTATTCACCAGAAACCTGCCATTTACCAGCAGCCTACCAGGTTTCAGATACCCAGTACTTCAGGCAACCAACCACCTGGAAGTCCTGGGTGAGCACTGTGTGTGGAAGCCATCCTTGAGCCATCCTTCTGGCTGTGAGCAGCTCTCACTGGCAGCTCCTTTCACAGAAAGTGGGCATTTGAGGCACAAGGGGCCTTTCCCCCAGATTCACAGTCAATGCTTGTGAGAGGGTTTGCAATTATTCTTTTACAGCTAAACTGGTTCCATCTCCCACTAAAATCCACGGCACGCAAAAGGAGTTGCAAAAATCATTGTGTTGTTCTTAGAATATAATAAATAAGTCTTTGGCTGTCATTCTTCTGGGGTTGTGCACTATCTGCACCATTTAACAAGTTTTGTATAGCAGTTCAATATATGCATAGTATATTTCTGTATGTGCATGATACACTTTAATTTATTTCTGTATATGTAAAGAAACAGAAATCACAGTACTACTTAACCCATCTCTCTCTCAGCTCCTACCAACCAGTTCCATGTTTTTCACTATTTTTGTTTTATTTTGTGCAACAGCCTGTGCCATCTAGTTGCCTCAATTTTTCGTGGGCTGTTGATGCCACAGGTTCTGTCACTGCTGTGATGGATGTGAGCTATCTGTAGGCAAAGTACAAGCATTGATTTGTGTGCAGATGAATGAGCTGAGCAGGGGGGTGGTTGTTGGCAGCATGTCTGTACACAGTGAAGGGACCTTCCTTGGCAGTTTTCATAGTGCACAGCAGCGCAGATCCTACCCAGGGAAAACTGCTGGGCAGACCTGGTTGCAGCCTTCCACCCTATGGTTAGTGGGAGCAGTACTTCCTCTTTTCTCATCTCTGCCTCTTCTTATGACCCCCATTTAGGTGAAAACAGCTAACCAATCTGCTACATTTTGTCAAGGTCCCAACATACAAAGTCTAAATAGAAGGTCAAATCACCCAAGATCTCCTTCTCTTTCTGGACATACTCCTACTCAGGCTTTTTATCTCTCGTATGCCAGAATGCGAGGGTTTATGTAGGTTTTAACTTGCCAAACTCTTCTACATCAGTTTCAGACTGACCTAGACAATACCTAATTAATCTTCAGCAGCCAAAGATGCAACTGTGCCCTGCAAGGATGACCTCTCCACAATGAGGATCTTGTGGAGGTGTATTTGCATTGTAGGTGTTTGTTAAGGACCATCAGATCTAGTGCACTCCAGCAATCCATAGTAAGTCCTCTTGGCAAAGTCCCCCTTGGTTTGCAGAGCAATGCAGAGCAACATTCTTCTGTTGAGAGTCTTAATGGGTTCTGGAACAGGGCAATTGCTTAATCATTCTCCTGTGATGGGCTTAGGACAGGCTGATTCTCACGGGCTGGGCTGCCTGGGTTCCTCTGATCACTGTCTGGCCTCGGTGGGGCCACAACTGGAGCTGCGAAACACACATGGTGAGCAGCAGCCATTCCTCCCTGTACACCTTGTGTGCTTCACTCGCGAGGCTCAGGGGACCAGAGGGAGATTTCAGTCCATATCAGCATTTCCCAGTCAGTGATCTATGAACAGCAAGGCCATCCAAAGAAATCTGTCTCATTTGCTGTGTTTGCAACCAAGCATTTGACTATCTGGATTTTTGGGTTAACACAACAGCCTATGTTCCACTGTTTGGGTACTGCTACTTTACCTGTGTGGTGTCGGCAAATATAGACCCATATATCTGGCTACAACGTAGAACAATAAGGAATTGGGCAGAGAACTCATTTTTCTCTCCTGACCTTTCATACTCATTTCTACTGACCCATCTTCCTCTGCTTGCCAGCAGCCATTCTTTGTCTTCCGACCATATTTGATCACTTTTTTTCAGTACAGTTTCCTGTTTGATTTCCTTTTACAAAAACATGTGTACCCTGACATCGTAGATAACTACCACAATCCCAGCTGATTTTTCTGAGCACTGATTTTGCTGTCTCTGAACTTGTGAACCAAATTAAAAATTCGGGATTTATTGCAGTTGTTTCAAGAACTGACAGACAGATGAGGGTGATTTCAGAGCAAATAACTCCTCTGTAGTCAGCCTGTCCTGTATTCTCCTTGGCACTCCCTAGGCTTGAGAATATTAAAAGCGAAAGAAAAATGGCTCACAGTTAAAGCAGATTAATGAGATTGCATGTCTTTTTTTTCAATGCATGGAAACCACATGCAATTGAATACCAGTACCTTCTCATTAGCACTAAGCAAATCTATTTTGAGATTATTCCTCTTGGAGGAGCTGTGTGAATTACTCCTCTAACACCACAAATAGCCTCCTAAATACTAAATCATTATGGATTGCCTCTGAAGAGTGCAGCAGCGGTGTGTGCCCATATCAAAGGGTGACCTCAGCACGTGACTGTTGTATTGCAGACAGCTCAGCTGGGGAAGGTGACTGACACTTCACCAAGTGACTGTCATGTAGGTGTCCTTCAGCAGGTAAGGTAGGACCATTTTCTTTCCCCAGCTGGCCTGTTCCTATGGCACTGTTTTCCCCGGTCTCATAGAGACGATCAAGATTGCATCTCAGGGTGGAAGGAGAAGCATCCCGTTCCTGAGCTGCGTTCCCCCTTTTCCAGATGGTCAGTGAGAAGGTATAAGAGCTCAAGTCCCACCAGGGCACTGAAAAAGCCCATCTAAGCACCCAGGAGATGTGTCCAGGGGATTTTGGGTTCTGGCTTGAGGTCTTGGGCTGGTCCTTTGAGAGATCCACCTGTAAGAACACTGCACATGAGCCTCATATGTAGAGTCGGTCAATAACATACCAAACGTGCCAGTGTGCACATCCTTGCACTGCCTTGTGGTAATTTGCTGAGATTACAGCTTTTCTCAGGGAATGATCACACAATTTTAGGGCAATTCAAAATGAACAGTTCTGTGCCTTCTCTCTCACAGTGATGACTAAGGAATGAGCTCTTTTCTTTAAGTATTTTCTACTGATGAGTCTAAATTAGTCCTCTCTGAGCCCTGTGTGGCTGCTGCAGGACTGGCAGAGCTGGCTCCAAGACTGGATCAAGCTTGATTTGGTTGAGAGGAGAAGGAAGGAGAAGTGAACTGCACAATTACACTGCGCTGTGTGATACCTTACCTGACTGTGCTCTATTAATGGGTGTCCCATCGACTGCACAGTCTCCTCTACCCCTGAGAGTTCAGAGTTAATGTGAACATTTCTGTTCCATATAATCACCTCAGTGACTGCAGCAGAGGCATTCCCTAGGTCTGACTGTGCCAATGAGATGATATTCAAATACAAGGTTAGGTGGGGTCTCTGTGGTACAGGAATTGCCAAGGGAATGCTCTTCAGTTTTGTCAACAAAAAAATTGGAGTTTACTGAAATGAAATTTGAAAATGTCACAAATAACCATTTTGATCAGAAAAATCATCATCAATCAAAGCTATGTCTAATTTCTGCATGTGGTTTGTATTAAGTGCTTGAAAAATGATTGCTTTTTGGCTGGAAATTAATTCAAGGCATGTGATAGATTTGAAATGTTGATTAATGCAAAGGTAGGAGGTGCCTCTTTGCCCTTGTTGTACACTGCTCTCTTAACCGCAATGGTTCAGGCTTTCTACAGACTGAATTAACACTGTCTTACCCCATAGAGGCAGGATTTTCTGAAGAAAGAAGTGTGGAGAGCAGAAGCCATCATGTGTTGCTCATGGTGGGGGTGGACACAGGCTCTTGTGGCAGGGGGGAGTATGGCCAGTACAGCATATCTGAGGCTTTATTTTTATACAAAGAAAAAAGGGTGTTTTAACTCTCCTTCACTGTGCTGTCCCACTCCATGTTCATTATTGTAACTGCTGACAGGTAAATGGAGAAAAACAAGGGCGAGTTTGAATCTTCACTTTTTGGCATCATTCAGTGCTATCAGTTAAACTTCTTTTGTCTGATGATTACAGCTGCAGATGCCTTAACAGTTTCTATTTACATTTACCTTTAATGGGTATCTTGTCTGACAGGGGTCCCAGTGGCTGTGAATGGCATGTTGGAGCTTTTTGTGTTAAAAAGGATCAAAGACAGACAAAAAACAAACAGCAGGGACACAGATCTAGGACAGGGCAAAGGTGACACCAGCAACCGTACTAGGCCAAGCTATAAGGAGATGTAAGAGGAGAAATTCAGTCCTTGGACACAGGAATCACTGTGGAGTCAAATAAGGTTCATGTTGGAGACATTTCCTGAATGTGACTGCCATCCTGGGATTCACCTCATCTTGCACTTTCAAATCCGTCTCCCAGAGTTAAGCTTTGGTATTGTTGTCAGCCTGATCAACAGATATGTGTGCATTGTACTACCAGGCCCTCTTTGTGCTGCCTATGAAATAACAGCAGGTTGTGTTCATTCCTAGGGGGGGAGGATTTTGAATTGGTTTGACTTCTCAGGGCTGGATTATTGCAATTCTTTGTTTGCAGGAGTTACCAACCATGTTATCTCTCGAATGCAGCTGATACAGGATGCAGCAGCTCACAGTCTTTTGGGCACTCAGTTGTTTCAACATAATGTTCCCTTTTTAAAATCTCTCTGCTGGCTTCTGGTGAAATTTTGTGTCAAGATCAAAGTCCTGCTACTAGTACAGGCTATGTTGGATGTTACACTGGTTGCCTTTGCTGGTAGCATGTTCCTCACTGCTCAGCAAGATCATAATTATTATTGTAAAGGCATGCAGAAGGAGAGAGCGTCTGCTCCATGAAGGGTGTTTTGCCAAAGACCTTCCTAATGTAAAAGGGGGTCACAAAAATGAAGAAAACCACAAGCAAGAAGGCACAAGGATGCAAATCTAAACAACAACTGATACATGAGGCAGTGATGGGAGTCAGTTACGCTGATTGATAAGGATATTGCATATTATAAGGTTAATTTTGGTAAGATTGTCTGATCCAGGACCTTGTCAATGGGATGATAAGGAAAAGAGAGAAGTCATAAACCAAACAAAGGCTCAAACCTGGCAGACAACTGCAAAGGAGAAAAAGACAAGAAACTAACCTTGATGTGAGCAGCTAGCAGGACAGCCTGCTTAGAAAGGGAAAATTGCTAAACAGAAGAAATTGTCTGCTGAAAAAATACTGACAGAAAAGGCCTGCCAGCCTGGAGCCATGAGTCTGGGAACCAGAAACAGCCTTGATAAGAGCTGCTGGCCTCTTGGAAGTGCAGCCAGAGTACCTTCAAACTGGAGACATCCCTCCAGTCACTTTGGACCCTCACACTCCCTCCTCCCATCTGTGTGAGGCACTTATGCTCCCTGTATGTCACATCCATTTCTCATGTTTGGTACTGAGCTGACATCTAAAACTGCAACAGCTTAAGTACTGTGAGGGTATTCATCCATCTCTATCGCAAAACACCTCAGGATGTCTCAGCTTGGAACTTTCTGTATTTCCTACTCTTTTTTTGTTTTGTCACTCTTCTGTCACTTCAGTGATATCAAAAGTTATAAATAGGTAACTCTGAAAGACACATTTAGAAGGGAAAGGTCAAAATTACTCTCCTGTATCCCCCATCTTTATCAGCAATTAATTCAACTTTTACAGCCTGCTGCCTGGTTTTGCCACAGCTCCTTCATTTGTGCCCCTGGTACCCAATGTTTACGAGTAATGACATAGGCCTGTGACATTTAACTGCTGAAATCAACCCAAATTGAATGCATTCAGCCAAGTGCAGCAGAGGCTGAGACCCCATGGAAAGCTTGGAATGAAGTGCTCAGAGCAGTGGTTCAGACTTTGCCATGCGTGAAATACCCCTTTATCAAAGAGACCTCCATTGCCCTCCCCAAATCCTACCAAAGCACCTGCAAATATTGAAGTAAAAGGCAGGTGACCTCTGCACTCTGCAGAAATGATCCTCCCTCACCCTCAGTACCACATAACTGATGACATGGAAGCTGAGCCTTTTCTTTCTAAATTACATTATTTTTTTCTAAATTACTTCCTTCTCTTTATGGGGGCAAGCATGAAAGTAATTTTGCACATTTGCAAATATTCTAAGCAACATGGGGCTAATGCTCCTTAAAGTGTCAAGGTCTGAAAGCTTGAGCTATCATTACCAGAGAAACAGCAGGAAAAAGTACACTAGGACCATGTCTTAACACATGGGCACAGTGTCTTGCTGATGAACAGGCTATTAAATTCTGAGAAAGATATTGCCCTTTTATGTACTCAGTTCTTCAGATTACTACAGAAACACAACTCATCTTTTCAGAGGACTGATCTGGAAGAAGAAAGAGAGAAGGGAAAAGACACTGATGTATGGGAAGGAAGAAATAGCTGAATACTGCGTATTGCCTTAAAAACAGGTCTACATATTTATTGTTTCAAAGTTATCTTAAGATGATTCTTAATGCCTAGCAAGTTATTATCTCCCACTCACAGAGAGATAGTTACTGACTGCTTTGCTGCAGTTGTCTGAAATAGATTGACCATGGATGATTATTTATTATATTTCAAAGTTATTTGGCTTTACATCCTAGCCAGAACAGAAAGCAGTATTCTACATTTGCTTGTGATTGCTTGTATAAGACATAGTAAGATTACATGCAGAAAGGTGCAAAATTGTGTCAATAGCCTGAGACAGAAGAGTAGCTTATACACTCAAAGGGACTAAAATCAAAACAAACCAGTGGGTGGCATTGCCTTTCTTTTGTGTGTTTGTTTTAAAACTGCCTGCTAAAACATAGAAAATGTGTTAATTTGTCCTAAATCTAATGGAAATTAAAATTCAGGCCTGCACTGCAGAGTGGGGCTGGCACTCTTCCCCCATCCCTGCATCTCTCTCACAAAACCATTCAGCCTCTACAGTCCCGTTGTCAGTCACAGTCAGTTCTTTCCAGAAACCCCCACCTAATTTGTGTTACCAAAGAAGTGAACTTAATTCTCTGTGGGTTATAGAGGATGGGCCAGGGCTGGATGCCTTGCAAGAAGATTGAATTTTTTGCAAGATAGGGTTTTGTGAAACTAAGTCCAAAGCTGGTAAACTTCTATGGATCAGTTCTAGAGAAGGCAAGACTAGACCATGTCCTCTCCGTATTCTGGATTTTCTTCCTCTTTGCCCTTGCACTCTCTATTCTTTTAAATTAATCCGTATTATTTCAAATAACTACCTTACTCTAAGAAACTTTACCCACTTGTCAGATATCCTCTTTCTGTTCTCTGCTGTTGCTTTACCATCTCTTCCTTCTTCCATTAGGATATAAGGAGGAATTAAAAATAAAGACTTCGAATTTTTTTATCTGACTTTTAGTTTTATATTTATGCTTTTGCTAGATACAATGACTTAGCTCAGAAATAAGTGTTCTCCTTTGCATTTAGGGGAATTGCACTGTACCATGTGATCATGTATGCCTTGGAGATGATTTGCCAAATAAATTTAGATGGCATAATTACAAAGACACACTGTTACCCAATCCAGCTGCCTTTATAACTTTATTCGTTATTCTTTATTTTATTCTCACTTTATGGAAGCGTATGCCATTATCTCTGCATGTAAGGGCTGTAGGCAATCCAGAATTGATGCCCTCAAAGCAGTAGCAGGCTTTAGTCAGGTACAGAAATCAGAATCAAGAACAGAGAGCAATGACAAGCCAGAGTGACCTCCAAACAAAACTCGTATCTATTTCTTAGGTCTTCCTAAAACTGGAATTCATAACATAACAATGTTACCCATACTGACTTAGGTACAGCAGCACCATCCTCTTCTTGCGGAGACTGTTTTCAATATCATCAGGGAAAAAATGATTCTGGCAGGGTAGGCACCCACATATCCAGAATATGAATCAATAGTAGGTTTCTAGTGATAAAACTTCATCTATTAAAAAAAAAAAAATCAGACTGGTCCAGTCCAAAGTCTCTCTGATGTAATTGCTTTGGGAACTGAAAGCCATGACAGACAAACTATATTCTAAATATATTCTGACAAGAAAGGTTTCTAATCATGCAGTAGAAGAGATAGGCATCACCATCTCAACTTATGCAATACACAACAACAACACAAAAGGGAAGAGAAGCCATTTCCCTGGGAAAGGCACCTGGACATCTTTTCATCATTTAGCATGTACTACTACATTTCCAGATTCATCTGCTATAGAATGATAATGAGTTCCCTGGACTACTTGTACCCTACTACCCTGACAAGAGCTGGGTTTTTTTAGTAGTAAGTAATGTGGCATATAAATGAATAATTTCCATAGGATCAGCCCAAAGAAGATCACAGTTTAACTGCAAATGTTATTATAAGATTTTGGATGCAAAAATTTCTGTAACTTAAAATGTAAAACGACCATACAGATAGTGAGAGAACACCTGGAAGCACAGACACGTCTTTGTGTGCTCTTGTGCAGGCAGATGCAAACATGTTTCCGGTCTGAGCCTGGAGCCAGCCCTGTGCTGTGCCAGCATGGCACTGACCCAGAGCAGGTGCAACTCTCTCATAGCAGGATGTGTGTGGGGGTGAGCCTTATCTGAACTGTAGCTGTGCAGCTTCTTCTTGGACACAGATCAGCCTGACCCCTATGTACATGGTAAAACTGCTGAGGGGCAGACAAGGAACAGAGATGGATTTCCTGACCTGTGATCCACATTCCAACTGATAAATCACACTTCCTCTTCTATGAAGACTTTGGTCATGCAGAGAAAAACTAAAAAAAATACCTGGGTTTTATTGTATTGGTCGTGGAAGGACAGTTTGCTTTAAAACTGGGGTATATTATTCTATTGGGAGGCAACCTGAGTATGGAGAAATGTGTTATTATTTAAATAATTCCAAGACACTTGGACTCAGACAGTGAGAACAGTTTTGAGAAGAAAACCAAGTTACAAATTGTAGCAATTCTGTATCAGAGCAGGTGAGGAGAGATATTTCTTACTGCTAGAGACAAGCCTTGTGTGGAGAGGTTACCTCTCCATTTGACTGCCTGATGCAGCTGGAAACAGAGAGCAGAGCTTTCAGGCAAAAGCCCTTTGGGTAGAATGAAAAAAACACACCCCTTTTACCCAATTTTCTGCTGGTTTAATAGGATTTTACCATGCTGTCAAAGGCCCACCTTGCTTATATTCTTAAATCATCACATACATGACTCCTATTTAAACAATCCTTTTCTTGAACATTTTACATCAAAGTCTATTGAATGCTAGGGAGGCTTTCTTAAGCCTCAGACAATGGAGTCTCAACTTCTCAGCAGTCTCAGAAACCAGTAGATTCATTAAGTAGCAGGCCTTTGCATTGAAGAAAGACTCAACAGCATTTTTTCTTCTACAGACAGAAAAAACCAGCAAATGTTACGTCTTAATATTCCAGTCTGGATTATAAGGAAATTTTTGTATTTCATACTCTGGCCTACCAGCAAAAAAAGGAAAGAAAAGGTCCAAAGAGTTCTTCTTCCTTGACATCAGGAATTTGAAGATGATTGTCCCTTCCTGGCTGCTGACTGTGCCCTATGAGTGTGAACCAGAGCTCTGTATGAATCTGACCCACTAAGAGCCATGCAAACTGGGGTGTGAGGACATATGCTGGACTGACAGTTCAGTAAAGTGAAATAAAATTGGGGAAATACTGAGTTTCTTGCATGTCCTTCAGTGGAAAATTAAGGTGAGGCTCAAAACGCCCAATTCCAGAGTTTCTGGATCAACAGCTCTAGGTTAAAATGCTATTGCATTGGTGCACAAATGAACCAGTCTGCTACCTTCCCTGCTACTAGTGGAGAATGTAACTTGCTTAAAGGTTGTTTGATATTTTCTGAAGGTTTCTTCAGATTTTTTAGACTTTTTAAAAATCTAAATGTGTTGAGGCCCCTCCAGCAGTATTTGATGATGTAATGATGTTGAAACACAAACCCTGTAGCATGGATTCTGTAAATTCAAGTACAGAGATTGGATTAAGGACAACTTAAAACAACCATTAAATGTCCTTAGTATACTCATCTGTTTCAGTCTCTGTTCATGCTCTCTGTCTGTGGTGCTAACATTGTATTCAAAAGACCAGGTTACTGCTGATTTGTGGCTGTTGCGGAGATCAGTGAATTACACACTGCTGAGCATCGCAGGATTTTTTGTGAGGGTTCTTTTTGCTAAGAATAGAGTGAAAAGTAGTCATGGTTTTTGTTATGGAGATGATCTGGATAAGATAGTCTCTATAAAAAATTGCTGAAGATATACCTTATCCCTGTGGTGACAAGAGAGCATATCTGCTGTCAGGTTCACTTGCTTTTTTAGGCACTCAGAGAGAGCTTCCTGCAATTGCAGAGACACATGGGTGAGGACAGTTTCATTTTGGCTAAGTTGCCATAGGGATTCTGCAGCTGGAGCCGCAGGAGAGCAGGTTGTCACTTGCCATTAGCTTTGTTTTGATCCTGGGGCCAGTGTGCCTCTCAGATACTGCCTGGTTAACTCCTCTGCTGCCGATGTGGGGAGAATAGTACTCAGTTCCTGTCACTGCTGGAGCTCACGTGGTCATTTGTGCCTTTTCAAAGATTCAAAGTAAGAAATGTTAGAGCTGTAATAAGCATTAGTCAGTCAGTGTACTTGAAATTAGGAATCTGTTGCAGCCAGGCCTACAACATCCCATGGCCAGGACCCACTTTTATTTAAGGCCATGCAGTGCACTGAAATAACATGCTATTACAAAGAAACCAGGGGATGATTAACGTACTGTACTTGCTGTCCACAGGTTGTAAGAAATGCTAGTATTTCTTTATATTTTTTATTATTTTAATAACTGCCCATTCTTAAGGTAGACTTGAAAAGTGCTGCTTCTGGGTATGCTCCAAGGTATGTTTCCTTCTCCTATGACTGGTAAGAAGTATGCCTACATAATCTAGGACACAGACTTACAAGCTGCTGAAAGAAATAGCTGTGAAATTAAATGACAATGGTTGGGCTTGCCTTTTACTTTACTCAGTTTATTTTAATAGTGGCTGACACTCAGTGCTTTGTGTGTTTCTCCAGAGACTGGGATGGATGTACTGGACATAACATAGACAACAGAAGCTGGGACTGAAGAATTGCCTGTGTCAAAGAGAAATCCAAAAGAAGAAGGACGGAATTGCAAGTATTTTGTCATCAAACTAATGATTTGTTAATTACTCTACTTGGATGGACTGTGACCAGTCCATGTGGACAGACCCAGAGAAATGGCACAGGATTTTGGCATGCAGTGCACTGTTCTGAATGATATAAACAAGACAATTTTCAGAGATCCTTCTTGTAGTAATACTTGTGAAACAGCCCCCTCTTCTTCTGAGCCATTGTAAAAGGAGGTAAAGCAAATGCAGGGCAGGAGCCCTGAGCAGCCTCCAGCCTAAACACAGGAGATGGGGAATCCAATGCAGGCTTTTGGCTGAATGGAAAGAGAGAAGGTGGCACTGATGCTAATTAATGTTTTTAGTCTCTTGCAGAGTACATACTAAAAACCTGAAGAAGACAGCCATTTCTCTTTAAAGACAGTTTTAACACTTAATGAAAACAGTAACACAAACTCTGGTGAATTCAGTGATTTAGAAAGACAGTGTGAAGCAGCCCCTGTTAGTCTGCTCCAGAACAGAGTGCTCCCACCACACACCTCCCGTTTCAATTCTAATGAAGACTCGAATTTGCAAGGGTGCTAGGCAGGAGTTCAAACTTAAGGCTCCTATTTTTTCTGTCAGTAAGGTGCTGTATAAGCTTCTTTCAGAGCCCTTACCTTTGGAGGAATGGCTGATACTAGTTACAGCCTGAGTGATACAGGAGAAATGTGAACATTAGTCTTTCTCATGCTACGCATACTTCCTGCTGGTTTCCTTCACACGAGGTTTAGCAACTGATACAGTACATTAAAAAATCAGATGGCTCCCCCTAGGGCTATCACATGCAGTAATTAAATCAAACATGCACAGGAGTCACACAGGGGATTTGACAATGCATTTGAAACCACTGTGCTTCAAATACAGGCTGATGCCCATCAGTTCAGGCTGATCACTTTTTTCCTGTAAAAGTTTGTTCCAGGCATCCTGTTGGCATTTAAGCATATGCTTTACATTAAGTATGTGGGGTTCTGCTACTGGAACACCAAGCAGATGAGGCCCGCTATACACAGATAGGGACAGCCTCATGCTCAGAAGTCCTTGCCCGCATGAAGGATTTCAACCACTCCCATAGCTGTTGGATGGACAACATCGCAAGGCTGTGCTCCATTTGCTACTCTGTAGCCAGCTTACTTGGATGAAGCCCTAGGACAAGGAGAAAGGAGCAAGAAGCAGATTTTATGGCCCCTGAACAGGCTAAGCAGCATTGAAAGCAGAGGCAGATTTTTACCCTCTCCACCCAGCTAGATCCTGGGTCAGGAGCAGGGCTCTGGTCATCCCTAAGTGGTGTGGCATGTGGCCTCCTGTCCTGTCTGGTTTTGTTAGTGGGGAATACAGCACAAACCACAAAATACCGAATAGTTGCCAACTGAGCTATAGAGAACCTGACTGCAATGTAAACGATACAATAAAAACATTGTAGAGGTTCTTTCCTCACCCCGCATAAATGCAACTCAAGTGAAATATTATAGTTTTAAAAACTGACTTGCAAATATCTTTCTGCTTCAATATAATGCTTTAGAAGTGAAACATAGCTTTGGGGTAACAGTGGGAGCTCCCAAACAAATTTAATACCAAAGCAGTACATCTGAATTTTGTTTTAGAGGTACACTAGAAAGCAAAAGTGCTTTCTTGAATGAAAATCTAGTTACGTGACAAAATTCATCTTCACTTAGAAGAATACTCTAACAAAGCTGAGCAAAGTTTCCTCACATTTTCTGAGCCGGAGCTGTAGATACAGGTTCCTTGCGTTAGTGGTTAGACAGGATGGCATCACTATCATACACATCCTGGAAGTTATGACTTGTTCTTAAGAACATAGTGTGTGCTCATTTCCAAAAGGCTTTTAAGCCTCTGAGCTTATTAAGGAAGGCACAAAGCCCAAAACCAACAGTCTCTACCACAGGAGAATGGGAAAAGAGGTTACAGACATGAGGAAACTTTACTTTCCTGCTCTGTCACTGGTGGTTCTGCTGGCTCTGTGTAATGTGTGTCTTTAGGTGCTGAAAGGAAGCTTAGCTGGGGGTGATGCACAGGGATGTTAGGATGCTCTTTAAACCTGTTTTGAATAATGCCATTTCCATTCTCCACCATCACATTTTTGGCAGCTTGTAGACACTGCCAAGCCCTGCAAAGCAGTGAAGTAGGGGTCAGTAGCAGGAGACTTATCTTTATTCTAAACATACAGATTCCCTAATTATTTCTGCCCACTTCTCCATGGCTTCCTCAATGCTTGTGGAGTTTCAGAATAGAACTACTAGTAAGAAATCGACTCTACCTGGATCAGCTGCTGGCTACAAATTTCACTCCTACCTTGTGATCCATATCAATGAGTATTTTGGCTAGCAGCAGCAGGCACAAAGTAGAGTATCTTTCTCTTTTTAACCTTCTCGTATCTTCTGGGAATATGCAGCTATTTATAATCCTGACAGATGTTCCAAGCAGGCTTTCTTGCAGCATGTATTCATCCTCCAACAATAACTTTGCATGCAGAATGTGGGATCATCCCTGCAATCTGTACCAAGTTTCCTTATTTCTTGATTTGTCTCTTATTGTTGTGGATTGAAGTGTGTCCTTTAAGCCAGTGCCGCTCATGCAGTTGCTGTGAAGGACAGCAGGCTCAGGATCCCCCATGCAGTAGCCCATGGTGCCAAGAGTCTAAACAGCTTCATTTTCACCACTACAGCCCCAGTCCAGTTCCACACAACGCTTCAACACAAGTAGAAACTTCTCTTTCCCCTAACAGCATCATGTTCTCAGGAAGGAAGGCAGTGTCTTCTGGAGCGTTCTGTGAACATGTGACAACCCACCAGGACATACAGGAAGTCTGCAGCACCGGGCATTTCTTCCACGCCTGGATACAAGGATCACTAATGCTATTGGGTTTTATCTGCTGGGGCAGTCTTGGTAACAATGACAACTTAAAAATGAACAACTTTGACATGCCAGTTTCTTCATTAGGCTAGGCTGGAGAAGAGGTCAGCATTCTCTTTTGAGCCCCAGCTGTATTCTAATCATGACACCTCCAACATCATGACCTGATTAGTAAATAATTGATGTGGCTGTTATACTGTTTTGCCTTTGATCTTTTCAGAATGTAACATAATTCAAGACACACGGTATCCTGAGACATGTAAACAAAACTGAGGTATCAGTGAATACATATCGACAGAAAGGTGGGGTTTGGCAGAATCACTAGTTTTGCAGAGAAAACAATTACTGTAGTCTGGAAGTTTGAAATAATCAGTTGAAATGTCCTCAAATGAAAGCTCTTTTTACTCATAGTTGGAAGAATTCTTCTTGATAGAGCATCACCAGACACCTTTTTTCTTTTAAATCTTCTCATCTTCTCTACTGAAAACAGATTTAGCTCCTACCTCTATTCTAGCTCAGCAATAACTCTCTCTTTTTAAGTCAGTCCTCTTTTGTACAAAAGCAAAAATCACAGCCTCTCTTTCTCACATCAGTCCTCTGAACCATGCTGAGTCTAAAGGGTCTAATCCAGAGTTCTTAACCTGCCTGAATACTCTTTCTTGATTTTCTGCGGGCAATGTCTCCATCCTCCTGGTCACTTGTAACCCAATCACCATCATGGATCTCTTTACTCTGAAATGATGTCTCATTCAGAACAGAACTTTCGCATATATAACCCATCACCACACACCATCTTCTCACTCTTTAACGGGAAATGTTGCTTGCATCTCTGATCAGCTCATGGTATCAACTAACATTGTCCTTCCAATCAACATCATCTACAGTTAAAAGGGTTTTTATACATCTTAAATCCCAGCAGAGCTCTCTCTTTCCAGTTTCTTCCTTAACATTGCCCTTTTTATGATACATACCAAGGAAAAGAATTAAAAAAACAATAATTAGGCTTCTGCTATACTGTGATTATGGTTTACTTCAGTGATCAACCTGATCTGTCTCCAGTCTACGTGTTTCCAGTTTCCAGTTACAGAACTGTAACCTCACACATTGGAACAGAATTTACAGGTCATAATTATGAAGCATGTGATCATATCTCGGAATGAAATAATATTACGCAAAGATCCTAGGGAATGGTGGGGGAGACTCTTAGTAGTTGTTTTGCATTGAGGAATGCTGACAGACTGAAACACCCACACTTAAATCTTACCCATTTTTACACAAAATTTTGTGTCAAAAAAATTTTGAAGGTGGATGGGCCACCTTCACTTAACCCAGAAAGGGGACATTTACTTGCCAGCTATATATACCTGTCACCTATATGGTTCAATAAACAGCCTGTTGATTGTGAACTTCTCCCACGAAGAGGCAAATTAAGGGGCCAGCAATCACTGGACCTACAGATGGGGATACCAAACAGAAGCTTGAAGGTGGAATATGGTGCTCAGAGTGTGGTAACAGTGAAATACTGCCTGTGGTTTCCACTCTGATTTTAAATACTCAGTTTTGACTATTAAAAGAATAACAAGCAAAAATACTCTTTGCATGTTGCAAGCAGAGGGTATACCTGACTATGAGACCATACCAGTAAGTAAAGAGCTGGAAAAAACATTTCTAAGTGCAGAAGATGTCAAAGGTAGCACAGATTTTTCTAGATAAAGCTGAGTATAGATTGTGTAAGTTAAGTGCTAGAATGCTTTGAGAAAAACTACAGTTGTTATAAATATTGACAAAGTAGCTGAAAGACATGAAGAAGAAAGAGGTCAGTCCTACATGGTCATTTATTGCTACCCAAAGGGTACTGAAAGAAAAAATACCCGTATCTACCAAGGTTTGTACTGCTTTTCTCTCCAAATCATGTATTATTTATTGTAGTTGAAAGAAACCACAACACACTGGTGATAAATGCTATAAAAGATCTGCCACCTGAAACTACCTTGCTTTTCTTTGCTTATCACTTAACAAACAGACACTTTTTTATTGATATAGTGAATTAGAAACGGGAGATTAATACATTATCACTGTTAGTCTTAGTGGTTAATTGCATTAATTTTACAAGTAAATTAATTCAGCTCAGTGCAAACAGCGAATCAATTTTTTTGCTGTCATTAGCACTAATCAATAATTAATTAGGATTATTAAAAATTGTTAGCATGGAATTTTTTTCCAATGCAGTTACCTAAATGCCAGATTTATTTTGCTGAGGGTTTGGCATAAGACTGAGACAGTTACATGATCATGGAAAATAAGCTGAAGGAAAGTTCAAGCTGAGAAGTAGATAGGATTTCTTACTAGCCTCAGTAAGTAGTCTATCTGACCATGATGAAATTTAGCTGCTTTTTTACTTTTCTAGATGAAAAATGTGATATTAAAGTTAAGTCCAGAAATGTGATGACTCAGTTGCTGCGTTCTCCTACAGACTCAATATTTCGTTGATTTTCTTTTTAAATATTAAATTAATTTTCAATTCCATATTGACAAAAAAATGTTGTGCTCTCTCTCTCATAATTTATTGGAAGCTAGCAAAAAAAATCCCAAGGAAATGATATTGCTGTGAGTAAGAACAACAATCACCTCAACCACTTCCAAAATAATACCAACCTCACATGAAAGAAAACCATTTCACAATGAATGTATCAGCAGTTATATGTCCAATTTAAGGAAAGCAAAATCCTCTCAACAGATTATGCTCCCTGGGAGTGTGAATCCTGCATCACAGATGATGTCATGAGAGATGAAAAACCACTTTAGAATTGCTAGGATGTCATGTCCCAGTGCTGGAGACTCTGTAACTGGAGTAAAGCTGCAAGCCAAGGCTGTCAGGCTCCGTTCAGGGAACATATGTCCCAGCATATGGACAAAGATAAATGTAGTGTGAGTTACTTTTTGGCACTATGAGGAGTTTAATACAGATGAAAACAAGTTAAGTTTTATTTCAATTCACACTGGGATCTAAAAACAAATGCCAGTTATGCAAATTCATTGAGTCCAAACTCACATGCCTAAACAATTCAGTCTATGTTCAGGCATTTAGGCCTGTAAGCCAAGAATTTCCAGGTAGAACTAACCTGAGCTAGAAATGGCATCACTTCGGCATGACCTTCATAATCTGAATATATGATAAGTAACAGGTTTTGGTTACATACCTATAATGACATTCACCTTCCTTGTCCTTCTGATTTATAAAGAATATAAAATAACTTATCAAAACTATGCAGTTTTGTATTAAAAAATTATACACTCCTGGTAAATGTTCTCCGTGAGGAGTATGTACATTCCTGCAATCTTCTATGTACCTTCCTAGAGAAATAAGCATACAGGTTAATACATTGATTTAACTGAGGATGTTGTTGGTAGAACATCATTTCCCCAGAAAAAGAATATGGAAAACAAACATGCCTAGAACTAATGGAAATGTAACAAAAAAATTAAGATATCTACAGCATGAATTGAGTTTGTTTATTGGCAGCTTGAGGAAAGGTATTTATTTTCTTTCCTTCACCTTTAACAGATTGCTTCCCTTGAGGCCTAAATTCTAAGTAAACTGTTATGATACTGTGCAACAGATTTGTCAGAGCACCCAGCTGAAATTTAGCAGTAATTGCCTATGGTGATATTTTTGTCAAATCTCATTTAGAGATCTCAAACTCTAGATCGTTCATCATATATTTCTGTCTGCAAAATCCTCTGCATTAGATATTGTGGGAGTATTTAATCCATAGAATTACTGTTTTTCATATTAATGGGTTATAAATGAGAGCCTAATTACTACTAATTCCTTGAAAATCCACTGTTGGTGATTATAATCACTAACGATAAGATTGTTAAACATTCATCATTGTCTATCTTTAGCAAACTTAATGAGAAATTATGGATCAAATCTCAGTTTCTGATTCTGCTGCCAAGTGCTCGTGGAAGAGAACTCCTGCTGGCTGTGAGCAGTGCCAGGTCACCACTGGCGTTACCCCTTGGCACAGACACAGGGGCTGATTGGGAGACAGAAAAAGATGTGAAGGGAATATACTGTGCTCCTGCCATCCACAGCCCACAGAACTGTCTCCAGGGACTGCATCTCCTGATGTAACTCAGAGTCCTTTCATCCAAATCTGCTTTTACAAAGTCTAACTACCCCTGAACTTTCTTGTTTCATTATCAGGACAATGAGGAGATAAGTCACTTGAGATATTTTCATCCATTTCGAAGAAAAATCACCCCGTATATATTTTAAATAATCTTTACCTGGGAATTCAAGTTAAGTGGATGACTTGTGTAGAGGTAGATGATGACACTATCCTTGCTCTGTTGAAAGAGCTGTATCATCCAACAAGGCAAGAAACGTGGTGGCAGTCATTTCTTAAACAACCTCAATGGTGCTTTCAAGCGAACATCTTTCCAAAGTAATAATTTCTTCCTGCTCTTTGTCAAAGCCCTTTTCTGCACCTTTGTCAGCTGCAATTGACATTCTGGAATAGGAAGAGACTGGTGAAAAAATAATCTGTATACAGTCTTAATAACATCCTACACAACAGTGAGAAAGAAAGAAAGAAAGAAAGAAAGAAAGAAAGAAAGAAAGAAAGAAAGAAAGAAAGAAAGAAAGAAAGAAAGAAAGAAAGAAAGAAAGAAAGAAAGAAATTACTGCACATGTTCTATATACATAATTACCTCTGTACAGCTCTACATATATACAGAACCTAGATAAATATGTATGTGTTCTACACATGGTTCTATTTAGATATATAGAAAGACATATATAAAGAACATAATCCTGTAATTCAGTTAAATACATAAGTTTAAGAAATGAGGAAACCCAGTGATTTGAACCAAAAGAGTGCATATTCTGTATATAAAGTTTGCTGCTGAACTGGAACCATGGATGTAAAAACCTGAATGAAAATTAATCTCTACCTGTACTGAAAATAAGTTTCACAAAGAAAAAAGTGTTAATATAAAATATCAGACCACACAGTGAGAAAGGACTATCTCCTGCTCTGTTACATGCAGGTTTCAAGCCTCAGTTTACTGTTTGCTTTCTCATTTTGAATATATTTGGTATCTAAGCAACTCATAGTCAGAATAAGATAAAAAGACATGTGACAGCTTAGTATAAATTAAATAATTTCAGATAAATAATTTCAGAATAAATTCAGAAATGCATATTGAGTGACATCAGCGAAAACTGTGGTTGATGAAAGATCTAAACTGAAATTTATTATGCTACACATAAACAACTATACTTAGGCATGAATTCTATCTCTAGCAACTGCTACCAGTTTTGATGTCTTGAATGAAAATAAAAGTCACACTTTCTAAATTTAAGCGGTTTTACTGGGAAGTAGAGACTTTCTGTAGGAATATATGGACACTGATATGCCCAAGTGATTGGCAGAACTGTTCAGTGGTCTTCTGTGGTAGTTTTTCATTTGCAGATTTAAGAGTCCAGTTTTCTGTGTTAGTTACTTCAGATCAGTCCTGCAAAAACATAGTATGTACCTTCTGTCCCACTGCTTCAATCAATAACAATATTCTTAATAAAGTATTAAAGCTATACAAAAAATAAAAAGAGTTTTACCTCATGATAATAATGGTGGCACTTTGGATTAATAAACAGAATTGTTATTGGGTATTTTGTTTGAGCTGCAGTCTAGAAGCTAAATGAGACAGGAGTGGGGGTCCCACTCAGTTAATAAGCAGGCTTTTGGGAGCAAGGCTGCAATCACTGAAGTATCTTTTGGTTTGATTTAATCTGGACTGGTTCCCTCAACAAGCTCTCTTTATAAACCACCCAAATCCTAGAAACAGAAAATGAGTGGAAGTGTGGACACAACAGGGAGAGTAAGACTCTCCTCTGTGAAGTAATATGGATTTATGTTGTGTCGAAGTGACCTTGTGAGCGACTCCAGCCTGAACCCTTGAATCTCCAACAGAACCACTGAATTGAAAACTACATGTTTAAAAACTGGCCTCTCATTTTAGGATTCTTGCTCAACTCCAAGCCAAATTTCAGATTTGCTCAGTAGTCATCCATAGAAGATGCAAGTTATATCACTAAGAACTGCTTCCAAAGTATTTCATTTCACTTCCCACATACTCTATACAAATGTGGACTTACTGAGACATCTTTCAGTTATTATATTTGGGATTTTTTTTTCTGAAACATGGTCCATTTGTATGCAGAGCAATCTGCCCCAACAGATTCCATGGTTTCAAAAGCTAGAAAAAAGGTATTTCACTCTGTTGGGAAGCATATGCCTTGATACGACACTTTAAAACACACCTATTTTTCTAAATTAAGATTTTTTTCTCAAATCAAGAAGTTGACTGAATTAGTAATACTACAGCTTTTGTTCACATATATGGAAATGCAGTAGAAGAAAAAATAATTTCACCGTATTATTACGCTTTGTCAAAATTGTGATAAATAGCAGGCCATTTAAAAAAAAATAAGACTGTACACAAATTTGTATAGATAACCATAAATCAGTTGTATTTTTTTTTGCTTTTCTTTATCTAATTTCATTCAGGTTGGTTTTGGTCCATTAATTTACATTGTGTATCTAAAGACCTGAAATACTGTTCAGGCCAAGCTATCATGATTGTGCATGTACACGTATATTTACGAAAAAACCTGACTGCTAAAAGTAAGTCATGCTTGATTCACACAAGTCTTATTTATTTATTTAACATTTCACCCAGCTCGAACTACGGAAGAAGTTTATCACTTTAGCTTTCATAACGCAGCATGCAGTTGTCACATTTATCCCTCTAATACAGTGTGCACCGCTTATGCATAACTTCGGCTGTAATTTGAACCTACGGTTATGGATTTTCAGAGCTTGACTGGAGCAGAGGCTCCATAGACCTGGCTTTAAGAGGTTTTGTGTATGAATACATGTAAGTTATGTGCACTTTAAATATGTAAGTTGGGCTCTACTTGTCCACAAAAATCAGATTTGTTACCTGGCGTGCAACAAGCCAGTAATTATACACTCAAGAGAGACATTGATTATTTATTTCTGAGTTGCACAAGCCTGGGCACTTGGTGGTATTCCAGAAATCAACCACCCTAACTACCAAAACTTTTTACTATTTAGATATTTTAGCAAACTAAGGAATTAGTGTTTATTTCCTACAAGTTACAGAGTTCTTTTATTAATTAGTATTCTCTCTTCTGTGAACTAATGATGCTCTGGCTTCTCATGCTAATTAGTCCGCATGCTCAATCTTTCTCTTCTTTTGCGTCTGGGGGTTTCTTGGGTCCGTGGTCACGATCTGCCCCTGCCGGAATTGCCTTTTACCCAGTCGGAGCTGATTTAGCACAGTTGGCTTTTTCAGTTTTCTCTTTATCTCGGGACTTCTGCCAACGGTCCTTGTGGCCCATAAATCCTGCATCCTTTGTGTCCACTAGCAGCGGTACATCCTTCCTCCCAAGCCTTGTTAACCTCCCCCGAGGTCTGACATCACTGAAACATGTCCAGCCCTAGACCTTAACACGGCCACTCGACCAGGTAATTCGCCCTTCTAACACCTGGACACCACTTAGAGCTTGCTACCCTCTCTCTGTTTCACGGATTAATTCTACCTTCTTGTTGATTGGATTTCAAAGCATACAAAGATCAAAGAACATCCTTTCTCAAGGAAAAGTTTATATGTTCTGCATTTTGCAACACCCTCACGCCTGTCCCTGCGGAATAAATGCCTCAGCCCTGGGACTCCCACAGCGGCAAGCTGCCCCCGCGGCTCTCCTGGTGCGATAATACAGGATATCCTCTGGGATATCCCTGTTCGGTAAGCGCCGGATTCCCCTCACGGCCGCCCCGCCCCGCCCCGCTCCAGGCAGGCCCGCCGTCCCCAGGGCGCATGCGCCTGGGCCGGGGAGGCGGGGCGGCGGCGTGCGCGCGGCGGCGGCGGCGGCGGCGGCGCGGGAGAGGAGCCGGTGAGAGGAGCCAGGGCGGGCAGGCGGCAAGGAGGAGAAGCAGAAGGGGCAGGGTTGCTTCTGCTCCGCTTTCCTTGTGGGAATCGGTGCGGGAGCGAAACCAGCCACGGGCTGAGCCGCCCGCTGGGCCGGGAGCACCCTCAGCCTCACACGCGCGTGGCGGAAGGAGTCCTTAAGCCGCGCTCTGTGGAGGCCGGGGGTCGTCATTCCCCCTCAGCCAAGGCACGCCTGTGCCGGCCAGGGGGCTTGTAGGGCCTGAGGGGACGCAGAACCGTGCTAATCTTTTAAGTGCTGTCATTTTTTCTATGTCGTCTTTTATGCTAGAGTGTGAAAAGTCTGCCAAGTGTAGGTATTTTAGGACCAGTGAGTTGAGAGAAGTCCTAGTAAATAATGAAGTCCCGCCATGAAGTTTAACTTGTGCTCTTAACAGCCGTACTTGGTCTCAGCTGCAAAGTAAGTGCTTTTTGCACCTTCCTGGTCTGCTTGGAGTCACACGTACAACCTTCCCCGGGCTGGGACATCCTGAATGCAAGCTTTGGCTGATCCTTACCTTTGTGTTATCACTGCCATTTAATCGAAATTAATTCTTTTGTGAACACGTTGCTGTAAGCATCCTTTCTTTTGTGAGCTCATGTATGGGATCCCGTTGGAGATTAAGGCACCTACATACAGCCAGTGTAGGTTTTCATCCAGGAGATGAAATGTGTTTGGTGTAAGTTGCCATTCGCAGGGGTGTGTGAGAAGCAGACAGGGCTGGCAATCAGCAGGCGATTTGTGCTTCCCCGGAGGGAAGTTTGGCTGGCAGTGGCCTTGAAAAGCTGAAGTACTTTATGGCTTTAGATGTATTTAGGACACAGTCAAGCCCTGTTCTCATGTAACCAGTGGAGCAAAAGTGCTGTCTTTTTTTCTTAAATTTACACAATTTTTTCAGCCTTTTCTAGAACTTTTCCCCCACTTGTTTGTCCTTGGTTTTAGAGGCTCCTGTCATAATTTTTTTCTTTTCATCCTTCATATACCTAGCTAATTTTTTTGAGGTCAGCCTTAATCAAGCTGTTTGGGTTTTTGTGTCTTCATTCCATTTTGAATAGACATCTGAATAGATACTATGGAGAGATGCACAAACCCATTCAAAGCTGATAAAATGGGCCAAGGCTTTTTGTGTGTCTCTCTATATAGGAAATAATTTGCTTGATACATATGATTATGGGGTTTTTTTTGCCCCTGATAGCAGGATTACTTTGATTTCCCATACTTAATATGTGAATGACTTAAAGTTATTTTTCAAGTCACTTCAAACTTAGTGTCTTGTTATCTGTGTCCTTATTATGTGTGGTATGATTACTTATTAGTAGGTGTAATACAAGTACTGAATTACTTATATTATCAGGGATGTCCTTTTTTTCCTCATTAATTCCACTTATTTTTCTGTTGATGATTCTATAATCCCAACTTTTACCTCAGAAAGCATTGAAGGCAAAGTGTAAAATTAAAAGAAAAAAAATCCTTTCTCAAATGTATTTATGGAAATACGTACCAGAGATTAGTCCCAAAAGGAACTCTGTTTTAAAGTATTCCACAGATACATTTGTATTTATTAACCTCCTTGTACCCCAGTAGCTCTCCTGTTAGTGCAATCCACTATTGCATTTCTCCTTCAGAACAGTTTGGTTTTTCCCTTTCCCCTGCCATTTCTGATCTCTTCTCCTAACCTAATCTTTTTTCCTGCACTGTTGTACTTATACCCAGCATAACGTATTTGTTTGTAAATACTTATATTTAAAAGCGTTTGCAGTGCTTTGTTAATTATCTTGGTCTTGATGACATACAGATAATTCTGTCAGTTGATATCGTTATTGCCTTAATGAATTTTCCAAACTTTCTTTTTAATTGTCAAGTTATGTTATGTTTGACAAAGTCAAATCCAGCTGTTGAGGTTACTTCAGTTTTCTCTCTGCATGTTGTCTGTATCACAACAGGTAAAAGTACCATCTTTCTAGCAGTTTTGGAAGTGCAGACAAAGTACATCTTTGACTGAGGTGTTTTTCTGTATTCAGTCACTAAAATCCAGTCTTCCCAGTGTTACAGCAATCAAGACCTTTGTTTTTCCTTGTCTAGTCCTTGTCTAAAAGGTAGATTGGCATTAATATTACAGTTTATGTAACTGGTTTGGACTCCTACTATTTTTAAGGAGTATTTCCAGTCTTTGCCATCAACTGGATTTTCTTCATATGCCTCTGCTCTGCTGCTTTCAAGATGGGGTAAGCATTCCTGTAAGCAGCCAGAGAACTATTACTTTGTCATCCTTATCTTTCCTTATGTCCTGTGTATTTCCTGTTGTTTGTAAATCCTAGTTTATTGACTGTTCAGGGAGGTGATGATCTGTGAATAATCTACTTTACTCATTTTCATTCTCTTGCTACTTTTAAGTGTATATAAAACCAGAACTAAATATGTAATTCCTCAGTTAACTGAACTAGGAAAATTTATTCTTGTATTGATTTGCTCATATCCTGTATGCCTTTCCATTTTGGTTTGGTTTTTTGGATTTTGTCTGGTGTAGAAATGTCTGTATAATGCCTTACATAGTTAAGACCAATTTTGCTGCAGTCTTTTAAGTCTATCGTAGTTACATTCTTATCTTGAGCTAGAATATCTGTTTAGATTTTGTGTCAGTTCCCGTTTGTTTCCCTTTTATGCATATAGAAGCAAATGATAATGAAAACTTTTTATTTTCCAGATCTCTTTATTTCTTGTCTCTGCACCTCAAAAGGGACGTGCACGTTTAGGTGGCTAACTACAGGAATATCAAAATGCCTAATCTTGAACATCCAGCATACCCAGCAACTGACCTGCTTCACTTGGAAAATTTGGTGCCATGTCGAGAATCCCAGGTGTCCATGCTGCTGTCAATATTTGGAGAGGTAGTGCTTTTTGTATTCTATGTTTGAACAGAACAAAGACATTCCACTGTCTTGGAGGGGAGAATAGAAATTTAAGAGTGTTTTTTTGATGTCGTTATGAACATGCTTTGGTTGCCTCTTTGTTGAGGTTTTATTTTTTGTTACCCATCTTTCACATTAGTGTTTGGCAGTAGGTTCTAGTACTTTGGAAGGTTGAAAGCTGTCTTGCAGCTGGAAGGACCTAAATAAACTTAAAGGTATTTGTGCCCTGCTCTCTCTGAAGCCAGATTTTGCCACGACTCTGTTCTGTCTTTGCCAGTTAGTACCAGGGAGTAAGTCTCTTCTTTCCGGACCTAAAGTTCTGGGGTAATTTTTTTTCAGTGTCAGTGTAGAAATTCTGTTTGGTTTTGATGTGTTAATCTAATATCTGAGTGCCTGAATTCTAAGTACATTAAATTGTTCTGATTCTTAGTAGTTTTGAGGCTGGTCGTAAGAGTCAGAAATCACTTGCTTGTTAGTTGATTCTGTTACTGCTTCACAAAGCTGTGGTAAAAAGTAATGGGGATTTTTATCTGCAAACTTATAAGCAATTGATATGTCTGCTTACATTCAGTACCAAAATGGAAATTTGTATCTGTTTCTGTCTTTCACTATGGATAAAAATAATAACATCAAATTACAGCATTCAAGTTTTATGTATATGTTACAAGCATAGTGGCAACAACTCTTCTTAAAAATAGATACTTAAATTCTTGATAAATGTACAGATACTCTAACCTGCATGTCTATCACAAGAGTGTTTCATCTTGGATAAATTGAATAGTGTTTTTCATAAAAAGTGTCAATTTTATTTTTGTATTAATTTTTAGGTCAATATATAAAATTCTTAGAAATGAAACCACAAAAATAAATACCTGTTCGGAATGGAAAAAAAAGAACAATTCAGTTCTTTTCCCTGCATCTTAAGAAAAAATTACATGAAATAAACAGCATCAGGACCATTAAATAAATAGATACATACAATATTGCCTTGTGAGAGAAGAGTAAGCTTTACCATCTCCTCCTTCTTACCATTTAATTCTTTTCTGTTTGGTGCTAATGAAAAGAAAGGCAATTTGTAGTGTTTGCAGCAGCTAGGGCAATGTATGGCTTGCAATTTGGGCTTGCCAAGATTTTGTTTCAGTTAGTTAACTAATTTGAATTAAGAGTCCACTGCTTTTCTCTGTGTGTGTGTTTTTGTTGTTTGTTATAGCAGTTTCACTGGCAGTTATGTGATACTTGATTTTTGCAACTTACCCTGCCATCATTTCAGTGAAGATGAAACATAAAACTTGATTGTGTTGATTGCATAATAATTGGTGTATTTTATATTTAATGCCTCAATTTAGAAGATAACTTTTCTTTAAGAGGGAAAGTTCATTGATAAATCTTTCATCTGTTGAATGAAAAAGAAGAAGAATTGAAACAGCAACAACTTTTTTTTTTCCTCTTAGCGTCAGCAGTTTAGTTTTCCATCCATCTTTATCTATGGACATACATCTAGTGGAAAGACTTATGTGATGAAAACTCTTCTAACTACCTTACAGGTAAGAATGGTCACAATGGATATTGAGTTTACAATTTATAACCATGGTTCCTCAAAATGGCCTCTACTTTCTCAAAATGGTTTGTTTCCTCCACCATTTGTGCCTTCCTGATTCTTCTCCTCCACTTAGTGTGTTGTGAATGCATCACTCTTCTCACTAGTGCGCTTAGGATAAAATGAAGTTTTACATACTGAGATACAATATAAACCATAATAACTTTTTAAAGAAAGTTTAAAAAAGATAAAAAAGGAGGCAAATATTGTTCAGCTTGTCTCCATGACTTAGTCTGAAGTAGCTCCATTGACTTCTTGTTTTAATTTTTCCCAAAGCGTGTTTTAAAGTCCTCTTAAGTTGAAGGGTGTCATTACAGAAATTTTCATCTAGATCTGTTAATATCTCTGTTTTTGTCAGTCATGAAATTCAGGGATTTAAATCCAATGACAGGTGCCCACTTAATGCCTAAACTGTAAATTTCCACTTATGTATTTCTATAGTCCTGATGCTTTCGGCTTGTCCACAGTGAGTTCATCACTTTTCTGCCGGACTGGGTTTTATGTAGAAATCCCCTTCATTAAAAATTCTGCAGAGGGAGAAGAGTAGAAGGCAGGGTTTTATGATCCTCTTCCGTGAAGTGGCCTTTTCATGCATTGCTCACAGCACTGTGCTGACCTCTTGCACCATATCCAAAGATGTGGCCAGACCCTGGAAAGCAGCTGGTTCTAAGCAGCAACTCTCTACAGAATGTCTTGTACCATGTATAGGTGTCTCCTATGTAATGTAGAGGTGTGAATCACCTCTGAGACACCCGACTTTCCTTCTGCTATGGAGGTGCAGCACTTTGAATTGCTGCTTTTGGTGATGTAGCCCTTTCCTTTTAGTGGTGTTCAAAGTCATATAAAAGCTTTTTATTACATGCTGTGTGAGTGGATTGCCAGCATGTACCCACACTTCCCCATATCTGCTGAATCATATGCCATATATTGTATTTTAAGTAGAAAGACTGGAATGAAGCACTTGGATTTTTTTTTTTTTTTGTTATAGACAAACACATTCCTCCATCTCAATGACTAATGTTTTCCACAGGTTTTAATGTTAAGTGTGAAAAAGAGCATCTGTCTTACCAGAGATTATGGAGTTGTGCAGATAAGCAATGTCTTAAAAACCGGGTTGCTAGAAAATAATCTTTTTTTGCCTTAAGTAGGTTTGACTACTGGTACTATTTTGTAGGTTATAGTGTCTTCTATTTAAAGACAAATGACTGTAGATTTTCAATATTACTAAATTGGTACTGATAATGTATCTTATACTCTTTTTTTCACTCACTCTTTGCTCTGAAAAGATCTGGTTTTCTAAAAGTATTCTTCACAATCATGCTGATCACATGAGTCTGATATGGAAGGTTACACTATGTCATTTGTGTGCATTGAATGCCAAAAACATTCAGAGTAATTCTGGGGAGTGTGCTCCTGGATTACTTTCTTTGTAATGTAAGTTTGAGATGTCTGTGTTTTCTAGACACTGTAATTTGTAATAAGCCATTTTATGATACTCTAATGTCTTACAATTGTCTAAATTTCTTTGAACTAAATGCTATTTGGTTTTCTTTTTATGTATTGCTCACAATTTTTCAACGAAGTTAAAGGATACATTGTGTTTCAGTTTTTAAACATAATTAAAAGGTACACTGTTCCATTTGAGCATTCATCAGCTCTCTCTTCAGTTTGTGATACATAATATTTTGACTAGGTACATAATTGATCCTTTTTTTTTAACAAGTTTTTTTTTTGTTTTGCTCTATATTCTGTTGGCAGGGTATGGTTTCTTTCGTTCTCTCATATGGAAGAGAAAACTATTTCTGGAGTATTTACACTGAAAAAGCCAAATACAGTTGTATCATTTTTCTTGTTTTCTTCAGCTTCCTCATGTGTTTGTGAACTGTGTGGAGTACTTTACATCACGACTTCTTCTAGAAGAAATTCTCATCCAGTTGCAAAGCTCTTCTTCTGACACAGAACAGACCTGTCCTGTGCATTGTGATACTTTGAATGACTTTGTTCGTCTGTTTAAACAAGCTGTGGCGTGTCGGGAGCTTCAAGATCAAACATTTTACATTGTAAGTAATGTCATTTTATTGTCCAGTGCCATTCTTGCTAAGAGGGTGTAAATAATTGCTATCAATAATTTGTATGTGAAGTGTGTGCCTCATAGAGCAGTTCGCACAAAATTTTGCTGTAGACCTCATTCAGAACCTGCTGACAGATTCTTTCTGTTGGTTTACAGGCTTTAGGTGAGGTTCTCTGTTTTTCCTGATTTTACAATTTTTTCTACAGAAAAACTATATAGTATAACTAATAATGAGCATAAATTATACCACACATTTAAATTGGAGCATCAAACCTAATCTACAAAATAGTACCAGTAGTCAAACCTACTTAAGGCAAAAAAAGATTATTTTCTAGCAACCCGGTTTTTAAGACATTGCTTATCTGCACAACTCCATAATCTCTGGTAAGACAGATGCTCTTGTAATAGTGTTACAAAGTCTTTAAATATAGAGAGCCTGTATTTTTTTTATTATTAGTAAGTCATGCTTATCTGTTTCCTTGTGAAAATAGCTTCAGAAATGAGAAAGCAGTGGTGGGGAATAGGGCAGAAGGGAATATGGAGTATGCAATTGACAAGGCTTGGTTGGCTAGAATAGAGCTTAAGGATAATATTAAGGAACTAAAATGCATAACTTCCTCTGTAAAAGTGCTTTTGAGATCTTATATCTTCAACTACACTTGTGGCCCTCTGAAACAGGGCCTGTAGTTTTAAAATTAAGATGGAAAAAAAAAGTCTGCAATGAAAAAATTTACGATATGCTCAAGTGGAATAAACAGCAGATTGCAGGAAAAATAATCAGAATTTAGGATGCAGGAATGATTGAATCAATGTAGTACTAGAACACTAGGATTTGGTTTAGGTCTTTGGGTTTTTTTAATGTGATAACCTTAACTACATAAAGGGGTCAAAATTTGCAGACATCTATGACAACATTTATTGTGCTGAGGGATGAACATGGAAACAAATTTCAGTCATACAAGAGGTCTGATGAAAGGACAATATGTAGGCTGTAGTATTAGTGATGTGTAAATGTATATATATTTATTGTGGACCTGCAAAATATACAGACCAAAATTTCAGGCCAGCAATAGGAATTAAAAGTTTTTTTAAAGAGTTGAAATTGATTATTTAAGAAAACAAGAACGTGGTTAAGATTGAGAGCTTAATGACCCCGGGTAATCACTCTGCATGTTTCTCACAGCAATCAATGTGCCCGTACTGCTTTGGGGGTTTTTTGCAGTCAAACAAGAAGTTCATAATTACACTGAACATTCTTCATTCTGTTTCACAGGTTATAGTTAAATAAGTTTTATTTTCATTTAAAAATACTTAGCCACTGAGTTAAATAACTTCATATCATGTTTAGTGGAAACTACTCTCATAGTTTCCTATAGGTCACAAGGTTAATAAATTTTACATACTACTTAAAAATGGAATGAAGAAAACAATGTACTAACACTTAAAACAGATAAAAAGTTATAAATAGACAAGTAGCTCACTGTCACAAAAGTGTATCAACATTCTTCAGCAATTCCGTCAGCACAAAATTTATCTCTCTAATAACCCTCAGTGAATTTCACAAGGTACTTCTTACGGTAAAATTTTACTTTCAGATTAGTATTTGGATTAAAAACTATTCTACTGCAGTAAAGAATTCTTCATGTATTCTATGAAAATTGGCATCGCTCAGAAAATTAGAAAGTTCTTGAACAATGGTTGTAGAAAATAAAGCATTAAATAACTACAAAGGTTCAATTGTATCATGAAAATAGTTGTTGCATATGAAGAATTAAGTATTAAATTAGTATTTCAGTTACATTCTGCATGGGAACAGACAGGAATGGGAGAAATCAATTCATGTTTATTAACCTATGTCACCTGGATTTATTGTAGAGCAGTTTAAATTGAGGCTGATGGAAGACCAGCATGCTGCTAACATAAACTGGCAATGCTAACTTATTCTATTTCATTTCAGTAGTAAATAATGCAATATTTCAGCTCAATTAACTCAGAGTAAATTAAGATAAATGTTTACTTTCAAACAGAGGATTCTAAATGTTTCTCTTAACCCAAGCATAGATGCTGAATGCTTGTGATTACTTATAAAAAATGAATTCATTCATTTTAACTACCTGAAAAATTGGAGCAGATATAACTTGTAGTTATTCATACATTTACAATATTTAGCACTTTACAGAAGTATCAAGCTACTTTTTTAATGTAAGTGAGCAGCCAGTTTTAGAAAGTATAGGCTTTTTTAGAAAATTGAAGAGTGACAAGTCTACATGGACACTAAAGAATAAGACACAGATTTATAGACCTGGGGGAAGGCTGTTTCTGTGAACCACGTGACATTTTCCACAAGCCCGGGTCACAGTGTATTTTTTCTGCTGTAAGTGGGAACTGTAGTTTGTTTCCCATTTAACTAAAAAGTGCGACTTGCTCAGGTCAAGACCTTAAATCTTTGTGTTTGGGAGCTGCATGTCACGGGGTCCAATAAGTGGTATTTTATTAGTAAAAATATGTAGCATCTCTTTGGTCTGTAGTGTAAAGCAGTTTTCATTCCTGAAGTAATTTATTACATAAACCAAATGCAGATACCAATATAAAATCATATGTTGTAGTTTTAAATAAATTGCCAAGAAGTATCAGATATTCATGCAGCGATGGTTCTTTCAGGTTTGTGTGGTAGGATTTTGAAATAATATTTTCAGAAAATGTTTGGTTGTCCACATAAAATTCTTTTCCTTACTGTGGGCAACAGAAATGATAGATGTCATAAGATTTTTGTAGAGAGAAGATATGTAATAGGATAGAAAATACAATTTTCTAGAGACCTACAATTTTTATCTCAACAGCAATAATTCAAAAGAAGTAATAAACTTCAGAATTTAGATTTATATTGCAAGTAGTAAATAAGCCATGAAAGAAATATGTTTCTATTCTTTTTTTTCATTCTTGTCAAGCTTTTAGGTGTACTGGGAATACACATTTTTTTACCAAAGGATAAACATACATGTGTTCATGCTTCTGTTTTTATTCTCCACTCCAAAATGTTATTTGCTTAAGTTGTTTATTGTTTAAGTTGTACATATGCTACATATCTGTTAGTGCTATGTGGGGTTTGCCTACAATAAATCCTGTAAATTCCTAGGCTGCAAACTATGGCAAGAAAAGTTTCTCTCAAAATTCAGTTCAGTGAATTACAGCTGATAGCTAATTTTTTGAAAATATCGGCTCTTGCTCGTTTCTGAAAAATAATTTCATAGTGGGAAAAGATAACTCTCCTAGAAGTAAGCATGTAATTACAGTGCTACTGTACTATATGCACTTTTAAAATATAAGAAGAATTTTGGGGAAAAATTGAGGTTTCAATGGTTGTTAAGGATATCATGTCTTTGTTGTGATATTCCTGACTGGACTTGAATAATAATTCTTCCTGCCATAAGGCATGAGAATGTGGCCTGTCTAGGGATTGTATGTTTTTTTAGATGCAGAGCTGCTTGGGCTTCCTAGAAGCACATTTGAAGCAATAATCTCTTCAATTCAGTTTCCAGCAGCTAAGAATTAATTTTAAGTCCGTGTGAGAGTGGAAGTTGATTTTGTCTGTATAATATCATTGTTTTGTTAAAAGGTTCTGGATAGAGCAGAGCAGCTGAGGGAAATGGAAGCAAACATCCTGCCAGCATTTCTTAGGCTTCAAGAGTTGGTAAGCATCTGGAAAGAAATTATCGTATGTGTCCTGCATATTGAAAGTAACTGAATGTGTGGTATCTGTACATCCAGGCTCACAGATAAGTGATTCTTTAGATGAGAAAAGTTGCAAAATTAACCCTCACTCCCCCAAAACAGTGGTCAAAACTAGAAACCAAACTAGAATTTAAGCATTGGGAGATTTTTAGTAGACTCTTTAATTTTTTTTTTTAAATTGTGTTTAATGGTATCTTATTTACAATCTGGCGTGTTGTAGATTCTTTGGAGGCTTGTGTCAGATATATAGCTGTCTTTTCTAGATTATTTGTCTTTTAAGAATGAGATTTTCAAGAGACTACCAGCTGTTTAATTTGGCTGGGGCTGCACAGCTCAGCAGCTGTGAATGTGATTTGACTTGCTAGAGTTTTCTCACACTTCTCCTGGAATTGTGCTGTGGTAGGTTTCTGATTGGAGTAGACCACTGTGTGCTTTCCTTTCTCATTTCTGAAGCATCAAAGATTTTGCCTTGAAATAAGGAAAAATGGTACATTCTCTAAAAAGAAACTGAAGACAAAACCAGAATTTCCTGGTACTTTGAAATATCTGAACACGTAAATAGCTGAAATTATACTTGTTATCTCAAAGCTTTTATGTGGTGCTCTTAATCTTCTGGTCACATTTATTTCTCTATTGAATGAAGACTGATTCACAGCTGTGTTCTTAATCCTGACAGCTGGTGCATTTTCTGTCTCTTTTTGTCGGTTCTGCCCATGTTCTGGGCTATGCTGCTCCTGAAGCAGAAACAACCTGTTCTGCAGAGAAAGGAGGCAAATGTGGGTTTATAATTGCTGTTCAGGGATCAAAACCCCATAGACTGCGACTTAAGTGTTTCAAAGGAACACTCTCAAATTCAAAAGTAACCTCCAAATAAGCTTGTCTCTTTTCTTGAATGCTGATATTCCAGTTGCCTGGATTCTGGACTGAGGCTTTTTAAAACAGTTGTGCAGCCAGTGTTGCAGAGAAGTGTTGTAGGTGCAAATCTACTGCTGCATCTCTTCTTTCCTGGAGTGAAAACAGACCAGAAACTCCACTAGTAGTAAAGGATATCATGGGACTGAAGGGTTGCTGCTGAAGAATAGGTCATGAATGCTTGATTTCTCTGAGAATTGTGGTGGCAAGTACTGAAGTTCTTCATACTGGATGATCAGTCAGGAAGTGAACTGAACATATCTTAGTACTTCTGTCAGCTGAAACATGAGGAGTTCTGGGAGAGGAAACCAACAGAAAGAAATGCAGAAAGATACTTTCTTGTTGAAAGGGAAAAAAATATTTATGTTCCATAAAAAAAAAGGAAGAAGAAACAATAAAGAATATGGTGGGTGCCACTTCACCACGAAGTGGGAAAATTGAGTAAAAAAAAGATTCCCACTAAATTTTAGGGAAGGGAATAGCATTTAAACTTTTTTTAAGTCATTCACAGCTCATAGTCACAGCACTGTCAGTTCAGTCAGGTTCCGTCCTTTTGTTTTATGGAGGTGCCTCAATAGTTTTCAAATCTCTTTCTTGAAGAACCATATTTAAAACCATCTTTTGTTATGCAGAATTTTTGTTATGGTTGCAAAAACCTTGCAAAGAGGGAGAATGACACATCTTCTTCACAGATAGTTTTAGCTTCATATTAAGTAGCTGATATTTTTAAGGGTGACCAAAATAAGGAATATTGTTTGTAATATGAAGCATTTTGTTACTTATTGACCAAAACATCCAACCTGAGGCAGGTATTTTGTCAATAAAAACTTGGTTAAAAAGAATGTGCTACTGTGAACAGCCCCATTGTTAACTAGTAAAACAGTTGGGAGAGTAGACAGGTAATACTGCATGTTTGGTTTGGGATGTGTTTGTTTTTAAAGACCAGATTGCCTTTAAAATAAAGTACAAGATAGCTTGGTTCCAGAAGTGCTGAGATTTGTTTTTGCTTTTTAACTTTTCCTGTTAGCTCTGAAAGTCTGTGTTTAATTACTAAAGTAAACTGTTCTCTTAATTTTGGGGTGGAATCTATTTGGTATTCTGTACCATCCCACAAAACTTACATGTCAGTGAAATGGCAAGGGTTGGAGAGAAATATCATATAATTATGAAGATTTGCAAATGTATGAGCTGCTTGATTAGGCCAGCTGAAACTTTAATACAAATTACTAGCATAGTAATAAAACTCTAAATTCAATGATTTTTGTGAAACAGAAAAGTCACAATAATAATTTTTCACGCTGATGCTCTAACATGCACTGTTATTTTGTTATGTCTCTGCCTGTCACTCTCTCATTCAGTTTTTTCTCTTTCCTGTGTAGACTGACAGAAATGTGACAGTTGTCCTGCTCAGTGAAATAGTGTGGGAACTGTTCCGTCCAAACGTTGGGTGCTTTGAGCCATTCACCATGTATTTTCCTGATTACAGCATAGGTAAACAAATTTTTTAATCTGCTTTTTGGGGATTGTATACCACTTTGTCAAAGGCCGTTCAAAAGTTGTTTGCATGTTTATCAGCGTGCCTTTTACAGAACCTGGAATATGTAATAGCTACTCGAATGTAAAAGCCTATATTCACACAACCTCCAAAGGTCTTGTCTTTTTCCACTTGCCAGAGCATCTCAAAATAATGTTTTGATTCCATTACATTTGCTGGTCCTTTAAATCAGTGTAGGTTTGGGTGGATTTTGTTGGTTTTTCTGTTGGTTGGTTTTTTTTTTTTTTTTTTTTTTTTTTTTTTTTTTTTTTTTTTTTTTTTTTTTTTTTTTTTTTTTTTTTTTTTTTTTTTTTTTTTTTTTTTTTTTTTTTTTTTTTTTTTTTTTTTTTTTTTTTTTTTTTTTTTTTTTTTTTTTTTTTTTTTTTTTTTTTTTTTTTTTTTTTTTTTTTTTTTTTTTTTTTTTTTTTTTTTTTTTTTTTTTTTTTTTTTTTTTTTTTTTTTTTTTTTTTTTTTTTTTTTTTTTTTTTTTTTTTTTTTTTTTTTTTTTTTTTTTTTTTTTTTTTTTTTTTTTTTTTTTTTTTTTTTTTTTTTTTTTTTTTTTTTTTTTTTTTTTTTTTTTTTTTTTTTTTTTTTTTTTTTTTTTTTTTTTTTTTTTTTTTTTTTTTTTTTTTTTTTTTTTTTTTTTTTTTTTTTTTTTTTTTTTTTTTTTTTTTTTTTTTTTTTTTTTTTTTTTTTTTTTTTTTTTTTTTTTTTTTTTTTTTTTTTTTTTTTTTTTTTTTTTTTTTTTTTTTTTTTTTTTTTTTTTTTTTTTTTTTTTTTTTTTTTTTTTTTTTTTTTTTTTTTTTTTTTTTTAGTGATGGTTATTGTTTGTTTTTCCACAAATGTGGTCAATTTATTAAGTTGGCTTTAAACAAGCAACATTTATTTTTGTTTAAACAGGACATCTGCAGAAGATCTTGTCTCAGAATCATCCCCCAGAATATTCTGCAGATTTCTACTCTGCATATATCAATATTTTGCTTGGTGTCTTCTACATGGTCTGTAGGGACCTGAAAGAACTTCAGCATCTGGTGAGATGAGCTTCTTTAGAGTTGCTGTTTTGTTTTGGGTTGTCTTTTGCCAAATGAAAGTCTAAATTTATTGTTGCTCTGAAAGTCAAGATTTATTGTTAAATATGGACAAAGAGAAAATCAGAGAATATAGGATGTTTTGGGTTGGAAGGGACCTTAAAGATCTAGTTCCAGCTCTCCTGCCATGGGTAGGGACACCCTCCACTAGACCAGCCTGCTCAAAGCCTCATCCAGCCTGGCCTTCAACACTTCCAGGGATGGGGCAGCCGTAGTTTCTCTGGCAGCCTGTTTGTGTCTCACCATCTTCATAGTAAAAAAGCCTTCTTTATATCTAGTGTAAATTTGCCCTCTTAAGAATGTGTTGGCTTAAAATGCAGTTGCCCTAAAAATCCATAACAAAGCTTGCAGTTGTTTTGGTGGCTGTAAAGGGCTTCCAATGCTGTGTAGTTTTCTGGCAATACATTGAAAGTATTTGGAAAAAGGCATTTTAACCATATAATGTAAGAGTAAACAAACTTAACAGAAGAAAGTTGAATTTCTTGATAGTGACCTTTGCATAAGAAAAGCTTAATAACAATAACAAACATTGTCTCATCCAATTATTATTTAAATAACTATACTGTGTACAAGGAAATTTTACAATTTTGATGTTATCAGCGAACAGATTGGTGTTCAAGAAATGATCTGAATGGTCTGCCTGTGTTTCCCTCAGGAGCATGTTGCTAAATTTCAGCTGAAGTTGTCTGTTAACCGTACAGGTTTTATATTTAAATGAGATTGCTGGAGACAGAAGTAGAAACCAGGGTCACAGTTATTGCAGACGTGTACTTGAGTGGCTCTGCTTATGAGAATTTCATTAGCTTTAGATGCACTGTTTGCTTGTGCAACACTATGAAAATACTTACATGATTGGACCCTAAAGTCTTTATGTGGTTGACAAGTCTTTTCCATAGAAGATAGTGACAGACGCATAAAACTGAATGCAGGCTTCTGAACTCCTCAGTGTCTAATATAGACTCTAAATGTGTATGCTATTATGTGTGATTATTGATAATACATTCTGGAATTTTATTAGATTTATAAATAGAAGTTGCTGCACTGAGTTTTGTATATTAGCCCAGAGATTTATTGAAGTGCAGTAGGACAAAAATAGAATGAAATCTGAGGATTGGTGTTTTACAAAATTCTGTGTGATATTGATTTAAATATTTTAGAAGAAAGTCTAGATTACAGTGTTGTCAAAAATCTCTTAGTCTTACTTTAGGCAAAAGGAGTTCATTTGCATATGGAATATGTTAGCAGGTTTTTTTGTGATTGGTTGATTTTTTTAAATAAATAATTTCTGCTTGCGTTTAAGTGTGCTGAACTCCTGGAATGGAAAGTTTTAAGTGAAAATGAAGGGAGTAAGTTCATGAAAACATTTTTATTGCATTTATAATGATAAATTGTTACGTTAGTTTAAGAAAATGCAACCTCTTGAGTACAGTAAACAGATCTTGCTGAGCTCAAAGCCATGTAACCTGTGATAGATTACTTCTCTTTGTATTTTATGGTACAGAAATGTTGCTATGTTTTACAGTGTAATGTTTGTAAGCAAGTGGCATAATTATCGACTGAAAAAGAATTTGTTGGTTTTGCAAAGGAATGAATTACCCTGCTAGTTATACTTTGTAGCTGGATCAGATAGGTAATACTTTAATATGTTCTATTTTTTGCTTTCTGCAGGCAGCACTCAATTTTGCTAAATACTGTGAACCAGTGGTCAGAGGGGAAGGTAAGGCTGTGTCCTTAATTTGAGTGGGTGTATGAGAGCAGGTGCTGTTCAGTGGGTTTTGGTGAAGACTTTGCTTTGATCCTTGTGGTGTGGTGACACAGTAGTTCTCGGGTCACAACAGCATTGCTTGTTCCAGTCACACCCAGTCATTAGCACTTGCAGCAGAAGCAGTACGTGGTATTTGGTGGTGGCTTTTTAGGAAACAAAGATGGAAATACCATGAAAATTTTCTTCCCTCCTGTAAATCTTTCTCCTCACTCAACCATCAGGATTTCTACAAAGTAATGGGATAAATTATTTCTCTGTTGAGGCTAAACCAAGGCAGAAACCAAGACGAGAGGTTCTGTCAAACTGACACAGATTATCTCAGAATAGTTGTAGAGAAACAGCTTTGTCTGGCAGCATGTGCTTGCTGGATGGATGGTGGTGGTGCATCATCCTAAAGCAGCATGTCAGACTCAGGGTGTTAGACTGTGTCATGCCTGTGACTGTTCAGGTGTCAAGGATGAGTTTTAGTGTTGTACGAGTTAAATGTTTAATAGAGTTGATTCTGTCTTGGTGCAGCAAATGAACGCGACACCCGCAAACTCTGGAAAAATATTGAACCTCATTTGAAGAAGGCTATGCAGACTGTTTATCTCCGGGAAATATCCAGGTAATTTGGAGGGCATGCGCTTGTTTGCTTTTTTGAGGTTGCTGTTTTTAACAACCTTCGTCTCACTGTGTTTCATGGCTAGTGTTTCTTTTTTGCTAGATATAATCTTTTTTCTTTGATGTGCATTTCTTTCTTGCCATACACTGTTAGAAGTAGTGTATCTCAGGAGGAAATTTAAACAAAATAGTATTTGTAGCATAAATTGGATTCAATAAGTAAAGCAGTGGCAGCAGGTTTTGTTCTCCTTTTTACTGAGGCTAGATCCATTTTCTGTAATGTATGAAACTACCAAGCATGGAAATGCCTCACCAGAATATACAGACACAGTTTAAAACACACTTTGCTGTGTTTGTTAGCTCGGCAGATCCTCACTGAACCAAGGATGTGCGCAAGCCTCAAAATTCTTGAGACATTACAGATTTTGAGTATCTGTGTTTCTTTGTTTGATAGAGCTAGGTTTGTTTGCTGACTGTGCTTTCTGACCCTTTATTTTCTTTACCAAGGGCAAATTTTTTCTTACATGGAATTGCCGTTTTTGACAGCATTAAAATCTGGTGTCCTGTTAATGGCTATTTCTTGTGATATTGTTTTAGATTCCTTGTTTATTTTGTAAGCTGCCATACTGCTAGAAGAAAGGATGGTGGTGTTCATTCACAGTGGTAATAATTGGCTTAGGTTTAATGTTCTCTCCACCTTTAAGATGAGTGATTCTGTTGTTACACCATGTAAAGAGAGATCATTCAGTATTGCTTGATTTCTTTATCTTGATAAAAACATACTGATTTCTTTCCTTTGAATGTCATTGAGGCCATAGGGTATTCTGGTCGCAACCTGAGTGCATAGTAGAAGTCTTTGCTAATGTTTTAGAGATGTGATCATTCCTTCAAAAAGAGAATTGATTTTGCTTTGTACAAGCTAGGATTCACTGTACAATGCAGCATTTTTCTGTTTGGCTCAAATATTTATTTGTATTCAATATTGATCTTCATTACACAGTCTACTTGGGATCTTCCTGACTTTTTACATTGTGCAATTGCCTACTCTAATTAGGTTATAATAAAAGATTATGATACAAAATAGCTTGTGAATTGTTTCCAAATAAGTAATTACCTTCTACAGTTTTCTTTGATTATAAATTTGAGCTTGACTTGATTTTTATTAGAAATTTCAGCTTTCTGTCTAGCAGTTCTAGGATTTACTTCTGTGTACCAGTAAATGCTTGAGGAATTAAAATCACTATATCAGTTTTTCTGGCCACAGAACTATGATTACTCTGGATTTTTCTTGACCATGCAATTTATAGCAATAGAACTTTGCTATCAGCTGTTGTGCTACCTGAACTGAAAGGATAATGAACCCTTTTTTTTCTGCCTGTAAAATAGACATTGGATAAAACCTTAACTCATTGATGAGTTGGTTTGTCATTCGTTGTAATTTAAGTATTACATGAGCTCTCATTACACTGTTTTTGTAAGTTTTATGGCTTATGGCTGATAAACTGTGTTCATGAAGAGCTTTAAAAAACAAGCCAAAACAGCTTTAACAAACTTAACTTTTTAAAATCCCCTTGTGATATACAAAATGCCTTAAGGGAAGTTTTAAAGTGAATTTTTTTGCTATTGTTTAGGAAAACACCAAACTACTTGGAGGCATTTTTCACTGACAGAATAATCCATCTTGATGACTTCCATTGACTTCAAAATTACATTATGAAGTAATTATAGTGTTTATCTCACAAACATAAGCAGTTATTAAGCTTAAGTAATTAAGATTAAAAAGAATCAAAACAATCAGTGTTTTTACTTTTTTTCCAATTCTGCATTATTCTTGAAACTTGGAACACTGTGGATATTTGCTTACTCATGGTGGTTAGATGAGAAGAAATAGGTATTTTACAATTAGGTCTTCTATGCCTTAATCAAACATTATTTTTTGCTTTTTTTGTTTTCAAATACATAGTCTGCGGATTATTAAAACTTACGTGTGAGATAGTAGGACCTTGTATTTTTAATTATTCTCTCACTAACTATATCCTAGCCAGTGTCACAAAATTAAAATATACATATACCAAGCAGCTCATTTTCTGTAAAAGACAAATAAATACTTCATTGTTATGTATTTGCATTATCTGTCTTTCAGCTCACAGTGGGAGCGTTTGCAACATGATGGTGGAGAGCCTGGGCAATTGAAAGGTATCAAACACGGTAACTGTGTAGGGGTTTGTAATGTGGAATGTGCTTTTCAGTTTGACTTGGTCATTGTCATCTGCGAACACATGAATGAAACTACACAGACAAGGCTACCTGTTAGTATTCAGTTCCAGTTCAGGGTAATCATGGTTTTTTGAGATGTTCTACAAAGGACTATTTTTCCCTTATCATATATACTGGGAGTAACCTTTCCTAATATCCTTTGCAGGTAAAAGCAGTCTTCTTTGCGTCAGTATTTCTTATGTAAGAAGGTGTGAGGAGTGGCCTGACCCCTGATGGTCAAACCTCTGTGTGCCAGCTGGCAGAATTGTCCAAGTGGGGAGAAGAGAATGTTGTACCTAGTATATTGCACTGGATTAGCACATTCCTAAACAAACACATGTCCTGTGTCCAGATTTCCTGGCAAAGAGAAATGTCAGAACTGCAAGTGTTCTGTCTGTTTTTTTCTTGAACAAGTAGAGCTTTGTTGATTTTATACTTTAGACAGGCTGGAAAGTCAAATCTCAATATTATTTGTCAGCCTTCATTTACAATTTAGGAAGGAATACTAAAATATTTTCCTGGTGATGTCACTTGGTCATGGTCTTTTGACCAGTTTGTAGTTTGGGAACACTTTTTTATATTATTTCTAATGACAAATAACTTCTTTAGATAAATGTAATCATCAGACTGTTTCCTATATTTGGTTTATGATTGGTGAATCTTCAACATTTTTGAACAAAGGAGTTTGATTCAAAGTGTTTTTATTAAACTGCCTCCCAGATGATCATGAAATATTTTGCCTGACAACCCCAAGAAGGGAGACTTCGTTTAAAATGCATTTTCATAGGTATATGTAGTAAGAAAAAATGTCATGTTGTTAAACAGCATTTGACAGCAACATGCTTAAAAAGAAATTCTAATAAATAAAATTCTAACTCTAATAAAGGTAGACATCATCAAGTAGTTCAGTGTGTGATATAATATTGGCTGACCAGAAAAATGGAGAAAAACCAGATGTTTTTGTATTAAACTGAATTGTGTGTCTGTAAGAGTTGATTTGTTGTTGCATTATATAATTAGCATGCAGTACAAGAGAATCCCTTGATTGTAAATGAAACTAAAACTGCTATTCTTTTATGCTTACATGAGAGGAAATTGTGACTAGCTGTCATCTAGGATACTTCTCCTTATACTGTGGACTCTGAATCGTAACTTTTGAATGTGTTTAATTCTTTGATCTTTATTTGATGATATTTGTGGATTAAAGCATACAGGTACAGGTGCTTCACAGAACAAGTTGAAGTAAAAAACTGAGCAAAGAGGGCATGAGAGAGACCCTTTAATGGTTTCTGTAGTTAGCCAGCAGATGAAGGATGGTTCGATGATCCTATTCTTATGCATGAGCATGTAAAACAAGAGCAGGGGACTGTAGAGGTGAAAAATACAAAGTAAAAAAGAGGGGAAGCCAAAATTCACTAGACTGTTCTTGTGGGTTTTAATGTGTGTATTTAATCTTAATTAAGTATACTTGTATACGAAGAGGCAAAGTCAAATGGATCAAGTTTAAAATTTTCAAAACATTTTCTTTAGGATATAGAACAGTGGCTAAAAATTGTTAGATGAACTATTTTTCAGAAGTGCAGCAGTTCTGCTTTCTTCACCATGTCAGCCTTGTTCCTGAACAAGCTGTTTGGTGGTCTGGAGCAGTCTAAAGGTTGAGTCTTGAAAAAAATTGCCATTGTATTTAAATAGCTCTCTTCATCTGCCTTGTTTGCCAGAAAAATTCCCTTAAATGAAAGTAGCCTGGAATTATGTATATTCTTTTTCAGGAAGATTTATGAATCTCTGATGCTTCATGTACAGTTGCTGAGAGTCCAAAAAGGTGTCAGGATGCTAGTTTTGTTTAGCTTTGTGCTGTGCTTCTTGGCCCTTCCCTGAGTTTGTATCTGTGATAATGGGGCTGAGAAAGTAGCCATAGTCATTTAGTTATGGCACTAGAGCAGGAGAGAAGGAAAATTAGAAGAATGCAGGGGAGTCTAATTTGAAGTTTGTGGATGTTCAGGCTGGGTTTTGGTTAACTCATGAACTGTTTGTTTATTTTATAGGACTTTCAGCACATACCCATGTGGAACTTCCTTATTACTCCAAATTTCTTCTAATAGCTGCTTACCTTGCCTCCTACAATCCTGTTAGGACAGATAAGAGATTCTTTCTTAAGGTAACAAGATTAATTTCTTAGTGCTATTTACTGGATTCCTGCATACTGAATTTCCTAGTTTAAAACTCTTCAACTATTCATTTTGAGCTCTGTTTTTGTGTGTGCTTCATTTGATTTGAAGAGCAGCTTTTCTGTAGATCACACACTCTGATTGGTAATGATCACCTAGTGATTATAAATGTCTAATAAACCAAACTTCCTCTTCATGTCAAATTATGCATAACACTGTTACAGCATGAGCACTGTGCTCTGCTTTTCTAATTTGATACAGCTTTGTTTTGAAAAGATTTTAGTGGAGTGACCGCAGTGTCCTTAGTTATAAGCTACTTAAATTTCCAGAGTAAGGTACAAACCACAACTGCCTTGGCCTTTAATGAGGTAAAATGAGTTAGTGCACTGTTAGGTTATTTGTACAGTTTTAAGTTTCTGAAACAGAAACATACAAGCAGTTGCTTTTGCAGAAGATGTGATTACGTTGGCTGGTAGGTGTTGTGTTGAAATGGTGGTAATGCATGTTTTAGGATGAATGTATTAATCGTTACTACCAAATCCTGGGCTAAACATCATTTTCTGTAAGATCCTGCCATATACAAGTTGAGGTTTTGTTTTTTTTCTTCTTTGTTCCTCTGGGCTAAGTTGTGGTTATACTGCAGACAAGTACTGTGGTGCTGTTGTTGTCTATCTCTTCCCGACCCAAGATCTTCAAGCTCCTCAAGCCTGCCTCATTGCCTCATTTTGAGATAATTAATTTGACAAAATGTAAGTGGGAAGAGAGATATCAGAAAAGCGATTGAGCAGATGGGCTTTCTATGCATTTTACAGTACAATACATACTATTACAGTATGTATTGATACATGCATGTGTATATAAATGTATGATATTCGTGATGGGTAGGTGTAACCAATTAAAGAAAATGAGGGCAGGACAAATTTGTAAAAATATTATTTTCTTCCCTCTTCAAAAAGTCATAGATACATGTTTTGAGAAGTCACTGCAGTTCTAGTGATGATATGCTAGTACATTTTCAGTTTAAACTCTGGTATGATGTTACTGAAAGCTGTAGGTGTTTCACCATTCTATTTAGTCCTTTCCTGCATGGAGGGTTACTTGTAGTAAGTGTAGATAGGCAACTTTTCTTTATGGGCAAGCCTTGTTCTTTGCACTTGGCTGAAACATTTTCTTTGTTTGAGATTTATTTGCTGAAGAATTGTTTCTACACAGAAATGGGAAGGCATGCAAGAGTCAAGTCTGTAGAGCATGTTATCAAAATGTGCCACATCTTCCTTGTGTTCACTGAGCAACCTTTTCAACTTAATTATTTTCCTTTCTCCTTTTTTAGTATCTCTGAGTTTCCACTCTTGCACATGAACTGTACTAAACTTTTGTACAATAAACAGGAATTTCTAAGGTTTTTGAAGGAGGGACCATGAAGCTATTTCTATCAGTGCTATCAGATATTTTTCCCAAGAACTGGTGAATTCACCAGAAGTCACCATTTTTCCTGCAAGTCATTTGGTATCAGTTAGTCCTTCATCAGGTTTGAAATTGAACTTCAGAAACAGCTACATCTCAAAGCCCAACGAAACCAACACTTTTGGGAGGGTTTCAAGCTGGGTATTTTTATGAGTCATGTGAACAGTGAAAATAGAGTATAATTTTTATCAGATTTGTAATGAGATTCAGAATAGATCACAGGAAAGTATCTTCTGGAGTGATTTAACTAAGGACTGGTAGAATAAAAAGGGATGCAAACAAAAGATGGTAATTGAGCTGCTCATCTGTACTACTCTATAGATGCTAGGCTGTACTACAGCTAAAAATAAAGTCACAGTTTGGGGCAGCCTGGAATGCTAACAGCCTGACAGAGCAGGGAAGTGATAATTGGTACCACTGCTGTTAGTTATGTGACAATTCAAGAGCTTTACAGTAGATTGAGAGAAAAATATGAAGCTGGTTTAGAAGAAAGTCTTTAAAACAAGAAAGAATAGCGACATACATGAAATATATATTCAATCTTTAATAGAAAACAGCATTAAAAGCTAATTGAAAATTAGCTCTTAATTGCATTGGGTTTTGTGTTTGCACAGAAATAGGGCACCATATATACCACATGGAGATCCCAACATAACCTGTAAAATGCATGAATGCATTTGTTGTGATCCATCCCAAGCAAACTGTGTAACCTCAGGCTCAATCACTTTCCCCTCAGGTCATGGTTATCATTGCAGTCATTTTTCCAAATAAAAATGATTACTTTGCTGTCTCTAAGTGTGTGTGATATGTATTAACTGAATTAACTGTTTTTTTAACCAGAAAAGCCATGTGAAGTGAACCTAAGCCCTGTCTAATATTTAGCTCTTCAGAAGTCAGTCAAGAAAAGCCACATTTACTGAGATAATTTTGACATGGCTGAGTATTGAGGGCCACAAATACTGAATACAAGATTTTAAACATTATAATGAAAAAATAATTCCTTCATTTGAGTTACTTTTTTCCCTGATTCATTGAGCATGCTTATAAGGTATACTTCTCAGGGCTGTGGAAAAAATAATCAGGTGATATTTTGAGAAATAGCACTTTACTGTGTTTAAAAAATATTACAACTCTCCTCTAATTTTACATCACTTACACCTCATCTTTCATGTCTCTTTTGGGTTTTTTTGTTTCTTTTTTAACCCATTCATTTGTAACGCTGTTTACTATATTTCTGCCCTTGTCTTGCCCTCACATTTTCAGTCGATATCCAAGACCACTTTCTTAAGAAAATTTTTAAAAGGTGCAGCTTTCAATCACGTTCATTTCTTCAACACCCACCCCTACCCCTTCTTCCTCCCCTCCTCCTTCCTTTTGTCATTTAGCTCAAGAACCTTGAACTACCTTTGTATTGTATTGATTAAATTCCTGGTTGTCATTCTGCCAACTTGTGTATCATCCAAATTCTAAAATAGGGTCAATAAAAGGTGAAAATTCTGGTAGATTTTATACATGGATACATTTTAGAAATTAAGATTGTCATCATCTGTCTTTTTCATTAGATGACTGAGGATATGAGGAGAATGAAGTCATATTAAAAACAAATTTTTACTACTTCTTGTCATCAGTTCCTGAGTAGATTAAAAAAAAAAAGCAACTTATGCATGTTACCAGAAAATATTAGCATGTTGTGTTTTGACTTTCCACCACTTGGGACAAGGTGAAGCATGAAGTAAGGCAAATGTAATTTTAGGGCTTACTGTAAGAATGATTGGTAGTAACATCAAAGGCAAATACTGGAAGTGTAGTAAAGAAGTAGACCTAGCGTAACATACTACCGTTTGTAGTGTATACATTCTTTGTTGACTGTTTTAATTATCTTTGCTCTTGTCTGTTGTTTGCAGCATCATGGGAAAATTAGAAAGACCAACTTCATGAAGAAGCATGAGAAGGTATGTATTTTATCTTTCTAAGCTGAGTTTGGCAGCAAGTATTTTCTTTCTACTGTACTTGTGGGTTTGTATTTCATTTTGTGTCATTGATTACTGTAGAAACAGCAGAATTGCAGAAATAACAATTTTTGGTGCACTCGTTCTGTATGATTCAAATTTCTGTGAGATGCAGACATTTTTATTTTATTGAAACTGAAACATGAAATTGTCTCCTAATGCCGTATTTTTGTGTACAACAAAGTGTGTTTCATAAAGCTAGTTAAAGGGCATCATAAGTGGAGTAGCCAAGTATCAGCATTTCTCTCAAAAAAAAATTTATATTCCTTAAAGAATTTTTATAGAAAGAATTCTATAGTGAAGGAATTGAAATATAGGGATAAAGAATTACAGATGTAGTGTTACAAACAGACTCATTTGCTTCAATTGTTGTGACAGTTTATATCAATATACCTTTGCTCAGAGAAGCTTGTCTAAAGACTGATTTGCAGATCAGATTCACCTAACTCTCGTGGGTGCCTGCATCTAAACCAGTTTATAGCCCATGCAGAGCCAGTTGATGCAGTCATTGGAGTGTAGGGTGTGATTTAGCTCCCACTAAAGTAGGTTCTATCTTCAGGCAGATGAATTGCACCACAAATTGTATTGATTACATTTCTACTGACTATAATGGGAACTGAGGAAACTGGTTTGGCAGTCCATACCTGCTTGGTAAGAAGCTGACATTAGATGAAATAAATCCTTCCATGAAAGTTTAGGTACAGCAAGACTAAAAATCTATTTTGTGATTCTTAACTATGTCAGTCTAGAGGCTGTGGGTTTTTTTTTAATTAGAACAGGTGAATCTTGTGAATGAGGAGAAGAAACTGACTTATCGTTCTATTAATTGCCCTGTTGCTGATAAAAGCAGAATTTGTTGGGTTTCTTTGAATGGTTGTCCTGGAACAATGCTTTTCCAGTTTAGTGACAAGTGAGAGATCTTGGTGAAGCTATTTTTGCAGGAGCGAACTTTTTCACATATCAGTCTGTCAGAAGATCAAACGTGTTGGTGTATTTCTTATTGGAAATGAGTTCATCTTGTATGTCTGCTTCAGCTTCAGTCTAGGATTTGTTTTGTATCAGAATTTATAGCTTACAGCTAAACATGCTTTGTTTGTATAGCAACCAGAGAAGTCTGGAAATGCTTTCTGCATTACAAAAAAAGGGAGAGGTGTCATTCAGTCTTCAAGTACATGCTAAAAAGATTGAAAATTCAGTCAGTTGAGGTTAAGGAGTTTCTTCTTTTTGTGCAGATAATTGAGTTTGGGTTAAGCTTTTACTCTTTAAAGAAGAACACTTGAGTTTCTCATTCTTGTTCGTTACATTCTGGAATGTGAATACACGGCTTGCAGTTGTGGGATGGTGAAAGACTTAGGCCAGGTAAACAGAGGGAACATGAAACTGGCCCTGCACATAAAAAGCATGAGCATAGCGGCATAGCATAGCAGCAACTGAGGAAAAGTGTTTTTGAACAATGGATGCGTTGCCTAGGTGGAAAGGTGATAGAGGACCTACACAGTCATTTGATGGCTATAAAACTTTTTGACCAGGTTTTCTGACTCTGGAAGGTATCTTTGTTTTTGAGAGATGTTGAGTCCCTTGCATTTTTACAAATTGTCCCAGTTTGGACAAATTTGGAGGAGAATACCCTCTGATAGAAGTCAGGTCACAACCACCCCTCCCCCCCAGGTTCGGGAAAAAATTTCCTCAAAGGAAAGTGAAAGAGATAACAAGCTATTTATTTAACAAACACACAGGTGGGGAATAATAATGCTAAATAATGAGATCCCTCTCTCTGTGGAGAGAAAACCTGAGAAGATTTCAGAGGTCCTCTGTAGGTGCGGTCTCTCTCCTCCTCGGAGCTGGTCGGCGAGGGGCCACCCCCCC